>OZ004600.1:16427807-17027807 GCA_963924605.1 Malthinus seriepunctatus
AGATAGATAAAGAGACTGATGAAGTGAGAGAAAAATATAGTAAAATAGAGGGAGTTAGAGATAGATTCAGAGATAAAGAGATAGTTAAATAAACCGATGAAATGAGAGGAAAACATAGTAAAATAGAGGGAGTTATAGATAGATACAGAGATAAGGAGATAGATAAAGAGACTGATCAAATGAGAGATAAACATAGTAAAATAGAAGGAGTTAGAGATAGATTCAGATATAAGGAGACAGATAAAGAGACTGATGAAATGAGAGAAAACATAGTAAAATAGAGGGAGTTATAGATAGATACAGAGATAAGGAGATAGATAAAGAGACTTATGAAATAAGATAAAAACATAGTAAAATAGAGGGAGTTTAGAGATAGATACAGAGATAAGGAGATATATACAGAGATAAGGAGATAGATAAAGAGACTAATGAAATAAGAGAAAAACAGTAAAATAGAGGGAGTTTAGAGATAGATACAGAGATAAGGAGATAGATAAAGAGACTGATGAAATAAGAGAAAAACAGGAAAATAGAGGGAGTTTAGAGATAGATACAGAGATAACGATACAGAGATAAAGAGAAAGACTAAGAATGAGAAGAAACAAAGAGAGAGAGAGAGAGAGAGAGATGTAGAAGCCCAGGGGACTTTTCTTTCTCTATCTCTTTATCTCCGTGTCTGTCTCTTTATCTCTGTTTCTGTCTCTTTTTCTCTGTATCAATCTCTAAACTCCCTCTATTGTTCAATGTTTTTCTCTTATTTCATCAGTCTCTGCATCTATCTCCTTATCTCTGTATCTATCTCTAAACTCCCTCTATTTTACTATGTTTTTATCTCATTTATCAGTTTCTGTATCGATCTCCCTATCTCTGTATCTATCTCTAACTCCCTCTATTTTACTGTTTTTCTCTTATTTCATTAGTCTCTTTATCTATCTCCTTATCTCTGTATCTATCTGTATCTCTCTCCTTATCTCTGTATCTATCTCTAAACTCCCTCTATTTTACTATGATTTTCTCTTATTTCATCAGTCTCTTTATCTATTTCCTTATCTCTGTATCTATCTCTAAACTCCCTCTATTTTACTATGTTTTTCTCCTATTTCATCAGTCTCTTTATCACTTTCCTTATCTCTGTATCTATCTGCATCTATCTCCTTATCTCTGTATCTATCTCTAAACTCCCTCTATTTTACTATGTTTTTCTCTTATTTCATCAGTCTCTTTATCTATCTCTGTATCTATCTCTAAACTCCCTCTATTTTACTATGTTTTTCTCCTATTTCATCAGTCTCTTTATCAATTTCCTTATCTCTGTATCTATCTCTAAACTCCCTTTATTTTACTATGTTTTTCTCTTAATTCATCTCACTTTATCTATCTCCTTATCTCTGTATCTATCTGCATCTATCTCCTTATCTCTGTATCTATCTCTAAACTCCCTCTATTTTACTATGTTTTTCTCTTATTTCATCAGTCTCTTTATCTATCTCTGTATCTATCTCTAAACTCCCTCTATTTTACTATGTTTTTCTCCTATTTCATCAGTCTCTTTATCAATTTCCTTATCACTGTATCTATCTCTAAACTCCCTTTATTTTACTATGTTTTTCTCTTAATTCATCTCACTTTATCTATCTCCTTATCTCTGTATCTATCTGCATCTATCTCCTTATCTCTGTATCTATCTCTAAACTCCCTCTATTGACTATGTTTTTATCTCATTTGTCAGTTTCTGTATCGATCTCCCTATCTCTGTATCTATCTCTAACTCCCTCTATTTTACTATGTTTTTCTCCTATTTCATCAGTCTCTTTATCTATTTCCTTATCTCTGAATCTATCTCTAACTCCCTCTATTTTACTGTTTTCTCTTATTTCATTAGTGTCTTTATCTATCTCCTTATCTCTGTATCTATCTCCTTATCTCTGTATATATCTCCTTATCTCTGTATCTATCTATAACTCCCTCTATTTTACCATGTTTTCCTCTCATTTCATCAGTCTCTTTATCTATCTCCTTATCTCTGAATCTATCTCTAACTCCCTCTATTATACCATGTTTTCCTCTCATTTCATCAGTCTCTTTATCTATCTCCTTATCTATCTCTAACTCCCTCTATTTTACTATATTTTTCTCTCATTTCATCCTTCTCTTTATCTATCTCTAACTTCCTCTATTTTTCTATCTTTATATCTGTCTCTCCCTTTCTAGTTCTCTTTTAATATCAGCTGTCATACTCATCTGTTATTTAATCTCATATAGCAATCTCCTCTGCCTCTGTCATCTCATTTCACACAAGTAAAGAAGAACTCTTTGTATTACAGATTTAACCAGTTGGAATTTATTGTCTTATGTATTAAGACTTCATTTGCCTTCAACAAATTTACTTTTTGCTTTTAAAATCCAAAGTTAATTGAAAATTAATAAGAGTATTGAGGCAAAAGAGTCTTAAAAACTACAAGAGTGCCGTTTTCTTGGGAAAAATGTCAAGATTTACATCAGTTTACTATTTTTTATTAAAATGAAAAATACACAAAAATATATTATAAAACATATATTTAATATAATTATGTATACAAGAAAATAAAAATAATATACTATTAATTAATTAATTAATTTTACAAATTCAAAACTAATTATTTGTAAACAATTTATTATTGATTAACGGGCCAACGCTTAGTAAATCAATAAAGCGAGATTCAAGAGACATAACAGTCCCTTTAATGATTCAGTCTTGTGTCCTAATCGATGTATGCAGCAGAAATTAAAAATTAAAAAAATAAAAATAGCTATACCATTAAAAAAGAGATTAAAGGTTGCAGCCCAGGGCATGGGCTGCAACAAGTCCACCCCTTGTTAGATTTGGAAAAAAATAACTGTAACAAATAAAACTTGAGGACTCATCGCTTGAGGAGTTCGGCTCATCAAGCGGTGGCCCACAAGACATAATACATAATTAAAACAATAAATAATTACAAAATATTAATTAATATTAAAACTGGTAATGGCTGCTTATCGGGTAGCTGCTAGGTAGGTGGCGTCGCTTCAACCCTGCACCTTGTCCGAGAGAGTACGAGGGGTGGCACCCCCTCCACCACTGGGGGTTGTCCTCGAAATTGTCGGTTGTTGCTCCTCCTCCTTAGTCTCTAATGCGCATGCGCGTGTACTCCGTGTAGGAGTGCGCATGTGCGTTGGCGCCGGGCGGGGAGGGGTAGGGGGGAGGGGACCGCCGACCCCCCTCCCACCTACCCCTCCCCGCCCGGCGCCAACGCACACCCACATTCCAACATGGAGTCCACGCCCATCGCCACATTAAAGACTACGGAAGAGGAACAACCTCCGACCAACTCGAGGATAACTCGCAGTGGTCTTAGAGGTTGCTTCCCCTCGCGCTCTCTTTAACGTGGAGAAGAGCTGTTGGAAGCAACTTACCTAGCTGCTACGTCATCCGTAGCGATGACCAGTATAGAGGGGTAGCTACCCTCCTAAGCAAGCAATGAATTTAAATTGAAAAAAATTAATTTAAAAAAAACTAATCGAGAGCTGTAGCTACCCTTCTACTTAAATACAATCCAAAATAAATTAAAAATAAATTAATCCTCGTCCATCCTCATGTTGGGGATCGTCCAACCGTCCATCCTAATCCTCATCCTCATGTTGGGGCCAAAACCAAAAGGCACTGTCGGTGTGATGGAGGAAAGCATCTTTCCGCCTCAAAGGTAACCTGAAACTAATTTAGAAATGTCGTAGTTTTATGTACCTAAGGGCACAAACTGAATCGTCAAAAGGACTTTTGCTTCTTAAATTTTAGTATTAATCGCCCAATGATTATTTACAATTAATTAATTTTTAGTAACCAATAATAAAAAATACGTATTTCGATTCAAAATATCTCGAAAGCCCAGTGAGAAAAAAAACTTAGATAAAATAACTTCAACTTGGTTTCATTCAGTTTTCTTGTAATCCTCTTCATGTGGACCAAAAGGCACTGCAGTTACCGGATCATCTTTCCAAATCAAAAGATCGAACGTCTACTGAAATAAAATGAGAGATGTTTTAATTACTTTGCTTTAGACAACCGATGATTATTTTCAATTAATTAATTTTTAATTTGCAAAATAAATTAGTAATTTAAAATACTAGTATTTTAAATAAGTAAGCAAAATGCTTCAAAAAACTGCTATGATATGCCGCTTCAACATTAACAAAAATTGTACCTAATTTAGAAAATATCGTTATTTTAAGAAATAAGGTGTTTAAGATTTAAGAAGGAAAAACAGAAGTAAAAATTGTTAAGTAAGTAAATGAAAAATACGTGATTAGCTCAACAAATAATTTTTGAAGAAACTAAATTCATCTAAATTGGGATCACTCAGTTGCAAGTAATTCTAATCAACAAAATTAAGTTGGAAGAATCTGCAGATTCTATATTATGGTAGTAAAGAAGGTACCGGAAGAAAGAAGTTATTAGGAAAAAGGAGATTTACATTTGATTTGAGACAGTTTCTAAAAAAAAAGTTAATTGAAATTATAATAATTTTATAATTTTTATTCAATAACAATTTGCTTAATTTATACATGGTTTTAAAAAAAAGCATTCACTACTTTAAGAGCGTGTAATATACATAAAATTGAGTAACAGAAGTTATATTAAGGGGTTTGCAATACTTCATACTTTTTGAGTTGTGGCCGTAACTCGAAAAGTATGAACTATTTGACACCCCTCTGTACGCATTAAAATGAGTAGAAAAAGTTATATTGAGGGGTGTTCAGTAGTTCATACTTTTTGAGTTGTGGCCGTAACTCGAAAAGTATGAACTATTTGACACCCCTCTGTACGCATTAAAATGAGTAGAAAAAGTTATATTGAGGGGTGTTCAGTAGTTCATACTTTTTGAGTTGTGGCCGTAACTCGAAAAGTATGAACTATTGGACACCCCTCAATTATAACTTTTTACTCATTTGAATGCGTACAACACGGTCTTAAAGTTGTGAATGCTTTTTTTAATACCCTGTATGTTTAATAAAATTTGATTTTCTGTACATCGTAGCAATACTTTCGAGTTTAGAGAATTAAATTCTACATTTAACTGTGCAAGAAAGATTAGGAATTGAAGAAAGATAGATATCCTAAAAGTTTGTTCGAGAATTTTGGTTACACCCAGAAATTGCTCACAAATACCTCGAAGGCTCTTTGAGAAAGTTATACTTACAATAATCTCATCTTAGTCCCTTAAAATTTTTAGTAATCCTCTTGTTCTGAGACCAAAACAGCGTCAGTTAACTGTCGAAGCGTCTGTCGAAGTCAAACGTAGATTTGCAACTGAAACAAATTAGCACATATTAGAATTATGTCACGACAATAACTGAATCGTCAAAAGCATTAGTCACTAGTGCCTTTTATATTTATGATTGTTTGAATTACAAAGCAAAGTAATTAATTAAACAAATTAATTTATTTAGTAAATTAATTTAATTAGTTAAGGGAAGTGATCTCAACATGTTTGAAGAAATAAAGTATCAGATTACTATGGAATTACATACAAATTTAAATTAGTTAAATGTTTAAGAGATATTTTACAAGAAGTTTATTAACTAAAGCTTGTTTTGCAAACAGCGCAAAACTTAAGAATTTATTAACTCTAGAAAAATACTTATTAGGTATGTATTTGCAAAATATCTCTTACACTTCGCATACCCTTAAAAAGACAAAAAGTACTCACATTAATCTTTGTTAATTTTCATGTAATCCTTGATCGATCTTTAGAATTATTCTGTTATAGAGGGCACTTAACGAACGATCTTTACCACTCCGTAGTTCAATGAAAACTGAAACATAATAGGAAATGGTTACTATAATATACATAGTATATAAGTGAATCATCAAAAATTTAATGTTCTTATGTATTTGAATTTTCTTTTTACAAAACTTATTATTACGCAAGGTAAATGCTTATTGTTAAAGTATGCAGGATGTTGAAGAGAATAAAATTTCAAACATCAGATTACCAAGGATTTACATAATAATTTAAATTAGTCAAATTTTTAATTGTTAAGAGATACTTTACGTAGTAACAAGTTTATTAACTAAAACCTAATTTGAAACTAGCGCAAAACCTAAATGAATTAATCAACTCTAAAATATTACGTGCAAACAATTTTTACACCTTTAAAAATAATCGATTGATTGGTGATTGGACGATTTGATCATTAATATTTAATTGTATTTTTTAAACAATTTAACAAATTAGTAATCTTAGTTTTTTTCTTATTTCAGAACGAGTTAATGAATGACCGATCCAACCCAACTAATTAACATTAATTACAAAAGTTATAATACAAATAAAACGCATAAAATTAATTTACACTAATTTTAATTAATAAACGAATTTAAATTATATTTTTTACATAAAAGGATATGAATAAATCCAATACACCATATAAAATTGACAAAATTAATTTAAGCGAGTTATAATTAAAATTATAATCACTACTAAGAATTTTCAATTAGGTACATTACAAAATAATTATTGATCACAATATTTAAATTTTTACCCTTAATATTGAAGTAAGTGAATTAATACTTAGTAGAAATACTTATTGTAATGTAAAGATCAACTTTCAATAAAAAAAAATTCGAAAATCAAAAGTTGATTTTCACAAGAGTAACCCTTATTTTTCTAAAATTTGCTGATCTGTGTTACTGATAAGAATCTGAACTTATGGCGAAAATCGGACTTATATTAACTTTCTCCTACTCATTCCCTACCACTAAAGAAATGTCAACCAATAATATGTGAGTATGAAGGTTGCCTATATGATGGGCGCAAATTACTTTTCACAATAGAGTTATTAGAAAAATTGGTTCAATTTATAATTGTACCTGCTAGTAAATAAGGGTTTCAAGAGTATATTAAGTGTTAAACAAGAACTACCTACACATGCACCAATGGATGTTCTCAAGTTGCTTGAATGTCAATTTTTAATTTCAGTATAAATCGAATAAAAATAATTATCCGTTGCATTTTTTCAAGTTGAAATACAAAAACCAAATTTTGGTTAGTGGTTGTTTTGTTACCCTTATGTTCAGCAACCACTTATAACAAATAGTTACATAGAGGAAATAAATTCATAAGGATAATTATTTTTAAGAGGTTTGGTGGACTGTAAATGAAATATTTAATTGAACAATTATAAATTAAACTAATTTTTTAATAAATACAAAAAGTTACATGAGAAAATTAATTAATTATTAATTGAAACATTCTCTGTACCTTATTAATATTTTTTGTTAGTCCTTGCTTTGCGAATTATATCCTTATTACTATAAAATAGTACACCCTTAACTAAGGTCTCGTGGCTAGATGTAAACAGTTCGACTAGCAAATACAAACTAAAGCTCAAACAACAAATAATTAGGTAGGTAACATCAATGACTATTGCTGTTTCATATTACATTTTGAACTTTTTTATTTATTTTATTTTAGTTTATTTTATAACTTAACATTGACCAATAAATTTAGCTGTGATATTCATATAGTTTCTTAGACTTAGAAATTTTTTCCACTTAAAATAAGAAGCACTTTTGTAAAATCATTGTTAAAAATTAAATTAAAAAATTACATTCAATTCTTTTTAATTTAATTATTTTGAACTACATAACTGTAATGTTTGTATTAACAACATTGTAATGGATACCCTACAACTTTTACAATTAACAAAAAAATCCTTTTAACTTTGTTAAAAAGGTACCCATCGTTTAAAAAATTTTAAAAAAAAGTAGTAATTAAAACAAATGGGACGTTAAATTATGAGACACATTACATTATTAAACTAGTATTACCAGTACATTATAATAATTTATTAACGGTACCTACTAGTTATTATTTAATATTAATATTTCATTCCATTATCCGTAAAAAAACATTGAAGAGTGACCTGATCAGACGAGTTGTTAAATTAGTGATGTGTAGCAAATGGGTTTTCTTGAACAATTGTCTTGCTGCCTACTACGAATACGAATTTGATATTTAGCCTACTCTAGCAGTCCTTTGTACTTGAAAGCATAAAATCAATTAATTTTTGAATCACTATCAAATTAAACAAACATTAGCAGATGGATGCAGATACAATATATGTAGAAGAAATTTAGATTTACATTTCAATAGGGTGAATCAAAAATTACAGTATGAATTTGACCAAGATCAAACTATCCTAAAACCGTTCAAATTTGAAAAATAATTATTCCCAAAATAAAAGATGTATTATTAAAAATATATAATCTACTACGTTTTCTTCTTCTTTTTTCAAAGTTTTGGCTTTTGGCCTCTCATCTCCATTGAGTTTGTTTTCTAAGTCTTCCACTTAATTATTTTTCGTCAAGCTTATATTTAGCTTCTTTCGTTTGGCATTGTACCGTCTTCCATTGCACGGAGGTGGTCTCCTCAATTAGTTTTTTTTTAAATAAAAATTGCTCTGGAAGTCGTTGGCACCTATAAAAGCACAAAATAAATTAATTTTTGAACCACTTTTAACTAAATTTAGCAAACACTTGCAAAAATGATACACACAAGAAAGAAAAACTTTAGATTGAGATCTCAATAACATAAATCAAAAATTATACAGTACGAATTTGACAAGGACCAAACTCTCATAAAATTATGAAACTTTGAAAAATAATTATTAATAAAATAAATTATTATTAAAGATAATTACTACCTTTTTTCTTCTTCCTTCGAGGTTTGGGCTTTTGGCCTTTCTGCATTGTATTTGTTTTCTCAATATTCCAATTATTTTTTTGTCTTCAAGCTTATAACTAGTTGCTTGGTTTGGTATTTCATTCCACGTAGGTGTTCTCTTCCCAGTAAACTTTTCTTGAAATAGAAATTTTATATTGCTTTTGTCCATCTTTCCTATAGTTGTACATTGTATTCTTCACTATTCAACACTTGCTTCGTCCTCTGATTAGCAATAGGCAATATATACTACAAAGAAACATTAATTAAGTAATTATCTTACATTATCTATGATGTGTAATTATAACACTGTAAACACCCCTCTTTAGCCGTTAGAGACATTTAAACAATTTTAAAGTTGAGAGACTCTGTCTACAGGCTCTAGTTTACGAAATATTCGTATTTTCTTGCATTTCGTCGCCCCCCTGTAACATTTTTAGCAGGGGTCGGATCGATTGGGACTTTTGACATGTTGTTAAGAACAACAATATTAAGGTTTACCCAAAAATTCAGCTTTCTGGCATTTTTTCAGAGGTCAAATCTTAATTTGACTAGACTATTAGATAAACTTAATAAAAATACAAGAGGGAGAATAAACAATTACAGGAAATTGAAGTTAGAAACAATTAACTGCAATAAATAAACTATAGAAGGTGCGATAAGAAATAAAATAAGAAGAATTTAAAATTTTAACCCTGACGAGCACCTGACTTACAGGTAAATGTTCGTGGTGTGGTTTATTTGTGATTGTCCCGGCGTGTTCCGATTTAGTTGAGCACTTTTTAATTTAATTTATTAATAATTATAATGTCAAAAGAAGACGGTAAATATGAAATACCCGACACCATCGTCGATGTTAATACTAAAACAGTATATAAAAAAGGCAAATTCTTCGGAAAGGTAAGCAGGATGTGGGACATGTAGGTTATTAATACTTATCTTAATAAATATCCTATAGAGGAAATCATGCCGTCAATCTTTTCATCGATGATTTTTCGTACGTGTTTTACGTGTTTATAATTATTAAGAAAAGAAAAAGGTGTGAAACGCGTACGTCAAAGCACCGATAATAAAATTGGAAGCATAGGGTTTTATCTTATAAATGATAAATATTAAGCACTTCTGTAATTCGAATCCATTAATTTCCATAATTAACCATTAAATTATTTATTTAATTAGGGTGGATTCGCAAGATGCTACGAAATAATAAATACAAGAACAGCAAAGTCTTACGCCGGGAAAATAGTATCCAAAAAATTGATGTCAAAAGACCGTCAAAGAGATAAAATGACTCAAGAAATAGCCATTCATCACTCGTTGTCTCATAAGCATGTTGTGGAATTTTTGGGATTTTTTGAAGATAATCTTAACGTGTATATAGTTCTAGAGTTATGTAGACATAGGGTAAGTTTATTAAAAACACAACCAAATGGTAATTAATTGATACTTTTCTATTTGCTAGTCAATGATGGAGTTGCACAAAAGAAGAAAGACTTTAACTGAACCAGAAACAAGGTTTTATATCAAACAAATTTTAAATGGTGTTAATTATTTGCATGAAAATAATATAATTCATCGTGATTTGAAGCTGGGAAATATATTTTTAAACGATGACTTGCAAGTAAAACTTGGCGATTTTGGTCTGGCCACTAAGATAGAATATGAAGGTGAAAGAAAGAAAACGTTATGTGGAACTCCTAATTATATAGCTCCTGAAATTTTAACCAAAAAGGGACATTCTTTTGAAGTAGATATTTGGTCGATCGGTTGTATTATGTACACTTTGCTTATCGGTAGACCACCTTTTGAAACTAGCAGTCTCAAGGAAACCTACGCCAGAATTAAGAAATGCGAGTACAAGTAATGTCTTTAATTTTTTTCTAATAATTTTTTACCTAATTTTTTTTTAGAATTATAGCAAACGTATCACAATCGGCCAAAACAATGATTACGTTAATGTTACAATCGGATCCTAAATCTCGTCCAAAGGTGCAAAGGCTTTTAACAGAAGACTTCTTAGTTAAAGGTTACACCCCGGCTTCTTTACCGGTCAGTTGTCTTACTATGGCACCTCGTTTCGACCAAGTAGAAAAAGTTACAAGAAAACCACTGGTCCCGACGAACGGTAATTTAATTACTAAAACCGAATCTAATTTAATTTTTGATTATCGTAGGTAATGTAATGGAAGTCGATTTAGAATCTTCGAAAGGTCGAGGGGATCCTCAAAAGATTATTGAACCTTCCTCAACAGTGTTTAATGCTAAAGAAAATTTTAGCGTTCTTCGTGATTTACTTCAGAAGGTTATAAAAATTTGTCCATCGAAAAATTTTAAACTTGGTGAAGAGATGTCCGATCCGGCTGCTCAACCCCTAGTGTGGGTATCAAAATGGGTAGATTATTCCGATAAATACGGTTTTGGATATAATTTATGTGATGAGAGTGTCGGAGTCATGTTTAACGATACCACAAAACTTATTATGCTTCCTAACGGACTGTAAGTTTAATTGGTTTTTAAATAGGCTGTTCAAAGCCAACAATATTAAATGCTACTAGAGGCAACGTTTCACCCCATTTTTCTTTTTTTTTACTTTTTAGTGATGTCCATTACATCGATAAATTAGGAAAAGAATCTTATATGACCATAGATGTTTACCCTACTGCTATTGATAAAAAAATGAAACTATTATCGTATTTTAATCGTTACATGCGTGATCATTTAATTAAAGCTGGAGCTTCAGTTGCACGCGAATCGGATACGTTATCTCGCATACCACACTTACATCAATGGATTCGTTCAACTTCTGGAGTACTTATGCAATTAAATAATGGAACCGTACAAGTAAAACCAGTAATTTTTAATTTTATCGTTTATTAAATTAAAATTTTAAGGTGAACTTTACCGACCATACTAAAATAATTATGTGTCCCTTGATGGCAGCCATTACCTTCATTGATGAAGATAAATCGTTCCGAACATTTAGATTTTCTTCTATCGAACAAAATGGCTGCAGTAGCGGATTATTTGATAAAATCCGATATGCCTATGAAAAAATTAGTGTTTTAGAAGAACAAGAAATTAAAAATGTTAAATAAATTTCAAATTACAAAGTTTTAGAAAAATATGCCAAAATTATCTACTTACATTCTTGTTAATGCATGCGATTTTTACTATGTTTGTGGTTGACTGTGATTGTGTTATTATAAATGTACCACTTTAACGAGTGTTTTAAGTATTGGAATAATAAATTAGTAGAAATATGGTTTAATTTTTGATAAGGATTTACAATAAAGGGTGCATGGTGACCGCGACCCTCTAGGTCATAAGGATTTAACATGTAAAATCATACTTTGGCATTTTCCTGCTTACTAATTAATTTAAGAAAATAAATTTTCTTATAATTATTTTAGAGCGTAAAATTCTGCGCTTAAATCAATAAACAAAATTAATTTTGGATGCTTTGATTTGGTGGAGTGGTCATGACGTGTCAGATGTTCCGCATAAATATACATCTCGTGAAATTAACGAGCATTCCATACACAAGTTCCGATCATGCCTGAATTCCGAGTCAATCGACATGCAGGCATTTGCGGATCCAAATGAAATGTTCGTGGCATTTTGGAGCCATTTTTACCATTGTTTCGAGGTTGCCTTCCCTACGAAGCAGAAAATTAGAAAGCGACAGGATAGACTGCGTTTATCTGCCAAACACAACACGAGCTAAGGAAGGAATCGCAAATGCTCTGTTTTTACAATACTATAAGAAAAGTTTTAAATTCGGACGAGCCCAACTCGATGTACAGATCATTAAAGAAGTCTTTTAAGGAAAAAATAGACAACTACAAAAAAGAACAATATAATCAAATGATCAGAAATTCAGAAAACAAATGGAAAACGTTATGGCATCAGATAGTGAATAGCAAACTTGATAAGGGTCGTAAGTGTGGTGATATCTGTTTGATGTACGAGGGCTTTAATGTAGAAGACAAGAAAACGGTTGCCAACCACTTTGGAACGCACTTTACAACAGAAGTTAGCAACCTGTTGACAAAACAAAACCTAACCAATGTGATGAGCCCCAAATCCACCAATGATCTCTGAATGATGATCTCATCATCCATATTTTTGTCTTCTGTTACAATGATGGAAGTGCAAGATACGATTAGTAAGTTAAAAAAATAAAACATCGACCGGCTTCAACGAGGTACTGTCCTGTTAAAGGAATGTAGCTCTGGATGTGACTTGTTATCTAACCTACATTATAAACGCTTCTATGCCCATGGGGATTTTTCCCGAAGCGTTGAATAGAAATAAAAGTACTCCAGTTTTTAAAAAAGGTGATCCATGGGAAATAAAGAACTATAGATCCATCATCACAATGAATCCTTCCTCCAAAATTATTGAATTGATAGTCTATGATAGACTCATACAGTTTATAAGTAAAAATGATGTTCTCTGTGAGAATCAGCACTGCTTTCGTCGAGGCCATTCCACCGAGAGTGCAACTGCTCTTTTTATTCAACATGTAACAAAAAGAATTAACAAGGACGACTGTCTTGTTGGCGCGTTTTTCGACTTGTCGGCGGCCTTCGACAAAAATAACCCTAAAATCTTATCGAGTAAGCTGAGTTGAATTGGAACATGAGGAACAGCAAATGATTGGATAATTTCTTACACGACTGGCCGTAGGATATCTGGGAAGATTGAGGATGTCTACTCGGACAACTTTAACGTGGACCTCGGGACTCCTCAGGGCGAAATATGGGGTCACTTTACACATTTGGCAAACTGTTTATGTACGCCGACGATACCACTGTCGTCGTTGCCGACCCATCACCCCAAATAGTGAACAGTCAAGTAAACACAATACTGAAGGAGTTCGACGGCTGGTGCAGGCAAAATCATCTTTTGGTCAACTACAAAAAAAAACACATGTGTTGAGTTCACTACCAAAATGAAACAAAGTTAATAAAAATTATCTAAACCCGATAATCGATTCAGTGCCAATTAAAATGTCGACTAATATAAAGTTTCTTGGTCTTACCCAGGTAGCAAGCTGACGTTATGATAACGTCGATTACTGGTCATTAGACCAATTATAGACGTTCTTCAAACGTCATACTAATGACCTAATAGAGACGTCAACTAAATAACGTGTTGTTAACGTATATTAAACGTTGAAGTTACGTCATACAATGACTAACTATAGACGTCGACGTCTACGTATAAGGCATTGTAGCACGTCATACAATGACTCAATATAGACGTCCTTAAAATGAATAAACAGAGACGTCTTTTATATAACGGGTGTTTAACGTATATGGAAAGTTGAAGAAACGTCACACATATGACTAAATAATTACGTCTTTAAATAACGTGTGCTTAACGTCCATGGAACGTTCTAGAAACGTCATACAATGACTAAATAATTGAAACGTTCTTTCATAACGTCTGCTAAATGTCTATGAGACGTTTAGAAACGTCATCCTGACTAACGTCATCAATGACTAAATTTAGACGTCCTTTAAATGACGTAAGCTTAAGGTATATAGGACGTTGTAGAAATGTCTTAGTATGACTAAACAGAGACGTCTTTTACATAATGGGTGTTTAACGTCTATGGAACGTTGAAGAAACGTCACACGTATGACTTATTATTGACCTCTTTAAATAAGGTGTGCTTAACGTCCATGAAACGTTCTAGAAACGTCATAAAATGACTAATTTGGAACGTTATTTGATAACGTCTGCTAAATGTCTACGGGACGTTGTAGAAACGTCCTCAAATGACTAAATTTGGACGTCCTTTAAATGACGTGTGTTTAACGTCTATGGAACGTTGTAGAAACGTCTTACTATGACTAAATAGACACGTCTTTTAAGCAACGTGTCTCTAACTTTCATGGAACGTTGAAGAAACGTCACACATATGACTAACTAAAGACGTATTAAATAAAGTGCGCTTAACGTCTTTGAAACGTTCTAGATATGCTATAAAATTTCGTAAAATTTTACGTTATAATATATAGGTAGTTGAGTTCAGAAGAAGTGAGTTTATAACTTTCTGCATTAATAATAATATACCTAATACTTTAATTGCAGATGATTCGTTAAGTATATCTAGTTCTAATACGTAAACTTGTTTAGCGGTTTAGCCTACTTAACACTTAAACTTTCATAAATCTGGAGAGCTTTGTAAACCATGTAGTCGCTGACTATAGCCATTTGTATTTGATTTACTTTTATTGCCCACCAAGAAATCGAACCTATTTTCATTAGGACTATCGGAATACTAAAAAGAGAAATATAAGTTTTAAAAAATTCTTAGAAATGTACAAAACAATAAATATCTCTTTCAAAAAGCATTCTTATAAGAAGTAAAGTTGCAAAAAATATTAAATTATAAACCTTGTAAATAGGCCAGTGGTCAGGTCGTGATAAAGGTATGTTACCTTGCAAAAGGTTATGTAGTTTTGGATTTTGGATATGTTGTATGTACCTAGGCCCTTATTAAAAGTCCAAGTTTTGGAATTCGGCCCGCCTGTGCTCGCCTCGGTACGACCACTTTTGTGTCACTTCTTTCGGTTTTTGCTCGATAACTATTTACTAGTGCGTCATACGAAAAATATTAATGTTACCTTTTTTTAGAGCACAAAATTTACTACAATTTATTTTAATTACATGTTTTTCTAAACCTCATAGTTACCGAAATACAGAACTTCAAGGAACAAAATTTTTCAAAAAGTTGGGGAAAACTATCACAAAAAAGACAGCGTCCATCATCTTTACGGTTTATTGGTTCAATAAGGTACCTGTACCAAATAAGGCCATTTAATAAGGCCAGTACGCTATTACAGCCAAGTTTAAATTAATATGTTGAATTTGTGAGTGTTAGATCGAAGGACATCTGTCGTACAATGTTCAAGAATATTTTCAAGTTTGTACGATAATGGCTAGATGGCAAGGCATCTAAACGCATTATCGGTACTTTCCCCTTATAACATTGCAAGTTCTAGTTGGTGGTGTTGTACGTTTTATAAAAAAATTTTAAATTTCGTTTTATTGCCAAAAGGTGTACTAAATATCTATTAATTCATGACTTAAGTAAACAATAATTTAACACGTAAAAATTTTTATAAGAAATTTTTTTTGTCAAAATCGCATTGTTCTTAATAAAGCCACAAAACCAAACACAAAAATGTTGGGATTGTTCATCATAAATCATAAGTGAAGTGTCTCGGTATTGTTATGACATTTAATGGTGGAATTTATATTTTTATGTTTAAAGAAGTTTATATTTCATTTTTTTCTATTAAATTTCAAGTTTACTATGCATTTTGGTACTTATTTCACTGTTGGCCTTATTATGGACACACTGTTCCCAATAAGGCCAATACCCGTGACCTCACTGTTTTTTTTATAACTTCTATATGAGTAACATTAAAAAAAATACAATTGTAAATATACGTACTCAAAGCCCTAGTAACAAATTACGCTAACTTCTGAATCACTTGGTTATCAAATCTTAGAGTAAATAATAATTAAACCCTTAACGTGGCCTTATTTGGTGCAGGTACCTTATATGACAAAAAGAGTAACACTTTGTAGCTATATGATAGATATGTGCATAAAAAATTACAATTAAGACAAATTTCCCACCCTGTATAGTGTATATACAGGGTAAGTCGGGAGGAACGCACCAAACGCCAAGGGTGTATTTGACAACTCTTTAAACTTTCAAGCTCTGTATTTTAGTAAATATAAGGTTTACAGAAACATGTTGTTGAGGTAAATTGTAGCAAATTTTGTGCTCTAGAAAAAAAGTAACATTAATATTTTTCGTATGATGCAAGAGTAAAGAGTTATCGAGAAAAAACCGAAAAAAGTGGTCGTACTGAAGCGCACACAGGTGCGCCGAATTCCAAAACTTGAATTTTTGATAAGGACCTAGGTACATACAATATATCCAAAATCCAAAACTACATAACCTTTTGCAATGGTAATATGTACTAATGTGTACTACTTGGCCAATGGGCTAAAAATGAAAATTTTAAAGATTTTACGCCTAGCAGGTATGCAACCCACCATACCATATTGATTACTAACCTAATCCAGTTAGTTGTTATGATTCATCACTTCTTTCAATTAATCTCATGACAAACATTAGTTTTAAATGGTATAAAAATAATTACACTCTGAACTGTGTATTTCTTTTATCTATGTGATAGTGCAACAACCACCAACTTATCCAAGCATATTTAAGTGTCGTGTAAAATTTAACCTTCGAATTTCATATTTACAAAGCCAACACAATGCAGTCGAACGAAAACAACCAAGAAACTGGTAATTATTATACAACATAATTATCAAAAGCGATTTTGAATGTTCCTAATTATTTTAGATGATGTTTGTGATTCAAACGAACAGTCGCCGGTGTTTGAAATAGCTTCGGCTCAAATTGCGGACACTGAAGGCTCTGATAAAAAGTACGTTTTATACACGGTGCAAGTTCGTCACATTTCCATCACAAACGATACTAGTCCCGCTATTTTAGAACGTCGATATACAGATTTTTCTAATTTATATACATCACTTAAGAACCAATACGCAGACTTGATGTTACCTGTAAGTTTTCCAAGAAAAGTACTTACCGGTAATTTCGATAACAAACTAATACAATTAAGAAGTGCTAGTTTCGAAGATCTATTAAAGCATGTTTTATCAATGCACAAACTGCAATATTCTAGTGCCCTTTTAAAATTTTTACAAGAGAACGAATTGAACAAAGTTAAGCAATATATCGAGGATAAGAATTATTCTCTTGCAATTCCTCTACTGGAAAACAATTTTAGATTATTAAATAAGGTTTGGAAACGCCAATTATTTACTAATAGTTTGAATTAAGTGTTTTTCTTTTAGGTTTACACCGATCGTACACCTTCAGTTTTATTAGCTCTATGTAGACTTTTGGGGTGTTGTGTGTTAATGCCGGGGTCGCCTAATGCTGAAAAATGGGCAGAAATAGCACTTCATCGCTACGAGGGAGTCTGTGATAGTGACTTACTCGAGTTATATTTACCGCTACTAAACGTATGCAGTAAAATTTGGTGGCAAATTGGCAAAAATAAAGACGCATTAGAATCGAGGTTGAAAAGTTTGAAACAACAAGGTGTTAAATGTAACGACAGTGTTAATCTATTAGAAGCTGTTGATATTTTAGAACAAAGATTAGCTTAATTGTTTAATTTTAATGTGAGTTTGAAAAATGATGTTTATTTAATTATTTCTTAAGATTTATTTTGCAGTAAGAAAGAAAAATGTTATCGTTGTATTCGATGCTAACAAAAATGAGGGTATTAACATGTAAATGTAAACATAAGTAGCGTAATCTAAAAAAATATACAGACGTCAATTCTCAAGTGCTTGTTTTTGATTAAATTTAAATCGATATTGTAAAAAGTAATTTATTTCTCGAGCATCACTAATTACGTGTTCAAGATTTACCATTTTTAAGTATTAAAATTAGTGAGAATCATTAAATTATATTCTAATTAAATGATCATCTATGCAGAATCACATTTTAAACTAGTTGCATCACAATTGAATTATTTTATTGTTATTTAAGAAATTGTTTATTATACATATTGATAAATTAATTTTATTTGATTATACTAATAGTGTTGTGTTATCTTCTTATATTGTTTATAGGAATTTTGTATCGAGTATATCTCGTAATAAAGTATTATTATACCTAAATGATAATATTTTTATTATGAACATAATTAAATGAGTAGTGTTTATAAATTGTTTCAATTATGCTGTAGTAGGTAGTTATTTATTTTATCGAGTTCAAGCAATAAATTATTATTGTATATTATTTTGATCACATGCAATTTTGTTATCAAAGTTGCTTTAACCGGTTAAGTAATTAGAGGGATTGTGTTAGCAATATTTGTGTTGTTGAAACAATTTTTAAACAATAATAAAATGCTTAGAATGCTTCGAAAAAATGAAAATTCAACAAATGCATTTTAGACAAAAATGGCACTTTGGAAAAATGTCCAGCAGGGAATTCATTGTCTTACAGCATTGAACCCAAGTATATTTTGTAATTTGTAATAAAAAAAACTCACCTTTTTTGAGAGAGGTGGCTATTCGTTTTCCAAGTTTCCTTGGAACATGTATCTCCAACCTCCAAGGTGGTATTGTTGTCTTCTTTTTCCATTATTACATGTTATTACTTAAATTAAGGGCCTCTTGAATTAGGTAACTTATTTGGAAGTATTTTTGTGTTGTTTTCCTGAATTTGTAAAACCTGCACTCCTGCACGGATTTGCCATAGCTTTGAATTAGAAATACCGTGTTACATCATTCAGTAGTAAATGTTCGACTTGTGAACCTAAAATAAAAGCCTTTTAGATTTCATTATTTAAAAACTGTTTTAAGTATTATGCACACCATACAAATTTACAAACTAATTGTTAGAAGCCTATTCATGTAATATTTTATGTACTAAAAACCAACACCACTTAGGATAGGCATTCATGGAAGAACTTCTGATGAGATTCAGTGTTCACACTAACAACTAGAATTTTAAAAATTTATTCTTAATAAAAATTAGTTCCCAATATAATTTACATTGGCATTTATTGTCGAAAAATCATGTTAAAAAAGTTAAAAAGAAATTCAGCAATCTTTTTCAATTTTAATTCAGAGCAGCGCCATCTATGTCAAGAGACGAGAACTTATTAATGTTTTCTACAAGAAGGTTTGTCCAGGGACAAACGAGAAGAACTTTTTTAAATTTTTTTGGAGCCAAAATGCTCAAAATTCAAAACCGATTTAAGTTTTATTTCATTTGCACACATTTGTTACTTACTTATTTTTAATTAAAAATTAAAATATAGCTTAGCTTCGTTATTTTACTTTTGGAAACTTTGAGATTAGGCGGTTATCGCAAAGTCACTGGTGATCCTGGATCCTGGATTTTCTCCAGGAGCGAATTCTGCTGCAAAGCGATCGGATATTAGTAGAGCCGGATCAAAGAATGTTGAGGCTTGAGGCGCTAATTATTTTTGGGCTCCTACAAAAATACACTGCATCAGTTCACAAAATAAATGTTTATTTATCGTCTAGTCAACGATTAGGTTACAGAGCTCATAGAAGAGGGTAAAATTTTATTTTATGAATCTGTTTGAATTAGGAAGGACGTAGAAATGCTTAAAAAAACGGTTCTAGCTACATGGCCAAGGGAGGAGTAGATGTTTGGGATTTTCGCTTATATCTCGAAAACGGTGTATTCTAGAGAAAAAATACTCGTAGCAAAATAAAAGCTTATTAAATTTCCTACAACATTGCTTCAATTCATCTTTTTCCGTTCCTTATAGTTTTTGAAATACCCACCCATAAAAATCGTTAATGTATGAAAAAAAGTTCCCTCACGTTTTCCGTCAAACTTTTGCCCCTAGCACCTCAGCCCTTCGTTTTACAGTAAAAGTCTTAAGAAAAGAAGTTGTATAGCATTAAATTTTCTTTACTATTTTACTTTTTTCCGGAGCATCCACAACACCGGGCGGGCCCTGAAGTGTGCGCTTAATGCGGTTCATGTATAATCCAGCCCTGGATGTTTGCTCTCCATATGGACGTATGGACCGGAACGTTGTTGATTTTGGTTTCATCTGAAAGAATAATAAGCATTAAAAATATATTTCTAGGCACTATCGGGTGCTATTGGTAGGTATAATGGTATAATCTACTGATTGAATATGTGATACCCAGATGCTAATGCAAAATAAAGAATTTAGTACCCGTTTCTTCAAATAGATGTCTCTATGCGACCACACATAACAATAAAAATAGTTCAATTCGGATGTAAAATAAAAGCGTTTATCTAAATTTTAGAAATTTACAGCACAGAATTAAACATTTTTAAGCCAAATGATAAAGGCAAAAAAGAATAGATAAACGCTTTTAAATCTATAATCAGTCTCATCAAATAACTACTATACAACCATCACGCAACTGTGCTATTACCTAACAATAATTGATCTAATAATTTTATAGCTATTTATAGGTATAGCTAGAAAAGAAGCAAGTGAGAGCAAATTCGAAGCGGGTGGCAAAGCAGCAGAAACTGCTTGTAAACTAAACGAAACGATACTTTTGATGTGGAGTATCTGTTAAGAAACGTACGGTACAATGATGGTTCCAAAAATTGCCTGCTGGAGACGGCAGCCTTTGAGATGAATCAAGGTGTATCTCAAAGGCTTTCTGAAGATCTTCAGCTCATAATGACCATCTAAAAGCGTAGGTTGAATACGAATCACGCTCAAGAGTTTGAGAACTTATTGAGAATAGTGGTTCTGATCTACTTGGAAAGTTAGGAAAATCAGAAAAGGTTCCAACTAAGTGCTGCACGAACTGAACGAAAACAAAAAATTGCTAATCGACCTTCCTAAAGCATTGGGCTCTGAAACATTGTCTCATTCACCCAATCCTCACCAGACATTTTGCCAACAGATTATCGTTTCTTTAAACACACTTCTACAACTTTTATTATGGAGCAGTCGAGAACCAAACTTCTGCCGAAAACGCATTCAACTTTAAAATTCAAGAATTTTATACCCCTCGAATAAATTTGGAAAAATAATTGCTATTGTGCGTATTTCGATTTATAGGTAGTTTATCAGCTGAGTTGAATTTGAAAGTCATAATCCATAAACATCAATTATTTTTCTACCAACCTTAATATTAAGAAGAAACAGTCTGAGAATTCTAACTATCAATTTGAAGAGAAGAAGTTTAAGAATTTTGGTTTTTAGAATTCCTTTTCTGTCTGACGATAAACATAAGCTCATGCAAGTTTATAAGCTACAAAATCATCCCCAAGTGATCAATTTGATGAATGGGTGAATTAGTATGTATGTGCATCTTCAGGAAAAGTTAGCTACGCCTTGTAGAGTGTGGAAGCTGACTAGAGAGCCGACTACAAGCTGGATGAAATAAGTAAAGCACAGAGTTATGTTTACCGAATGTACGACACCGTAAGAAGAAAATAAATAATTATTTTAGTGTAAATTTTACAAATTGACAAGTACCTCAAGGCTCTTAAAAGAACAATTAACGAAATCAGATAATCGAATATTCAACGTTTAAAGTCAAAATCGCCTAAATCTATATTGTGATAAAACCTTGAAGAGGTATAAAAATTTTTTTTAGAAGTATTAGTTACGTAATAATTATAACATCATAATCGAAAAAAGTAAATTAAGAAACCATTTGTTATAGTTTTCGAAGAAGAAGGTTAATGATTTTTCACCTTTTTTTTAATACGAAAACAATAGGCCGTAATGGACTAGAAATGAGCTCTAATTTGGGATAAGTTTTTTTATATTCGTGCGATGGGCGTAACAGTGATTATTTTTCTTAAATATTTTTTTCAATGATAACCTAAATAATGGATTCCGTTTCTAATAAATATGGAAATATACCTACTAATTGTGAAACAAGATATAATTTTTTAAAATTTAAGAAATATCTACAAATAGTGAAATAGTGTTGTAATTATTGCTCCAAATGTTGCTAAATTTGTAACTAGAAGAGGAGGATTACAATTTCATATTATCAATATTATCTACTTCTAATAATTACCTAGTCTTAAGAATGCTACAAGGATGTGAATGATAATGATAAGCAACTCTTTGCAACATGGTAAATTATACAGGGTGTCCGGCATAGCCTCCGTTCCTTGAAGTGGGTGATTTCTGAGCTCAAAATAGAACGATAACCGAATTTACCTTACTCAAAAGTTGCTTGCCTACCAAGTTACAGCGCTTTGAAATTCTTTGGAATTAAAAGTGATGGAACAACGAAATTTATGTAATATGCTTTTGTTGATGAGAGGAAAAACTTGGTAATCAGTCGAAAACGATATGATTCTTCTGAGGTGGTTACATGCCCCTCCCTCGATGTTGACTTTTTTGTGAGACACTCAGATCTGAAAAAATTGGCAATAACAAAAAGTACATTATAATAATAAACAAAATTCAACTTTTAGTGCTTTTTACTTGTTTTTTAAAAGCTTTTTTAGACTTTTTTAAGCTTTTTTAAGCGCTTATTTTGAAATAATAAACGCTTATAAATCCGGGTTCTAATGATGATCTGTATAGATATATGGGTACAGGAACAGGGGTAGAAACGGACCCCAGCTTTTATACAGAGAGGTCTAAAAGTGTGGAACGAACCTGATAAATTCTAAACAATTGATCAAAGGGAATGAAATTTGGAGATGAATATTTCCAATTTTTTGATGGCAATGTTTAAAAATTTTTATTGTTGAAATTTTCAGAGTAATGGCGTCGGGATCAATTTGTTTAAATAGAGATGAGAGGGGAGTATACATTTTTGGTATTTTCTGAAATCATTTTACTCTTACATTCAAATAGATAAGGTATAAACAATTAAATTATTTAATTTTTTTTAATCGAAAGCACATGTCGAATTCAGAAAAAAATACTTTTGCAGAAAAAATTAAAAAATTCCTCCCTCCTGTCAAAACACTCAAAATATAGAAAAAATTACGTTATATACCTTTTCCAAATTTGATTCCACTTATTTTTAAGTTAATAGTTATTAAGGCCGTTCCACACTTTTAGACTACTCTGTGTAATAATTCGGTAATATTATGGTCGATTCTTGTAGCTGGAGCTTTAGGAAGAATTGAAGCCCAAGCAGATCTTTGTAGATTAATTGAAATTAAAACCGCTGACCGCTGACTGATTTTAACTACTTTCAACTGATTTTAAACGTAATTGAGAATTTTTTATATCGGCTGTAGGGATTCTTTTATAACTAAATGTTATCAAACCAGTGCCAAAAAATCTATAAAAATCGATCTTAACATTGCCGTTCTGTAAAAATTTTGTTACATTGGTTTATTAGATCGATTCCTACAATATTTTTATTTAATAACAATAATAATAGTAACGCAAAATTCCATAGTATGTACTTTTTAGTTAGACATGAAACAAAAGAACTAAGTACCAAAAGTGTTAAACAAACAAAAAATTCTAACGAAAATGGCAAGCCAAAAACAGAAAGTGGGGTCCGTTTGGACCCCTCTCGGTGTTACGAAGGTTAAGGCATACCTCGATCAGCCACCCGATAAACAAAAAATTATTACAAAAATGGCAAGCCAAAAAATTACAGTGGGGTTAGTTTAGACCCCACTCGGTTTTACAAAGGTTAAGCCTTATACAGTGTGTCCAGTATAACGTGCACAGCATGGGGATCTCGGACACCGTAAGAGATACGAAGTCCGTTAAATGGAGAAAATTGTGCATGATTTTATGGCCACTTCGATGCTGCTTTTGTTTTTTAAAAAAATCTATTAGG
Source organism: Malthinus seriepunctatus (assembly GCA_963924605.1). Lineage (NCBI taxonomy): Eukaryota > Metazoa > Arthropoda > Insecta > Coleoptera > Cantharidae > Malthinus > Malthinus seriepunctatus. The sequence continues at coordinate 16,451,936 of OZ004600.1, forward strand.
ACTCTACATATTTAGGAAAAACTGAAAATTGCATTTTCTTTAAAAGGTTAAAACTTTTTTATTAATGGAGATAATTTCAATTTTCAAAAAAGAAATAATAGGCACTACTAATACGCAAATAATTAATTTATAAAATAATTTTTCTAGTGCGCCGTTTTGGAGATATGATGCAAACTTATGTTTTTTTAAATACAATTCTAACCTCATTTTTATGTTTTTAAAAAGCTAATTTTTTTCTCTTTTCAAAAACATAAGGGTTAATAGGGTTAGTTTTTTTAATTCCTTTACGGTAATACTAAAATAGAATATTTTGTTATTTATGTGCAAATAAATTTTTAAAATCAACTTTGCTATGAAACAATTTCATAAAAAAGAAACAACTGAATTAAATAAATAAATATCAAAAAACGATGAAAATAATTCGAAAAAAAGTACCTTCTAAAAAAATTTTAAAAATAAACCTATATCAACCCTTATATTTTTAAAAAGAGAAAAAAATTAGCTTTTCAAAAACATAAAATTGAGGTTAGGTTTTTATTAAAAAAAAACATAAGTTTGCATCATATCTCCAAAACGACGCACTAAAAAAATTATTTTATGAATTAATTGTTTGCATTTTAGTAGTGCCTATTATCGTTTTTTTTTAAATTGAAATTATCTCCATTAATAAAAATGTTATAAGCATTTAAAGAAAATGCAATTTTTCAGCTTTTGCTCAATATCTAGAGTGCTAAAATTTTTTTTCAAAAAACAAAAGCAGCATCGAAGTGGCCATAAAATCGTGCACAATTTTTTCCATTTAACCGACTTCGTATCTCTTACGGTGTCCGACATCCCCATGCTGTGCATGTATGCATGTTATACTGGATACACTGTATACATCGGCCATTTTAAATAATCATCTGTGATGAATTATCCAAAGCGACTTCTTTTCAGAAATTCACAATCTTTTATTAAGAACATTATTAAACATTACAAGCAAGGTAAAACTGTTTTTACTGGCGCAAAGAGGATTATGACACTGACGAGCCGCAGGCGAGCCTGTCACCTCTTTGAGCCTTAAAAACAGTTACCTTGTGAGTAATGTACAATAGTTCATTTGTTACTCACGCTTAATTCACTTACAAATTAACTAAAGTATATTGAGCGTGTCGGTTGTCACGAAGTTCAATTTTATTTCATAAGGTGCGCACAATCGAGGGTCTAAAACGTCAAATTACAGCATTATTAATTACTTTTATTGTAGAAAATTTCAACTTTGAACAAATTCAAATAATTTTGTACAATAAAAGTAATTTGGTAATACTGTAATTTGACGTTTGGATTCGTCGATTGTGCGCACCTTGTGGAATAAAATTGAACTTCATAACAACTGACACGCTCTATTGAGTAACAAATAATAAAATTATCACGGCCCATCATATCGATTCAGACTTGCTCTTTAATCTGCATAGCCTGCTTTCTAAATGCTGCATAGTAACTGAATAGATCTCTATCAATGAACGTTTTAGATTGCTTTACACTATGCGAAAGAAACTGATGAAAACCATAAACCATTTTCAGAACATGAGTTTATAACACAATGACCAACTTTTATGACGTTTGACTACATTTTCAGCTAGCCCAAGGTTTCCTTTCTTAATTAAATTTAATAATTTGTTTAACTAACATTAAACAAAAATTTTAAATTTACTTAATTGCGTACATTTTAAATAAAACCTACAGATTATGTTTAGGTATATAAAATAAATAATTTGTCATAATTACACGTCTCTTGTAAACTACTTAAAAATTGCAGGATACAATGCCGACAATTTTGCTTATCTATGTTGTATCTTAATTTTTGTATAGTTCCATTAAAATCCAAATAATACTAACAGTAATCATAGTTATTTTTAAAATGTCAACATTTTCGGAAGTGGGCGCAAAAATAACGTGTCCGGGTGCTAGTTAATTATACACTCTGTTACCACTAATGACAAGCGAGTTCAAATGCTCTTCCAACTTTACAAAACCATTAGTGATCTTATCCCCTAACAGTTAATAAAAAAAATAAACTATACTTTGTAATGCAACTATTACAATTGCTTTTAACTGTAATTTGATTATATCAGGATTATATCTACGTGTTTTTTAACAAATTTGAACATTCAAATTAGTTTAGGGAAAATAGTTATTAAGGGTCACCGTACTTTTACCTTCAGTTGGAGGAAATTTAAAAAAGTATTTTTCAGCTCATGCGTTAAAATTTTAACGGTTTTTTTTTCATTCATAAGTGAAAACTTGCGAAAACTGACTAAAAATTAAGAATTTTCTTCAAGTGTCGAAACCTAAGCGATGAAAAAGCTCAGAATTGAAACTTATACAAGGGTACCTATTTTTTTAATATCCTGTAGAAGATTAACCATTTTGTAAAATGATATTTTACTAATGGTACCCTGAAGCTCCCTTTAATGAAAATAAACCATCAAAAGCAGTAGCCAACAACAAATTATAATTTTTTTCTATACATTAATGAATCAACAAAAACAATAAAATATATATCAGAGGTTTGCGATCAAAACAATAAGTAAATTATATAATAGTAATTTAATTGTCTTTACACGAAACATTATTTTTGTAACACTTAATATCAATATTTTATTTACCTAATGAATCGTAATTTGAGGTTTTGCATTTTCTCATAACATTTATTAAATTAGCCATTTGACAATTTACCTTTTTTGTTAATGCTATTTTAGATCATTTAAGCCACCATATAATTTGTATAATTTTTATTATCTTCAATTTCCGGATTCGTAATGGTACGAAATTTTTGAAACATAATAACATCTAATATTCTAAAGAAGTGTTGTAGGTGTCCGTGAAGTTAGCAGTGGGACTTTTGAATTTAAAAAAAAGCTCTCGTGAATCGTTAGTAAATCGTTAGTAAGTGATAGTAAGTCCATTTCCGACGTTAGTAAGTCAAAAATAACGGAAATATTCATATTTTAAAAAACCACTGCTAACTTCGCGGCAGCAGTGGGACTATTTATTAAAATTTTGAAACTTGTGTAAACATTTAGGTAATCGTTAGTAAGTGATAGTGAGTCGATTCCCGACGTTAGTAAGTCAAAAATAGCCGAGTTAAAAACCAAAAACAAGTGTGAAGTTAGCAGTGGGAGTATGTCCGATCGAGCTGAAATTTTGCAATCCTTTAGAGGGTCGTTAGTAAGTGATAGTAAGTCAATTCCCGACGTTAGTAAGTCAAAAATAGCCGAGTTACAAACCAAAAACTAAACGTGAAGTTAGCAGTGGGAGTATGTCCGATCGAGCTGAAATTTTGCAATCGTTTAGAGAATCGTTAGTAAGTGATAGTAAGTCAATTCCCGACGTTAGTAAGTCAAAAATAGCCGAGTTACAAACCAAAAACTAAACGTGAAGTTAGCAGTGGGAGTATGTCCGATCGAGCTGAAATTTTGCATTCGTTTAGAGAATCGTTAGTAAGTGATAGTAAGTCAATTCCCGACGTTAGTAAGTCAAAAATAGCCGAGTTACAAACCAAAAACTAAACGTGAAGTTAGCAGTGGGAGTACATCCGATCGAGATGAAATTTTGCAATCGTTTAGAGAATCGTTAGTAAGTGATAGTAAGTCAATTCCCGACGTTAGTAAGTCAAAAATAGCCGAGTTACAAACCAAAAACTAAACGTGAAGTTAGCAGTGGGAGTATGTCCGATCGAGCTGAAATTTTGCATTCGTTTAGAGAATCGTTAGTAAGTGATAGTAAGTCAATTCCCGACGTTAGTAAGTCAAAAATAGCCGAGTTACAAACCAAAAACTAAACGTGAAGTTAGCAGTGGGAGTACATCCGATCGAGATGAAATTTTGCAATCGTTTAAAGAATCGTTAGTAAGTGATAGTAAGTCAATTCCCGACGTTAGTGAGTCAAAAATAGCCGAGCTACAAACCAAAAACTAAGCGCGAAGTTAGCAGTGGGAGTATGTCCAATCGAGCTGAAACTTTGCAATCCCTTAGAGAATCGTTAGTAAGTGATAGTAAGTCAATTCCCGACGTTAGTAAGTCAAAAATAGCCGAGTTACAAACCAAAAACTAAACGTGAAGTTAGCAGTGGGAGTATGTCCGATCGAGCTGAAATTTTGCAATCGTTTAGAGAATCGTTAGTAAATGATAGTAAGTCATTTCCCGACGTTAGTAAGTCAAAAATAACCTAGTTAAAAACCAAAAACTAAACGTGAAGTTAGCAGTGGGAGTATGTCCGATCGAGCTGAAATTTTGGAATCCTTTAGAGAATCGTTAGTAAGTGATAGTAAGTCATTTCCCGACGTTATTAAGTCAAAAATAGCCCAGTTAAAAACCAAAAACTAAACGTGAAGTTAGCAGTGGGAGTATGTCCGATCGAGCTGAAATTTTGGAATCCTTTAGAGAATCGTTAGTAAGTGATAGTAAGTCAAAAATAGTCGAGTTACAAACCAAAAACGAGAAATTCACATTAGTACTATGATATTTTGCCATCTTTTAGACTTATAGAGAATCGTTAGTAAGTTATACTAAGTACATTTCTGAAGGTAGTAAAAGGTGTTCTACACGGTGATAGTAAAACACGTTAGCTGTTGTCATGAAAACTATTGTTACGCTCATGAGACTGTCGTTATGTAAAGAGTTTGATAGTTACTTTTACACTGCTTGACTTAAACGATAACTATCATGACTCATGACTTCACCATAGTAAATATTACGTTTAACTATTTTTTGTGTAAACCACGCTTTACTTAGAAATAGCAGAGTTACAAACCAAAAACTAAATGTGAAATTAGTACTGGCAGTATGTCCAATGGAGTTGAAATTTTTTTAGCAGTTCTTTAAAGAATAGCAAGTATAGTAATTGAAGACAGGCCCCTATTTTAATTAGGTAATGGTTATAGTTTTAAATAGTCAAAATTTAGTAATATCTCCAATAGCATGTTACTAGGTCAAAATTGAAACTAAGTTTTGTGTACAGGATAAGTCGGAAAGAACCCACGAAACGCTGGGAGTGTATTGTCCATATAAATTAATATAAGGCCAGAAAACCCAAAAGCTTTGTAACTAAGTTTTTATTTGCATTCGAATTACAGCGTCCTAAAAAACTATCTTACATCTATCGCGCAACCATACTGATAGTATACAGGGTATACTTGTGCTTGGACAAGTTAATTTGATTAAAGTCATTGTAATATACCTGGTGTTTAATTGATCGGTATTTTTATTGTTATCCAATGAGGTTTTTGTGCTATGGTTAAGGTTATAAGGGTTATAAAGTTATAAACAATGGGCTAAAGCGAACATTAATCAATATTGTAATAATATAATAATTAACCGTAATTTTTATTTATTTTAACAAGACAAGCTACAAAAATAGCATTTTGAACTACAAAATTTCCAGCTGCTTTGAAATGACATCGTTTTGTAGTAGGTAGTGCAGTAGGCAGCAGGTAGTAAATCACAGTTAAGGGTTGACTAAATATACAGTATGTCCCCGAATAACATCTGACCAAAACGTGGACCAAACGTCTACAATTTGCTGGAACCAAAATAAGAGATTTACTCCTCTTGCAATTATATGAAAAAACTCACCCCTACAAAGTTAGAGGTTCTCAAAGTTGGGGTTAAAATTTAAAAAAGTCGCGTAATTAGTTGTGCGATTTTCATGCATATTTTATATTATAAAATATGCATTCAGTATAAAAATTATTAAAATAGTTAGAGTACTTTTGGAGATAAAATGATTTTTTGTTAAATTTTAACCCCAACTTATTGCAATATAAGAGAAGCAAGAGAAGCAAATGTCCTATTTTGGTCCCAGGAAACCGCTGTTAACGTTTATCGGTGTTATTCGTAGACACCCTGTATAATTATATGACAAAAGGAAAGTTTCAATAAAAGAATAGGATATAAATCAATTTAAGAGAAGTAAAGTGTTAAAAACGTATTTAAATAAATGATTCATTTCATTACAGCGTGGTTAAAAATTGTGCAACGACTATCATTAACCAAGTGAAATTGGGTAGAGCGCGGTTTACCCGGGTAAAGTCCGAAGCATGTATTATTTCAATCACATTTCGGATTTTATCCATTGTAGTCCGGTCGAGATACCAAAACCCGTGCGTTTTTGAAGGGAACCTTTTTTATGAATGATATTTATTTTTGACATGGTAAAAATGCAATTTAGCGTGGGTACCACTTTTAAGTTTTTGGCGTTTGGCCGCTATTTCGAAAAATGACAGCGCAAAACGGGCAAAAGTTATGAAAACGAAGTTAAGAACGAAGATACAATAAAATAAATCTTAAACAGTTCTATTCGTGCATGCGTGATGTGTCAAGATGCCTTAGAGTCTCAAGCAGAAATGGCAAGACTATGGCTCTCTTACATCATTGACATTGAAATCCTGTTTCAGCGCTACCACTGTCTAAGGTCTGTTTTACATGAACTAACTATTTAGTAACTGTTAATTACTAAGTTGGTTACTAAATGAACTCAAGGAGCAAAAACACGGGAATCTAAGCTTTAACGTCAACGTCAAAATTTATCCGCCCATTTTGACGTTGACGTTAAAGCTTAGATTCCCGTGTTTTTGCTCCTTGAGTTCATTTAGTAACCAACTTAGTAACTAACAGTTACTAAATAGTTAGTTCATGTCAAACTGCTCTAAGGAGTAGAGTAAGTTTTGAAGAATACTTAGAAAGTTGTCGCAGAATGCTTCTTGAGTTAGCAGCATAGGGAAACATAAATTATCTGCGGTACCTCTCTCTTTACTACTGGCGAGTGTTCAACTTGACAGAGAACGAGAAGATACATAATACATATAAGGCTTCTGTATATCCATTCTCTTTTACCAGCGGCCATTTTTCAAAATAGAGGCCTAATGCAAAAAATTTAAAAGTGGTACCCAGGCTAAATTGCATTTTTACCATGCCAACAATGAATATCAATCATAAAAAAGCCTCCCCCCGAAATTCACGGGTTTTGGGATCTCGACCATTGGTCGTGGGTGAAACTAACTTTAGCCGGGTAGTCTTAAATCCTAGTCTATCCTCCCTGCTAGCTTTACCCGCAACATATTGTATAATACTTCTATTAATATTGTCCTATTTATTTGAAATGTTTGTTAATTATTTTGAAAATAAACGTGGGTAATCTCAAGGAAAGATGAGTACACCACGTGATTACCGTTAAGTTGCGCAATGGTTTTGTAATGCCGTTGCTTAAAAACAAACCCCTTAGACAGTATCGTGTGCCGTCGTATAGTTATTAGAGTAATTGCCAGATCTTAGAGTGGTCCCAACTTAACCTGAGCACACCACGTGACGAAACCTGCGCGAGGCATTTAAATTTTTATTTGAAGTATTAATAATAATTAATTACTGATTTAATACTTTAGAAATGAGATGTCCACATTATTAATATGCCTGTAATTATTTTGCTTCGACAAAAGTTATGTAATAACTATACCACAGTATACTTATTTGCTACGCATACAGTAGTGACAACCCCATGGTTACCATTGTATTTCTTGTCGCCAAAATCAGTGACCTTGAACACCGTCCGCCATTAATCGGATAGTATGAAGTATATAAGCGCGCGTAAATTCAAAATTATTTTTATAGGTTCTGTCAGCTGTCACTGTTATTTTTATATCTATTTGTAAAGGGTAGCATAAATAAGTATCTGAATGTATTGAAATCATGTTTCATTAGTACAAGGTACCTTCCGTTTCGGTTTTTGATGCAAATAAAAAATATTTAATTTATAAAAAATATAATAATAACGTGCACATTCGATTTGTCATTCATGCTCGTTCATGCTGACATAAAATTTATAAAAAATAGTTGCCTGATTTCTTTTATCATAGGTGACTATATTGAATGTGCACTGCATTCAACAATAACCCGCCATTTAACGGATAGTACAAATTCACGCATGATGCGAATTTATAAAAAATAGTTGCCTGGTTTCTTTTATCATAGGTGACTATATTGAATGTGCACTGTATTCAACAATAAGCCGCCATTAATCGGATAGTACAAATTCACGCATGCGCAAAACAATATTAGCGACACAATTTTTGCACGTCGGCACTACTGTATGCGTAGCATATTATTATACTGTGACTATACGACGACACTGTCTACGTCCGTTTCTAAGCAACGGCAGTACAAAACTACTGCGCAACTTTAACGGTCATCACGTGGTGTGCTCAGGTTACGTTGAGTTTGCTCTAGCGATCTGCGAAGAAAGCAAAATTTTGGACTACCCCTAAAGAAGGTTACATAATACAACATGAAAGCCATTGCGAAAACCGAGGGATTATCCACTCTCTGCAGTCAATGTTCAAAAATTGAGCTGTCGACAGTAGTCATCTGCAGTCAGTGTACAAATTCAGAACAGTGGTTCACCCCTCGGTAAAAACAATGTTTGGGCGTCTTTTTCTACAGCTTTCTCACTTGCTCTTCTGCGCATTTAAGGTCGCTAAGGGTGTGCGCAAATTAAAAGTTTCGAGCATAGAGCCTAGAGCATAGCATAGACCACAGCGTTTTCGGGTGCTGAAATTGAAAGCTGAGAGCATAGAGCATATTGCATCCTTATAGTGACATATGATTTAAGCTGAAATTTCAAACCACTCTATGTAAACTCTCTACTCTTAATTTGCTCACACCCTTAGACGTGTCAGTTACTCTACATTAATTTTGTCGAAGCAAAATAATTAGAAGCACAATGGGTAGATGTCATTCACAAAGTATTAATCCAGTAATTAATTATTAATTAGTAGTACGGGGGTTACGAGACTAAAAACTAAGGAATGCTGCACTTTTGGTTAATGTAATGAAACTCGGTAGATAGTTTACTGAAAACTTATAGATTAATTTTGTCCGATAAGATCAAAAAAAAGTTCGATGGGGGCCGCTGTACACCTTTAAAGCCAGCTATGCACGAAGAATATACCTCAGGTACGTTCAAGTTTTGGTTAATGGAATGAAACTCCACACATATAGTATAACCATATAGTACAATTTTGTCCGATGAGACCAAAGAAATATTCGAGGGGGCGCTATACATCCCCTTTTCTTCAAAATAAGATATTAGTGGAATTTTTTGGTGATAACTGATAAGTTCCGCTACCGTATATTACAAAGGTGCTGAATCGACCTGTGACCATGCTGAATCCGTGTGAGTATCTCTATATGCGTAAAACAGTTACTTTTCTTCTTGTCATTGTAAAACCGTTATTTTCCTCCTTGGCATGTTTTAAAAGAGCTAAGAGGGGTTCAATAAAATGATACTACACTTTTGGTTAATGGATTGAAACTCAGTAGATCTGTTGACTGGAACCATATAGAAAAATTCTGTCCGATGAGACCAAATAAAAACCGATAAACAAAAAAAAAACAAAATAGAGTGATTTTAAAACTTGAAAGGGCGTTTTTACAGCATGCACTAGAGTAAAAGATGGCAATTTTAAGTCCCAGGAGTTGATCAGATGGATTCTTGATAGATTCAGCACCCTCACAATGTATGGTAACAAGACTTCTCACAAAAAAATACGGCTAACATCAGATCTTGAAATAAGAGGGATGTACAGCGACAGCGGCCCCTCGAACATTTCTTTGGTCTCATCGGACAAAATTACTCCATAATGGTTCCAGTAAACTATTCGCCGAGTTCCATTCCATTAACCAAAAGTGCAGTATCATTTTACTCGAGCTCATTTTACTGTCAAAATATTTGAAAGAGCGTTCTTACAGCACCAGAGAAAAAAATGGCTGTTTTATGCCAATGTTGTTCATGTTGGATGTTCAGATGAATTCGTCATTGTGACAAATCAATTCAGCACCCACGAAATATTGCAGCGCCCCTATCGAATATTTCTATGATCTCATCGTACAAAATTTACTAATATGGTCCAAGTAAACTATGTCCCAAGTATCATTCCATTAACCAAAAGTGTAACGTTCCTGAGGTATTCGTAGTGTAAATCGCGCATTAAACGGTGTACGTACAAAGTTCTTCAAACAAAAATTTAAATAATTATTTTGAATAACTTTTAAAAATAATTTTTTTAAGAAAAAATAATTAGCTCCGCCACTAAGTTCTGAAGCCACGCTTCGCACAGATTTGGTCACGTGGTGTATTCATCTTTCGTTCGGATTACTATACCATGGCTATCAAAGAATGTGTATTTTGGACTTACTAACGTCGGAAATTGATTTACTATCATTTACTAACGATTCTCTAAACGAGTGCAAAATTTCAGCTCGATCGGATGTAGGTACTCCCACTGCTAAATTCACGGTTAGTTTTTGGTTCGTAACACGACTATTTTTGACTTACTAACGTCGGGAATTGACTTACTATCACTTACTAACGATTCTCTAAAGTATTGCAAAGTTTCCGCTCGATCGGACATACCCCTACTGCTACCTTCACGTGTAGTTTTGGTTTGTAACTCGGCTATTTTTAACTTACTAGCGTCGGGAATTAACTTACTATCACTTACTAACGATTCTGTAAAGGATTACAAAATTTCAGCTCGATCGGAGATACTCCCACTGCTAACTTCACGTTTCGCTTTTGGTGTTTAACGCAGCTATTTTTGACTTACTAACGTCGGGAATTGACTTACTATCACTTACTAACGATTCTCTAAAGGATTGCAAAGTTTCAGCTCGATCGGCCATACTGCCACTGCTAACTTCGCGCTTAGTTTTTGGTTTGTAACTCGGCTATTTTTGACTTACTAACGTCAGGAATTGATTTACTATCACTTACTAACGATTCTCTAAAGGATTGCAAAGTTTCAGCTCGATCGGACATACTGCCACTGCTAACTTCGCGCTTAGTTTTTGGTTCGTAACTCGGCTATTTTTGACTTACTAACGTCGGGAATGGACTTACTATCACTTACTAACGATTCTCTAAGGGATTGCAAAGTTTCAGCTCGATTGGACATACTCCCACTGCTAACTTCGCGCTTAGTTTTTGGTTTGTAGCTCGGCTATTTTTGACTCACTAACGTCGGGAATTGACTTACTATCACTTACTAACGATTCTCTAAACGATTGCAAAATTTCATCTCGATCGGATGTACTCCCACTGCTAACTTCACGTTTAGTTTTTGGTTTGTAACTCGGCTATTTTTGACTTACTAACGTCGGGAATTGACTTACTATCACTTACTAACGATTCTCTAAACGAATGCAAAATTTCAGCTCGATCGGACATACTCCCACTGCTAACTTCACGTTTAGTTTTTGGTTTGTAACTCGGCTATTTTTGACTTACTAACGTCGGGAATTGACTTACTATCACTTACTAACAACCCTCTAAAGGATCGCAAAATTTCAGCTCGATCGGACATACTCCCACTGCTAACTTCACGTTTAGTTTTTGGTTTGTAACTCGGCTATTTTTGACTTACTAACGTCGGGAATTGACTTACTATCACTTACTAACAACCCTCTAAAGGATCGCAAAATTTCAGCTCGATCGGACATACTCCCACTGCTAACTTCACGTTTAGTTTTTGGTTTGTAACTCGGCTATTTTTGACTTACTAACGTCGGGAATTGACTTACTATCACTTACTAACGATCCTCTAAAAGATTGCAAAATTACAGCTCGATCGGACATACTCCCACTGCTAACTTCACACTTGTTTTTGGTTTTTAACTCGGCTATTTTTGACTTACTAACGTCGGGAATCGACTTATTATCACTTACTAACGATTACCTAAATGTTTACACAAGTTTCAAAATTTTAAAAAATAGTCCCACTGCTGCCGCGAAGTTAGCAGTGGTTTTTTTAAATATGAATATTTCCGTTATTTTTGACTTACTAACGTCGGAAATGGACTTACTATCACTTACTAACGATTTACTAACGATTCACGAGAGCTTTTTTTTAAATTCAAAAGTCCCACTGCTAACTTCACGGACACGTGTTGTAGACAAATTTTCTTAAAAAATAAAAATTTTCAAGCAACCATTTTATGAATAATTAAGTTTAAAAAAATAATTACGCTAGCCTTTATTTTTTTAAAAAGAAAAGAAAAGAACCGGCAAAGATATCAAATTAAAAATCGCTAAAGCTACCGAAAGCTAATTAGTAATGAAAGAATATTAGTTCCGAAACGTTAAGTTGAGGCGTTCAAGAAAGACGCTTGTTTTTATAACGCCTAAATAAAATCGTTCCCTAAGACGCTATTAAACAAATTTGATTTTTTCGTTTAATTTTTGCAACATCTTAAAATGTGTTGTGGAGCTATAAAAAGCCACAACGTTGTTGATTAAGTTATAAACTTAATGAAATAAAGATGAGATGAGTTTGTTTTAAATATTTTGTGTTTTAATTAAGATCTTGAGCCTTTTTTTATATCAGTTGAGAATATAAAAATAACATTTTTGGAAATCTAAATTTAATATTATAAAAAGTTGAGAAAATCTAAAATTATGATAGAAATCTACCGCTTCAAGAACTTCAAACGGAGAAGTGAGAGAATCCAAAGAAATTTATGTTCATAGTAGTTGAGGTTTCCAGAAAATGAAAAAATAAGTAATGACTAATGACGAATAAGGGTTGTTTACTGGATGAGCATATAATTTTCAAAAAATGGCGTTGTAGAATATATGTGAAAGAAAAATGTTTTCTTATAGCTGCATGTTAATCAGAATCTTCAAAATCTGCATTACCTTATCTCTCAATCTTCACCAATAATAAACCACAAGCTATGTTAGCCTTTATTCAGCGAGACACATTACAGTAAGCTCTAAAAGGTTATGGAATCATTTATGGAAGAAGCGCATATTGCATAATTGAACTTTTGCAATTTTTATACATATAGGTAGAACATGAGGGATCACTTTTCCTCAACAATTACGCATAATAAAGAGATGCTCATGCCCAAAATGCCATTATGCCATTTACAGAGGAGTACAATTTTTTAAATAAGGGGAAGTGGCAACAAATTTTTAGTGTCAGGTATCAGTACGAAGTACGACCAATTTCGATTTTTTACACTATTTTTAAAAAATAACCTCACAAAGACATTCAAAACGAAGGGTTATGTTAGATCCAGGGTGGGAAACCTTTTTACCATGGAAAGCCGATTTAAATTTCGCCGGAGATATTAAACAAGCCGCATATGTATGACTGTCTTTTCAGGTGTCGTCTTCCTTATGGAGTGTGGACTTTATTTTTTATCATATGAGAAATGGGAGGACTACTATTTAAAGACTCATATAACCAACTTAAATGAGATTTTTGTGCTTTGATTTTTATTTGAAAGGAAATGGACATTGGGTTCCCACTGTAACGATCAGAATTTTATCCAGATGCTGGACCAAAATAATGGAACAGTATTACAGCATTTTGGAAATTTTGTATCGTTTAAAGCAGCTACTTGTCATTTTGTTCGTTAGTTTTCCCTAGCGCCGACCCTGAGATCAAAATGGAGATAAGTTTTACCTTTCCTTGTTCAGCTCTTCAAGAACTTTTATTAGAGCCCAATCTCGAAGAGACTGGATGGGAATTACCCAATTTTATATTTTTATTATCAGCCTTATCATTGATACCCGCTGATTTCCGCCGGGTTTTCAATAATAGGTCCCACTCTATTTTCATAAGGGACTTCCAGCTTCACTTCCAGCTAGTGAGTGGAAACGCGCTTTTGTTAATTTTTCCCCTTGAATCAATTTTCCCCTTGCCTTCAGCAAAGCCGTGTGAATGAATTATTATTTTCCCATTTCTTAATTATTCCGTGTTAAATTGATTAATTAATTTAATTTGATTAATTAATTTTTATTTGTTTTCCCTTGCCTTCAGCAAATCCGTGTGTTCGTGTTTCAACCCTAAGACTATTGATCTTTCTTCGAGGACCATTTAGGATATCAAAGAAAGGACTATTGATCTAGGGAAGATAATCTTCCGTGCCAGTTTGTCACCAGGACTATTGATATCTCTTAGAGGACCATTTAGGATCTCAAAGAGGACTATTGATCTAGTGGAGTACGTAGTCCCTGGTTCTTCTTTTTAGACAGAGGACTATTGTCCTAGAAGAAGAAATACCCTTCTCTGCCCTCCTGTGTCTCATCAGGACTATTGATCTCCCTTAGAGGACCAGAGTGGATCTTAAAGAGAAGACTACTGATTTGGTGAGTTCCCATTCTTTCTACAGTAGATTTAGTGACCTCTTTCTTAGGAGAGAGGACTAGTGACCTGGTGGGAAAGAGATTCCGTGTTTGTCCACGTCTATTGATCTTTTTTCGAGGACCGGTTGGATCTCGAAGACGAGGACTAATGGTCTGGAAGAACAGTGGCCAAATCATTTGAACATCAGGGAGATTGTATTTTGTTGATAACCCTAATTACTCTCTTTTTTCCTTAAGAAAGGTTTTTTTATTTTGTACGTGTCATTTAGGCCGCATTATTATTTTTATTATTAATTACGAATAAATATACAGGGTTATTCAAATTCGAGGGCCAACATGGGGATCTCGGAAACTGTAAGAGATACAAAGTTGGTTAAATGGGGGCAAAGTTGTGTAATTGGATAGCGAATAATATTCAAAAAAGAAAATTAAAAAAGTTACATTAGGTTCCGAGATTTCTGAAAAAAAAAACGAAATTTCGGAAAATCTTATTTATTTTTTTCTGAAGTTGTTTTCAAAGATAGCAGAAAACTAAAAACACATTTTCATTGCATCTTTCTTGTCTCTACAAGATGGTAATTTTAGATTTTTGAAACAACGTTTCAGTTTTGAAATACAATCATCAACTCTAAAATTTTAAATACGGACCTGCATTTTTTATTTCATTTTTGAGTTTAGCTCCTCATTATAAATGCAATTATGGTAGTGGTACGTGTCGGCAAAACGTCTATATCACTGTTGGCTTTCTGATTATTTGGCACTGCCAATTGGCATATTTCGGCATAATGGGGACACAGCTTTAGAATTCTCAGTATAAAGAACCAATTCAGAATTTCAAAAAATAAATCTTCTCACCAACCAAGAAAGGTAAACATCGTCATGCGATTATTCGATCAAACTTGCAACAATGTAGCTGAGATAATAATTAGTAACTTGGAACACCATATTATACACGTAAATGGGTAAACGTTTAACAGAATGAGTAGCTCTATTGATAACGGGTTTCAAAAGCTTTTTGTTGTAACATCGGCCGCACAAACGATCTCAAATCGTGACTTAATTTCTTTAAAAAATTACTCTTTTTATTGGGGGATGTATTATACAGATTAGCTAAATATTTTGAGTTAGAAAAAATGTACTAAGTGGATGGTATAAAAAATAATCGTGGCAAGTCGAAAGAAAATGAGTTTTTTCCACCACATACTTTTAGAGTCAATAATAAAAATGGAATTTTTATACTTGTGAGAAATGTTTACAACTTTTGAAATAATTGACGAATTTAGATGAGGCAGGTCCTCCGAGAAGACTTTTTTTAAAAAGGTCAAATTTTAATTTATCTAAAATAATTTGGAATGTTTCGAAAATGAAATTAGTATAAAATGTTGTATCGTGACTTGTGAATGCTAACAACATGTATAACAAACGTTGATTTCGCAAGTGTGTGTTACACGGAGGTCATCCCGAGGGACCCTCTTTAATTTAACGGTTTATAACTTGAAATTAAATTGAACAGGAATGGTGAGGGGGTGCATGTGTCACGCGAGTGTCGTGTATATGCTAAGCGGCTACGAAAAGCACGACATAAAAATAACACGGATCAGGGATGCCGCAGAAACTACGACACACACAGTTGAATACAAGCGGAAAGTTCCCTTTGATATTGCCAAATAACTGTAGCAGTCCAAATGTAAACTTTTGTACGTTTTATAATTTACTTTTCGTGTATTTACAAACTGTTGTTTTCGTTTATGGTTGGTAACGCAGCAAATTATTAAAAGAAAAATAATTGTTTTCTTTTTAAAGTAATAAAGTAAGACTTGTTTTAGCTGTTGGTAAAATTCGAAACACAATGAGTATTTTATAACTACAATCAAAATTGGCATGTCATTTAGTAGCGGGTGTTAGTTTGGTTTCTCACGAGCAGGGGGTCAAATTCGAATGCATCAAGAGGGTACCTACAAGATGTTTCTTTAGGGGACAGAGGCTTAGGAGTGTCGCAAGTCTCCGTGGGGTTCCAGCAGGTGCCGAGAGATATGACCATCTGACTGATGAAGATCATTGTCCAGCACTCCCATTCGAATTATTCAAATATTTATGTAATTCTTCAATGTCACCTTGTTAATAAAATAAATCGTAATAATTTTATTAGTTTAATAATTAAATTATTTAAATTTCACAAAAATTTTAATCGATCGTTTTTTATTCTGCCGTAATATTAATAAATTACAGGCGCCAATGTATAAGTAATGAGAACAAACAAAGAAATATAATGGCAATGTTTGTTCACGATCTTAATTAATACCAAAGGTAATTGTGCGTAAAATCATTTGATCGCACAAACCCACTAAAAACGTCACTGCTGGTTAATGTTTTACAATGTACGTTTACATAAAATAATGGATTTTAAAAACACGTTTAATGAGCAAAAAATTATAACAATCGATAGTCAAGTACTTGTTGCTTTAACCCTTGTGTCTATACTTACATACCTGGGTGTGTTAGCGTAGAATATTCCCAAAAAAGTACAATTATTTTACATGGCAATGAAACAGTGTTCTCAGTAGCTGCTTGTTATTTAATTGTAAGTATAATAAAACCAAAAAAAACAAAATATTGTAATAAAAAATATTTTTTTTGAGCGGTCAAATGTAATTTGACGCTTCGTCTATGCCTACATACCCGGGTGTGAATTACTTTTTATATACATTTCTTAGAATATACCAAGTTTTTCCACGTTGCATTTTGCATTTCCGCTAATAAAAGTAGTCATCGAGTTCATTCTTATCTTATCGCGTATGATGCAAGATACCTACCTATTCTTTTACATATTTTTTTTTTTATTTTTTTATTTTTTTTATTTTTTAGGGCAAAGTGTATGTACACACCCGGGTGTGCAAGTATAGATTAGTGTCGTAGATTTTAGGTATAGACACAAGGGTTAATAACAAATTCATACACACCATTATAGTTGCAATTATTGTTTTTTAAAATTATTAAAATTTTTTTGCATTAAAATTTACGTGTGGAGCTTTTACGCAACCTCGGGTTTTTGTTCTGAATTGTAATACCAAATTGGAAATTTCTTGTAAATCATGTTCATATAATCACTAAATAATCAATCATGAAAAATGGGAGTAGGGGTAGCTATAAGAAATATTTTTCTTCCTCCATTTTGGTAATAAGAAGGTAAAAAAGACAAATCATCACCAATACACTACATTTTTTAAAAAATGGGGTAGTAATGGATTCATGGACAGAGCGAGAGAAAGAAACACAAGATGTAAGCAGACACCAGACAGACAGATTTTCTTGTGTTTAAAAATAATAGTTACAAGCTTTCTCGCATTTTTCTACAATGCAATGATGAAGGCAAAGTTTCATAACATCAAAATTAAATATTCTCACATGTTTCATGTTATCACAAAAAAATGTATGGTAAAGAAAATTCATAGCAGGGAAAATTTATCACAAGAAATTTCAGCTATCTCGGCGACTTTGCCTATTGGCCCCGAGCTCTCTATAACTCATTGATTCAGCACTTTCCTCACTTTACTGAAAAGTAACACACTGATATTCCACAGAAACCGCAAGTTTGGCAAAACAGCTATAAAAGCGCCCGCCATAAAAAAGAACGCTGATTATTATCTATGATTTTCTCATGATTGTCTCTACTTTTGCCTTGTGAGAATGCGAGCGCAAAAAATTGCGAGAAACCCTCATTTCTCGCGATAAACCTCGCAAGTGAAGTTCTACGGACTTCACGCGAGTCTCGTAAAATTGGGAGAATCTCGCGTTTTCGTTTCGCAAAAATTGTGAGATGCGAGACGAGAAACGCGCACATTTCTTGTGAGAAATCTCGCAAGTGAAGCTTTAGTTGTAGCGGATACAACAAAGCGGATGAAACGATAGAACAGGTGCTTTGTCACTGCCCTGGATTAACGCTAATTCGAGGATCCATATTACGGGAATACTGGCCTAACATGAGCAGTATCACCAACGACATTCACCAGCCAGTATTCTTGAATTCATCCAAAGGTTGGGATGGATCAAGAACTACAAAAGTCGAAGGGAGTTGTTAAAAGGAGGCAGCACAATGGACCCGACTTAGTGGCCTAAGTGCGCATAAATCCCGGTTTACTCTCCACCCTAACAATCCTAATCCTAACCGCGAAAGTCCGCCGAACCTCTGTCAGACATGACCTACGCTGGCTTGTCCTTTCGCGAGAGGGGACTAGCTCAAGAGCTGAGTTAGCTTACGGATAACATTATCCAGTAATAGGACACCCGGTCGTTAAAGCAACGGCAGAAACGAACCTCCTTCATAAAGAAGAAAACATTGATTTAGAGAAAGACAAAAAACTTCCATCATCAGAAGAGATTACAGTGGTCAACGGATTTATACAAACTCAGAAGAGAGAAAACCCTAATTTTTACTTTTCATACTCCTTTGAAGTTTCTTGAGCCTGCCCTGATAACTAGAGCCCGGATTCTAAGCTTTTTGCTTATGACTTTAAATCATAAGTAGAACAAATTCATTTTGGATCTTTACATTTCTGAAAAATTTAAGCTAATGTTGATAATGCTTATTTTCGAATATTTTGCTTAAAATACATTTTCGTGCTTTTTTGAGCTTTTTTCAAAGTTTGGTGGTTTTTAAATTAAATTTTAAATTATTGGTATAAATTTAGATAATTTGTGTTTTTTCTATGTTAAATTTCTAGCCCCCCCTCCACGCACACTTAACCAGAGCTCCCATTCTATGAATTGAGATAAAGAGAAGATTTTCGGTTTAGAAATACGCTTCTAACAGACTATAATTTTTTCAATGAATAATTTGAAAAATACGTATTACAATTTTGAATACAAATTAAATTTTGATGATCAATTTTGGATTTTTAGTGCTTTTTAAGAGCTTTTTTAAACTTTTTAAGCTTTTTTAAGCGCTTATTTGAAATAATAAATGCTTATAAATCCGGGCTCTATTGATAACACAGTCTGACTACGGTTTTGTATAAAGCCGAGTAATAAAACTTTTTCCTAATAAAGTTAACGGTAGAGAGTGTAATAGTACGTTTTTCGCTGTTATCGCGATGAATTTTTCCTTTGATGCGAAATTTTCCTGTACTGAGAATTTTTCTTGCGATGAAATTTTCCTGCTATGATTTTTTTCTGTGATGGTAAGTAAAACCAAAACTGACGCTGATGAATAAAGGAAAATAATTCCTATAAGAATTAATTTCAGGGAAAAACTCTGTTTTTCTTAATTGAGTAGGTGTTGCGAAAAAGAAAGAAATAAATCACAAGAAAAAATATATAAAGTTTTATGTACACGTACAAAAACAAATTGGTGGACAGGTTGTTGGCTATATAGAAACTTTCAAATGAAAATTTCTAAAAATATTACTTATAAATTCTACGAAGACGGTGGTCATCTCGTTCTCTGAAAAATGACAACTATGCACATTTTGGTTTTGATTTTCGTCAAAATGATTTGACTACGGTTTTCGATCATAGCCGAAATATTTGGAAGAGATAAATTTCAAATAATGCCGATTTCATTCCACTTCATTGCCTTAATTTTTTGTCAATTGCAATGTTGTAAGTTTATTCAGCTTCTATTTATGCCACCAAGTTCTGGTGCTCGAATTTATTCTAACCTTAATGCTCTAAGTCTAATGTACTAACTATGCCTTCTTAAGGTTCAGAAGAACAAGAACACAAATATGAGAAAATTAACAAAAATTATAATACCAGAAGAAAATACAAGAATTCTATGTAAGGTTGTGTTATTTTTGCTTGGTTCGGAAAATGATGTTTTTGGTAATTGAGTAACATATGCATGGAGTCTCCAAAACATTTTGCACAAATGCGGATACATAATGAGCATTAAAAGCCTGATTTGTTCGGCTGCAGACACATTTATAGTTCCACTGAGGTTAGCTATGATGTTCTATGGCTTCAAAGTCATCTCAAATTCTCAACAGAATCTTATTTTAATAGTTCGATAGCCTAATGGTAACTAATAATGGGAATTCGGTCTTCAAATTTCATCCCTCTATAACATTCTCCTCCTTAATGACTTTTTCATTATAATAATCTACCAACCCTTTTGAGAGGTTCCAGAATGCCATCACAAAATTAACATACAATATAAAATAGCAATTGCGAAACAATAAATTACAAACCATAAGGTAGAGCCGTTTAGTTCTTCTAATATTAAAAATAAATTTTATAGTATTAGTCAGGTATAAAGTAATACATGATGGTAAATTAGAAGAACATTAACATGCGAACACGAGCATTAACGTAATAACTATTATTGTTTAAATCTCCAGATACCAGTTATTATAGAATAATTATTTGTATTCCCTTTATCAATAATGAACCAACAACCCCTGCAATAAAAATAATTGACGACAGGTGGTGCTCCCTAATCTACCACATTTCTCTTCTTTTTTTAAATTCAAATCGATTTACAATAAAATATTCTCTAAAAATTGCTTAATGAACATGTCACAAATCACAAGTATTCGCTTACTTATTATATTAAGAGACAAGAAGATGGCAACCTGTAGCTTTTCATAACCTTCCGAAGTAGGCGGGAAGTGCTAGGAAATGAACAGTTGGCCAGAAATTGAGTTCGTGAGACAAAATAGTAATTGAAACCGCACCTGAGCGCGGCTTTAAGATTACAATTCTCATTTCGTGTCAATTAGCCCGCTCTGTCATTAGCTTGGGCCGTCACCTCAGACACCTAAAACCACCTATAATGTGGTTTAGATCTACATTGTTGCTCGTTGGTGGTAAACAAGAGAGAATTGAATGTTTGGCAAAATATTTGTGAGTAAAAAATTTCGTAGCTCGGAGCTTAAATTCGTAGCTATTTTATAACAGACGCATAGCTGAAATTTTTAAAGCTCAATTAGCAAAACTATCTGAATCGAGAAAGCGTATGAAATCACGTTAAATTTTTCTATTGTTAAAAGGAGTAAAAACGAGTATGTTATTGTATGTAAAAATAATTATCCATAACTAAATCTTTTAAGTGATTTAATTTGTATATAAAATTTTTATTTAATTCACATTTATAAAGAAGACTTATTATTACCACACGTATTGCAGTTATAAAGGTAGGTATATTAAACCGAATTCGAAAAAAAAATAATGACGATTGTTTCTAATAATACGTTTTCTACTTTTGCAAATTATACACTCGGTTTACAAAACAGAAAGTAGCACTTGAAAACCATACCACGTGTTTTGAGAAAAAGGCGATTTAATAATCCATCCAGACATAAAAATTATTTCTTTAAGTGTTGATCTGTTAAAATTACGAAATATTAAATCATTAGGTATGCCGAACTATAAAAAACACATTTTACTAGAAAAGTGATGCATCAGCAGGAGCACAATGTTCAAGAGGGAAGGAACTTGAAAAAAATTTTAAAGTAAGCGCTAACAGCTATAAGCAATTAATTTTGTAATTAATTTCAGTCATTGCTGTTTATTCCAAAATGTATTTAACATAGTTCAGTCATTTGGTTTTTAATTAGGGGTTGAGGTGGAAAGTTTAGCGGAAATTTGGAAAATGTGTAGTCTAGTAGGTTTTGATGTGCTCTTTTCGAATTTTTATTTTGCCACCTCGTGCGTGCATGGGAAATGGCACCATTTTGGGGAAAATTAAACAAGAAACTGGCTTATCGCAAATATCTTCTTACCAGTTGAATTTTTGACAAAATTATTCTACAGGAAATTTTCGACAATTTATGTCTGACTGACTTTTTTCGTCAGGCGAGTGGTTTCAGCGTACGAGCGCAGCGAATTTAACCGCAACACGTGCATTGGTGGAAAAGACATTTCCACACCACCTTAAAATAGAATTATGGCGCGCTTTTTTTCTGGTGGTATCCCAGTAGGCCTAATCCATTTGATGCACTTACTATTCAATTTAGCAACTATTTACTACTCCATCATCCTACGCTTTAGTTACACTTACGTTTCAGTAAAGTTTCTGGGGCAGGATGCTGGAGTGTGGTGACTGGAATAAGTCAGTTTATACTATTTTTATTATTTTTAACAGTTTAAAAATATTAAATTCAAAAGTAACTTAGGAGCTGGAAAAGAATATAATTTGCCAATATTGAATAATACTGGACATAGACAGTGTGCAGGCCAAAACTTGCCGCTTAAGTGATCTACAGACGCTCCGGTTTGTCTGTACACATATACACGTCCCGTCTGATCAGGCCTGCCATTGTAATGCTTTGTAGTGGACTTAACTCTTCAGAGAATCTGAAACTATCACTTTGCCTTCACATGTGCCGGATTTTACAACGGTAGGCCTGTGCAGACCAAAACTTGCCGCTTAAGTGATCTACAGACGCTCCGGTTTGTGTGTACACGTCCAGTCTGACCAGGCCTGCCATTATAATGCTTTGTAGTGGACTTAACTCTACAGAGAAGCTGAAACTATCACTTTACCTTCACACGTGCAGGATTTTACAACAGTAGGCCTGTGCAGACCAAAACTTGCCGCTTAAGTGATCTACAGACGCTCCGGTTTGTCTGTACACGTCCAGTCTGACCAGGCCTGCCATTATAATGCTTTGTAGTGGACTTAACTCTTCAGAGAAGCTGAAACTATCACTTTGCCTTCACACTTACAGGATTTTACAACAGTAGGCCTGTGCAGACCAAAACTTGCCGCTTAAGTGATCTACAGACGCTCCGGTGTGTCTGTACACGTCCAGTCTGACCAGGCCTGCCATTATAATGCTTTGTAGTGGACTTAACTCTACAGAGAAGCTGAAACTATCACTTTACATTTACACGTGCAGGATTTTACAACGGTAGGCCTGTGCAGACCAAAACTTGCCGCTTAAGTGATCTACATACGCTCCGGTTTGTCTGTACACGTCCAGTCTGACCAGGCCTGCCATTATAATGCTTTGTAGTGGACTTAACTCTTCAGAGAAGCTGAAACTATCACTTTGCCTTCACACTTACAGGATTTTACAACAGTAGGCCTGTGCAGACCAAAACTTGCCGCTTAAGTGATCTACAGACGCTCCGGTTTGTCTGTACACGTCCAGTCTGACCAGGCCTGCCATTATAATGCTTTGTAGTGGACTTAACTCTTCAGAGAATCTGAAACTATCACTTTGCCTTCACACGTGCAGGATTTTACAACGGTAGGCCTGTGCAGACCAAAACTTGCCGCTTAAGTGATCTACAGACGCTCCGGTTTGTCTGTACACGTCCAGTCTGACCAGGTCTGCCGTTGTAATCTTTTGTAGTGGAGTTAGCTCTGCAAAGAAGCTAGAACCATCACTTTGTCTTTACATGTATAGCAGTACACCTTTATACGTAGAAAATACGTAGAAAAGAACGAACGTGTC
Organism: Malthinus seriepunctatus; assembly: GCA_963924605.1. Taxonomy (NCBI): domain Eukaryota; kingdom Metazoa; phylum Arthropoda; class Insecta; order Coleoptera; family Cantharidae; genus Malthinus; species Malthinus seriepunctatus. Next base: position 16,475,518 of record OZ004600.1, read on the forward strand.
CAATGGTTCGTTCATTTACAAACGTTCATTTACAGTATTGAACGTTTTGCAATATCTAGAATATTTGATGCTCAACTGTTTTTTTAATTTTGAAAAATTATTGAAAATAATCCATCTAACATTTTTAGCGAGCAAAACGACCTTACATTAACCTTTCTTTTCTCTTCTACGGGAGAATTACTATTTTAATTAACCATGTTAATTTTAGATGCTAGATGATAATAACTACTACCTAAACATGAACAAGTAAATTATTTAACTATTCGAAGGACTATACTGACTTTGAAAAACATATTCGAAGTAAAATTAGATGATTAACTTCATCGGAAAGATTTTACTAATTATACGAAAATCGCTTCATTCGTTTATAATATTTATTTAAAATTCACACCATAGCCGAGGTATCTGCTGTGACATAATAAATCAAACACACTGTATACGTGTGCTCGTTTAAACAATTAACTTTTTTTAGAAACATACAGTTTAAATATCTCCATAGCTTTGGTTAATATAGAATTTTTAACAGAATTCAACAGCTGCTCCTTGAGTCCCAGTAAATCGAAGTAAGTTCTAGTTTTCAAAAATTAAATTGTGCAGTACTTTAAATTTAAGAGGGTCTTTTAAGAAAAATCACAAATTTTGCTACTTCTCAACAGTATTCAATACAAAAAGAAAACTTGCGATGATGAGTAAACTCAAATTAGTCCATCAAAAAGTAGCCAAATTTTTCTTCAAAATGAGAGGTTTATTCCGTTTAATAATAACAATTTGAAAACAAATTTTTGTTATGCCAATTTTCAAAACTTCCGCTAAACTTTCCAGCTCAAACTACCAAATGATTGAAGTATATAAAAAATGCTGAATCTTAGATATTAAAAAAATTTCCTTGCCGTTGATAGAGAGAGATGGTTATAATTATTCTGAGCAAACTGAGTTTCTCTGCTCTCATTATGTTTTTTATTAAGTTCTTCAATTTGCTCTTGTAAAATGGCAATGAAGCAGAGTAGAGATGGAGATTTCAGACTTAGAAACAATATATCTCCCCAAGTTCGAAAATTGTCCACAACTAGAGCAACAATTGAGAACAAGTTTGGAATTGTTGAACAACACTCGATTATGGCCACGAGAAGCTCTCAGGTTATTTTAATTCTTTATAATTTTTTCAATAAATTAAAAAAATGTCGAGTTTAATATAAGAAACTGATAATAAGATATGGACGCACTCTTCCAAGTTTTCCTCCATTCGAAGCAGTATTGCACTGCTCACTTCTGTTGTATCGGTACATAGATAGAGGTATCCATAGGTAATTATAAGAAATTTGAGTAATATTTTCAATTAGGTATAGCTATATAATATTACACTTGAGATTTTAAAACAATTAATCGAATTAAAGTATTATAAAGTTTGTAAATATTCAATAAAGTGTACCGCTAAAAATAATAAATTATCAAATACCACCCTATGACAGTTTTAGTAATGCTTGTAATTGATCAGCGAAATGGGATTATATAAAATGTCATTATTTATACTTACTAATTGTTCATATATTAACCCTGTGCAAACAAATTAATCGCGGCTTAAAGGCGTCGTTATAAAAATATGACGGGGTAAGTGCTCTATTAAAAAAGATAGGGTGTATGAGAGGGGGGGCTTTTATATAGAAGAAGATGGGGTAAAGATGACATGGGGGCAATATGATATAATATCACAAGCGGACGAGGTTGTAAACTTAATCCGACCCAGCTGGCGGCGTCGTACTTTTAAATCGTTTAAAAGTTATTCAATATAAAAGAAGTTGGCCGCAGATTTAATAGGAATTTGTTCATCAATTCACGACGCTTGTATAACGCGTTACGCTTTTCCCTTTATTAGATATTGAGAAAACTCGAAAAAAAAGTCGTCTAACTTTTAGTTTGATTTTAAAACAACTTGGTGAATATTAAATTAATCAAATATTGTAAATTAGTTTACTTTTTTATAACCAAAAATGATTAATCTATTTTATTTGAAAATAATAAATTTTTTATGAAATTTTTAATCCCATCTCTGTATAGAATTTTCACATTTTAAAAATACGAGATACACGAATGCCTTGTACACTTGCACAACAGGTAACAGTCGTATATACAAGGTGGGGCCCAAACAGGCGCCATCTGAATCTTGTGGAGCATTTTAGTAATAATTTTTTGTGTGAAAGTGACACCTTTCCGGACTGTTTTAAGCGTGCAAAATTCATAATTTTAGCATGTCGTAAGTGGGAACTAATAAAAACCCACATATTTGTCCCAATTGCATAATTATTGACTTAATTGTCTTTTAAAGCTCTTGCAACAACAAGCAATTTCTACACGTTTTCAGACAAATAAATATTCTAGAAAGGTGTGAGCAATTCTGAGCAAGTCCCGCCCAAATTCAAAATATTTCAATTTACAAAAATTTATTTTGAGCTAAAAATTAAGTTTTCTGCTGCTAATACAATCTGTTGCTATTCAAAGACGTATACAGCCATTTTGCTATTTAAAAATCTAAAATTCTAGAATAGTGTTTAACGCTGAAAAGAGTGCAAATTTCATTTTAATAAATTAAAGAAGTGTTGGTACTCACTACCTAATGTGCCAGTGGCACAATAATGTAACAATTTTCTACTTATAAAGGTCTACTGATAAGTGATGAGCGCCCAGAGATCATCTCTGATATAAAACGCTAAAATAAGTTCCTTCAAGCTCCTGTGACTATTCCATGTGTTTGTTGCTAGTAACATAATATTGAGAGTTTAGTGTTGAGTTGGAGTAGTAAACATCGACTATGACTATGCCAAAAAAGTGTAATTGAATAAGATATCAAAAAGAAACGCTGGGATTATAACTCTTTCCAAAGCAGACGTCTACAGCCGCTGCAGCAACTTACTACGGCAGGCCTGTGCACTTGTACAGGTCCATTCTACCCAAGCATCGATCGATCGACTAGGTGACCTGCACACAGCACAGTCTTGACCTGTACAGTACACCGTACAGGCCTGTTCCTTTGTAATCCTATACGTGTAAAGACAAAGTGAGAGTTCCAGTTTCTCTGCAGAGTCAAGTCCACTACAAGACATTACAACGATAGGCCTGGAAGACTGGATGTGTACAGACAAACCGGAGCGTCTATAGTTCGTTTTAAGTGGTCACTTTTGGTCTGCATAGGCCAGTTGTAGTAAAATCCTGCACGTGGGAAGAGAAAGTAATATATCCGACTTGCCTTCAGAGTTCAATCCGTTACAATGGCTTTTATTATGACAAGCCTCTGGGTAGATTGGATCTGTTTATAAAAACTGGAGCATTTGTAGATCATTTAAGCAGCCAGTTTTGGTTTGCACAGGGGTTCATAGTGTACAAATGCTTGAGGTTTTACTACGGCAGAGCTGGACAGACTGGATGAGCAATTGTGCACAGACAAACCGACGCATGATGATTCTCTTACTTCTCATTTTTGTAAAGCTTCTTACCAAGGCAATAGATAAAAAATGATGAAGAGAGTCAACATAAAGGTTGACTTTAGGATGCTATCTATTGTTGTCCTCCTGACTTCGTAAATGTCTATACAAGTTAAACTCTCTTTCTATACAATTATTTTGCACTTTTCATAGACAATTCTTCATTAGCCAATAAAAAGAACTCTCTGCTCCACGACGTGCTGCGAAATCCATGTCCTTAACTGTGTCCAAAACTCCTTAATTTTAGAAGATGTTGAATTAATTCAAATGCTTCTCTTATAAAATACGATTCAAACCTGCATAAAAATAATCTAGAAGCAATATGAATCAATGGATACTTGAGAAAAATTAAAAATAAAAATTTTAATGACTTCGAGTAATTTTATTCGTCTGTTAAGTATTTATTAAGAATTGAGTACACATTGAGACGTTAAAACATCGGAAGATTATGACGGATTTTATTAGTGAAAATTTTCATAAAGTTTGTTTGTTACACGGCCATTAACAATTTATGTATTTTCTTTGATGTGTTTTAAAATTAGCAGTTTGACAAACGATCTGCTTGATTTTAAAACTAACAAACAATAAAACGTCCCTAAGCAAATCTAATTTAGCTGTTATACGAATTTTCTATACTCTGATGCTATATAACAGAAGTGTGTGCTTTACGAAAAATGACGTTTCAATAAAGAACTTCATAAATTTACCCTAGATTTTCGTTTTATATTCGATTTGTTTTAAACGTTGCCATAATTTAAAATATGAGTAGCAATTGAATCGTTTATATTGGAAATTTTGTTGTGGAATTTTCGCTATAACGCTATTAATAGCATCTGATTTTCAAATATAACCAATTTTGATTTTTATGGTTACATTAACTATAACCAAACGTGCTTTTTAAACTGAATAACAATTTATTCTTCTTTTTTTTATAATTGATCTAGTTAGATTGCAATACCTAGTGGTAACATACAGGGTGACTCAGCTTTTACACGAGCTCAATTCTTTGGCACCCGACGCGCTGCTAAGCAGTGATTTTAATATTTTGAAGTTCGCATTTTCCTTTTCCCATTCTGACAATTTTCGGATGCAATCATCATCAAAATCATCAAAAGTCGAATGTTGACGTCATTATTTAAAAAAAATTATTTTTTTCGGCATAAAAACACCCTTTGACATTTTTTCCTTTTTCAGGAATTCGATTCAATTATCGGTTATTTTTGAAACACGGTGTAGATAAATTTTGATGTTGATCTTAATTTATAAAATGTACGAGTTGGTGCACATAGTGGGCCCTCTTCACTTTACTCAATTGATTCTATATCGTTTGGGGATCCCCTTAGCAATATTATAATGGCAGGTAAGTATGATGGCTGCAACATGTGTTAAACGTAGTGAACGTAATCAACTATAATGCCACTTAAACACATTAAAAGTGAATTGTAAGTGAAACTAATTATCTATTAGTTAGAACTGCAAAGCGCGTTCGATTTTCTCAACTTATTTTTCTTACAATTTGTCGCGGAGTTATTGATGAAATCGTCAATTTTGACTTTTTTTTTTGGGAGGCGGAGGAGAGAGTACAAACACAATCTTGTGTTAATTTAGCCGTTACAAAATAAAAGCAAGTGCACAATACATACAGATCCTGTCTCTAGATATATAATTATTGATAAATTATGTCCCGTTTTAATTAAAAAACAAATCTCCATTTAGAGTAAAACCGTAAATTTTACCGGATGTTTTTATACTAACGACAATTTATTGCTGTTACATAAAACTTGCGTATTAGTAAAGTTTTTAAAAAATAATTGCTATAAATCCCACCGCCATGGTCTTGTTAAATATTTTTTAATATTAATTAGGTAATTTCCTTACAGAAAAAGGATAACCACAACTTTTTTAATTGAATATTGTAGTACTTAATTAATTTTTATTACAAAATTTAATAAAAAATATGAATAAATCATAAATTTAATTTCATTTTTACTCGAGAACTTACGATGATTTATTTAAAAAAAATTGTAAGTTGCTACTGTTTTACAAGTCATACCCTTAACGCCTTCGGACTTAGTTAAAATTCCCATTGGCGCGTTTCTCAGTATAAAGCTTTGCAGATACATTTGTTGCATATCCTGATGAAAAACACTAAAAATCCTCTAAAGTTACCTAGAAAAGTCTGACTTTCTCGAGAACTCACTTGGCGGACCGATAGTAAAAGAGGGTCTTACACCTACAAACAGTTTTCAGTCTTTGAGGGTATGATCTACCTTAGTATGAAATTTTAGTCAAGGACTGTTTTCGAAAAAAACGTCTCCTTAACCATGCAAGCGACTTTTTTTATTTTTGTAACCGATCTTTCCCCTGTGGTGGAAGAAATGAATGATTTTAATTATTGTAATCTTTATTATTTTACAAAATTATTAAATTACATAAACAAACTTGTTATCTCTATTTTTCTCGTTGCTATCTAACTTCACCAAACATATTTTATTATTTCTATGCCTACTTCTATAGAGTATCCCCGCAGTGACATAGGGATACCGCGGAACGAACATAAATAGATTAATATTCTGCCTAAGGGATTAATAACACTTTTTTTTCAAATTGTAAATTTTTCTTTCCTGCCTTTGTTTCTTTAGACCTCTTCTTGGTCTCTTCAGCAAGGCTACTCTGCATGTTATCCGTAGTTGTATGTTTATTTGTTTCTTCATCTTCATATATTAGAAACGCTGGTTTTACTCTGTCTAATGATACAGTTTTGTTTTTACCTTTGAATTCAATATTTATAGTTTTATTATCTCTGGTGATTACTTTGTGAGGTCCAGTGTATGGTTGACTCAGAGGTGGTTTTGTACAATCTGTACGAAGAAATATGTGAGTGCAGGTTTCTAAAGATGGATGAACAAAAATTGAAGGTTTTCCATGACTAGATGTTGCCACGGGATTAAGTAATCTCATTCTTTCTTGAAGTTTTGTTACAAACGTTGGATCAAATGATTGTTTATGTATAGATTCATTACAAAACATGTCTGCTGGTAATGTTAATGTTTTTCCATAAACCAATTCAGCACAGGATGCTTGTATATCATTTTTGAGAGCCGTGCGAATTCCTAGAAGTATAATAGGCAGTGTTTCTGTCCAATTCGCATTCTCGTGTGCTTTTAAAGCACTTTTTAAATGTCGATGAAAACGTTCAATTAGTCCATTCGCAATTGGATGATAAGCTGTAGTACGAATACGATTTGTACCCATCATAACATTAAGTTGATGGAAAAGATTTGATTCTAATTGTCTTCCTTGATCTGTTGTTAAAGTTGTTGGAACACCAAATCTTGAAATCCAAACAGAAAATAATGCTCTACAAACGGTTTCAGCTTTCATGTCTGGAATTGGAATAACCTCTGGCCATCTCGTGAAACGGTCAATTATTGTAAGACAATAATTGTTGCCGTTAGATGGTGGTAGAGGACCAACTAAATCTAGATGAATGTGTGCAAATCGTTCATCTGGGAGAGAAAATGTTCCCAAAGGAGTTTTCGTGTGTCTGTGAACTTTTGACCTTTGACAAGGAACACAACTTCTGACTTTTTCTTTGATATACCTCTTCATATCTGGCCAAACGTATTTATCTGTTATTAATTTTGTGGTTGCAGAAATTCCAGGATGTGAAAGTTCATGAAATTTATTAAAAATTACGTTCCTAAATGTTTTAGGCACAAATGGGCGAGGTTGTCCAGTTGACATGTCGCAAAATATTTCCAAATTTGCTATTGGAAAATATTTCTTTTCCATTTGAAGTGAAGAATTACTGTTAATTAGCTTTGCTAACTCATAATCATTTGATTGAGCTGAAACAAATTCTTCGAAATTTAACGTAGTAGATGAGATGTTGTCAATTTCGATTCTTGACAGTGCATCTGCTACTGGATTGTCCGTACCTTTTGTATGACGTATGTCAGTAGAAAATTGAGAAATATATTCTAAATGACGTAGTTGTCTAGGTGAACATTTATCCGTTTTTTGCCTAAATGCATATATTAAAGGTTTTTGATCCGTGAAAATGATAAAATCACGGCCTTCGAGCATGTGTCGAAATCTTTTAACCGCAGTGTATATTGCCAAAAGTTCTCGATCATATGTAGACCAATTTTGTTGACTCTTCGAAAGTTTGACAGATAGAAATGCTATAGGTTCCCATAAGTTTTGATTTAATTGCATAAGAGAACCTCCGACAGCAGCATTACTAGCGTCAACCCATATACTTAACTTCGCACCAGGAATAGGATGTCGAAGTAGAGTTGCTGTAGCTAAAGCATTTTTAGCGTCCAAAAACGATTTTTCTGCGACTTCAGTCCATAAAAGTAAATCGCATTCTTTTTCTTTTCTTGTACGGTTGGATTTCTTTTTGTTCTTAATGCCTTCCAAAATAGTAATTTAAGTATAAAAAACGGTAAGGGCAGTTTACTGGTCAAAGACAAAATGTTTGGGGACTAAGCGAAGCGCAGTCCCCAATTTTGTCTGAGACCAGTAAACCCTTAACGTTTGTGATGCTTACAACGTTTTTTGCACGATAGAAACTTTTCCTTAATCATAAAAATGAAAATGTCAAAAATTATGTTTTAATTTTTGTGCAACATAATTTTTTAGATGGCTTTATAAAAATATTTGAAGGTGTTACCATAGTGTTATTTACTAACAAATTGTCTCCGCTTTTTGAAGTAAAAAATTCTAATATTTTGCTGCATAAAAACGAAAAAAAATGAGTGATTTAAAAAGTGTGGACAGTGAAATAGAAGAAGCTTGGAATATTGGTTGCTCCTCTATTGTTTCTGAAAAGTCGAGAATTCGTTATGAGAATGTATACAAAATCTTTAAAAGCTGGTGTGAGGATAAAAATCTACAAATTAACGAAAAAATTTTGCTGGCTTATTTTGTACGACGAAATGAAAAGTTGAAGTCACCTGGAAGTCTTTGGGCTGAATATTCGATGCTCAAAAGTACAATTTTTCTAAATGATGGAATTGATATATCCAAGTTCACAACCTTGATAGCATTCCTTAAAAGGAAAAATGTTGGACACAAGCCAAAAAAAATCGGACATTTTCACTAAGGAAGGTATGACGAACTTTTTGAAAGAAGCTCCGGATGATGAATTTTTAACTCTTAAGGTATTTTTACATTTATCTATATTATTGTGATTTATAAGATAAGAATTTTTGTTTTCATTTTTAGGTGGGAATGATATTAGGTATATCAGGCGCGTGTAGGAGAGAAGAATTGTATAATATGTGCGTGCAAGACATAGAAGATCGAGAATCATTTTTGATCGTGAAAATTCCCAACACGAAGACCAACATCCAGCGAACATTTACGGTAATTGACAAAGATAATGATATTAACTACCTGGAAATATGTAGAAAATACTTCAGGCTACGCCCACAAAATGCAAAGAGTCAGCACTTATTTTTGAAATATCATAAGGGGAAGTGTAGCAATCAAGTAATAGGCAAAGGGATTATTGGAAGTTGGCCGTCAAAAATCGCAAATTTTCTAAAATTACAACACTCCAATACTTACACCGGTCATTCCTTTAGGCGCACTTCGGCGACCTTTTTAGCGAATAAAGGAGTAGACGTATTAGGACTGAAGAGGCATGGTGGGTGGAGATCGTCCACCGTAGCAGAGAGTTACGTTGAAGATTCGCTTGAAAACAAAATTGACTTTGCTAAAAAAAATTTAAATACAGAACAAGGTAGCGCCGAGGTGAGACAAACGTTGAATTCAGTAGCAGTTTCTCTAAATCCAAGTGCCGCACAAAGTAGCGTTATTACTTTTAGTAGTTGTAGTAATTGTACGTTCAATTTCAATGTGAAATAGTAGCCGGGACTAGTCTGTTATGTTATCCCATAACAGAAAAATCAGGATTATCGTATTCAGGCCCATCTTTTGGGAATTAGTTATTTGAGAGCCAGTGCTTTGAGCAGCCAATCAGATTTTCGTGTTCGCTAGCACTCAAATAACTTACTCCCAAAAGATGGGCCTGAATATGATCACCCTGATTTTTCTGTTTTTGGTTCGAAGTCTTATTTATTATTATTTAATGTTTTTTGAATTATATCGTTTTTAAATGACTATTTTTTATTTTTTTTACTTACCGTTCTAGAACGGTAAGTAAATTACTTACTGTTTTGTTTATATGAGTTACCAGTAAAACATACTTACCGATCTGCCAACAAACGCAGTAACTAAGTGATATCGTTCTATCGTGCAAAAATTTATTTAATGGTGCTAGTATGTTAGCAGCTTTTGGTACAAAACGTCTATAAAAATTAAATAACCCAAGAAAACGTCGCAACTGTGTGATAGTGGTTGGTTTGGGAAATTTTAAAATACAATCCACACGTTCTGTAAGTGGTTCGATACCATTTTCTGAGACTGTAAATCCTAAAAATGTTATAGAAGATACTCCTAAAACACATTTTGAAGGTTTCAAACTGAGACCATAATGTTGTAAACGTTGAAATAAAATTTTTAGATGTTCAACATGTTCTTCTGGTGATCTTGAAGCTACCAAAATATCATCAACAAAAGCGTAAACGAATTTAAGGTTTCGGGTTACTTCATCGATAAATCGTTGAAAAGTGGATGCTGCGTTGCAAAGACCAAATTGCATTCGAGTACTCTCGAATAATCCAAAAGGAGTTATAATTGCACTTTTCTGTACATCATCTGGATTAATTGGAATTTGATGGTATGCTTTAACGAGATCGATATGCGAATAAATTTTAGTTCCATGTAAGTTAGACGTGAAATCTAGAATATTTGGAACACCATAATTATCCTTAACTGTTTGTGAGTTAAGTGCTCGATAGTCACCAACAGGTCTCCATTCGTTGCAGTCTTTTTTAGGAACCATGTGTAGCGGGGATGAGTAATTACTTTTGGATGGTCGCATATGTCCAAGATCGATCATATGTTGAAATTCTTCTTTTGCAATTCTTAAACGATCTGGTGCTAAACGACGTGCTTTTGTAACTACTGGTGGTCCGACTGTTTGTATATAATGAAGAACTGAATGTTTTACTTCTTGGTCAGGACGAATTAGCTTGGTAATATCAGGAAATTCGTTCAAAAGCTTGTGATAAATGCTGTCGCCTGAAACAGTTTTAACTGAATGAATGGTACTAACACTTAGTTGACATTTACAACAAATTTTAGTTTGAGAATCAATAAGTTTTCTTTGATTTAAGTTTGGCACAAGACCGAAATTAAATAAAAAATCTGCACCAATAATTGGCGTTGATACATCACCAACTAAAAAAATCCATTTAAAAACTCTTCTCAAACCGAAATCTAACGATATATTTTGTGTTGTATAAACATTGATAGGTGAAGTGTTTGCCGCCGAAAGAGTCATTTGTGTTGTATTTCGTTTTTGCATATTTGATGCCGGGATTATTGAAACGTCAGACCCGGTGTCTATTAAAAAATTGACATTTGTACGCCTGTCACATACAAAAAGACGACGAGAACACTTCGGCATAGATGTAGTCGCCTCTACATCTGACCGCTCGCGTTTTTTGAAAAGTTGCATGGCGAAATACATTTCTTTGCTTTTAGTCCAAATTTGCGATGATACCAACAATATGTACTTCTTGATTTACTTCGATTCCTTGAACCATAATTTCGCTCTCTACTGAAACTTCTACCTCTAACAATTCCATCAATCCTCAAGTTTACTTTCTTGATTTGAAATTACCTCTTTTAAATTAACTTTTGAAGTTACCGAATTTACCACTTTGTTATCTGAACAAACATTTACAGAAATTTGAGAAACGTCAATTACACGGTCAGCTATTTCTGCTGCTTTGTCAATTGTGATCGGTGTAATAGCAGCCATAATTGATTGTACCGTAGATGGTAAATGTTGTAAAAATAATTCCAACATCAGCTCTTCTGGCACTTTATAACTTTCAGCTCGACGTTGCATGGTTCTCAGCAGATCTGATGGTTTTCTATCACCTAACTGTTCTCCCACGAGTAATTTACGTATTTCTTGATGGGAAGTTTCCCCCGTACGTTTTATTAATTCGTTTTTGATATGAGAATAAGGATCTGCCTGATTTGGATTGATTATTATGTCCCTTACTGTTGATGCTGCGTCTGGCGGTAAATGAGAAACGATGTAATTATATTTCGTCTTACTTTCGGTGATTGGTCTTGGAGTCCCTAATTGAAATGTACTTTCGCACATTAAAAACCATAATGCTGGATCTCCAAAATTGTAATTTGGTATTTTAACCGCGTTTAACTTTACCGGAACTTCGTTGACGGGCTCCATCGTCGGGGTCACCAATGTGGTGGAAGAAATGAATGATTTTAATTATTGTAATCTTTATTATTTTACAAAATTATTAAATTACATAAACAAACTTGTTATCTCTATTTTTCTCGTTGCTATCTAACTTCACCAAACATATTTTATTATTTCTATGCCTACTTCTATACCCCTAACAGAGCCGACTTCTTGGGTATCATCTTGAATATCACGCTTCCGGTTAAGATTTCGCCAATTTTCATATCCAGAAGAGTCGAAATATTGGGAAAACATCGGTTACCAAAATGTTATAGGAAATGCCGATTGCATGAAATAATTTAAGTTTTGAGCCTTGACTATTTAAAGTTCATTGGATGCCTAGAAGTGCTTTATTAATACATGTCATGTAAGGAGTAGCTAACATGAGCACTTTTAGGTATTTTAAAATCTGTAAATTTAGTATTAGAATAGCAGTAGATCATCCCCTAAAAATCCGTAAAAGACTTTGAATTTTTCGAAAACCTTCTGGAAATTGTAAGACCCTTCCTACACTCGGTCTCATTAGGTTTTTTTGGAAGAAGTCGGGCTTCTCTAGTAATGGGGTTGCTAACTTAAGTTAATGAAAAATGTACTTGTATTAGGCTTATAGAAATTTGATTCCAGAAGTTGAAAAGGACCTCGTCGATTGGGAGTAGGCTCAAGAGAAAGTCGAAGAGGAGCTAGAACTCTAGATCATTTCAAAGCTGTCGTGTCTTCGATATTGTTTTGACAAGGTTTTCAAAGCTCGATAAGTGGGTTTATACACATTCATATCGAAATTTTGTTACAGACTCAGGTACAATAGTACCTTGTACTTTTAGCCAATTAACCGTAATCCTTTTAATTTAGATAATTGATATCCTCCTAGCTTATTTTTGAATGACTATGAAGTTTCCTTGGCTGTAATTTTTAAAGAAAAGGCGACTTAACTTCGAAGAATAGATGAGACAAAAATTGCTAAAAAACGCCACCTCGCTGGAATAGGGGATGGTCTCGGATGAAATTCGAAGAGGACGGCCAGCTCGTTGATAGAGCAACAGGTTTAAGAGTGAGAACGTTTCAATGTGGTGGTGGAGTCGCTATTGTTTGGAAAAGGTCTATAAGACTCGATGAGTTAGTTTAGAAACATTAATATCAAGATTTTGTTACATACTCAAGTGGTACCTTCTACTTAGCCTATTAAGCGTAATCATTTTAATTCAGATAATTGACACCATCCTTCCTAGGTCATTTTTGAACGGCGACGAAGGGTGAATTCCCTTGGCTGTGATTTTGAAAGAAAAGACGACTTAACTTCGTAGAAGATCTAAGACAGAATTTGCAGAAAAAAGCCACCTCACTGTTAGGGGATGGTCGAAGATAAATGTCGGAGACGACCTCCAGTTCGTTGATAGTGCAACAGGTTTAAGGGTGAGCCCTTTCTGTGGAATTTTAATGAAGTAGTGGAGTCGATATTGTTCTGTAAGGGTTTTAAGACTCAATGAGTAGGTTTAGAAACATTCATATCAAGATTTTGTTACAGACTCAGGTGGAACCTTCTACATAGCCAATTAACCGTAATCATTTTTATTCAGATAATTAACATTTTCCTACTTCATTTTTTAATGACAAAGAAGGATGATGACCACCTCGCTGTATTAGGGGATGGTCTCAGAAGTCGAAAAGGACCGCCAAGCTTGTTGATAGAGCAACAGGTTTAAGGGTGAGAACTTTCTGTGGGATTTAAATGTAGCGGTGGAGTTGATATTGCTCTGAGAAGGTCTATAGGACTCGATGAGTAGGTTTAGAATTATTAATATCAAGATTTTGTCACATCCAGAAGTGGTACCTTCTACTTCACTAATCAACCGTAATCGTTTTTATTCAGATAATTGACACCATCCTTTCTAGGTTATTTTTAAATGGCGATGAAGGGTGATGGAGTTCCTTTGGCTGTGATTTTGAAAGAAAAGTATACCTAACTTCGAAGAAGAGCTGAGACAAAAGTTCCAAAAGAACGCCACCTCGCTGATAGGGGTGGTCTAAGATAAAAGTCGGAAACGACTTCCATGTAGTGGTGGAGTCGATATTGTTCTGAGAAGGTTAAGAGACATCCATATCAAGATTTTGTTACACACTCAGGTGGAACCTTATGCTTAGTACATTAACCTTAATCATTTTTATTCAGATAATTGACACTTTCCTAGCTCATTTTTGAATGGCGATGGAGGGTGATGGTGTTCCCTTGGCTGTGATTTTGAAAGACAATACGATTTAATTTCGAAGAAGAGCTGGGACAAAAGCTGCAAAAAACGCCCCAAAGCTGGATTAGGGAATGGTCTCAGATGAAAGTCGAAGAGAACCGCCAAGCTTGTTGATAGAGCAACATGTTTAAGGGTGAGAACTTTCTGTGTGATTTCAATGTAGTGGTGGAGTTGATATTGTACTGAGAAGGTCTATAGGACTCGAGTAAGTAAGTAAGTAACTTTATTTAGTAATAGAACTATTTTGAAAATTTACAATAATTATTATTTAAATCTTAATTCTAGATATAAGTACACAATTATAATTTCATGATTTGTAGTGTTGTTATACATATTCACTTAAATTCCTTTGAAAGTATTATACCATTTGTTTACTACAGGTTGCACATTCTGAAGGTTGCTGACACAAATTTTTAAATTGTTTTCATTTTTAAATTGTTTTTATTTTTTATTCCAGTCTTGCATATTTTGTTTAGAAGGTCAGTTTTCTTGTAACGCATTTTTCATTTCCTCATGTATTTTGAAATATTTGAATAGATAATATCTTCATCTTTTTTTCGTTTACTCTAAAAAATCAATTTGATTTCTCAATTGATCCACTTTTCTTTTATAAACTGGACAGTCAAAACTCCAAGCTGCATGTGTTGTATCCAATTCCATTTTTAATTTCTCAATGGTATGCAAGCAATTTATACATTTAAGGTTGTCCTTGGTTTCTTTGCACTGAGTTACATCATGAGGTCCGGCACATTTTGGACACGCTATATTTGCTTTGCACTGACTTGCCTTATGATTGAATCCATTGCATTTAAAACATCTTGTGACCTCAATGGCGTCATATATTTTACATCTATCCCAGTTTATATTTAGTTTTTCCTGAATCATCATTGACCTATAAATATTTGCACTGACTTCTGCAATTGCTGTATAACCATTTTTTTTATTTCTTGCTTCTTTAATATGTACAATTTTTATACTTGCTTGGTCCAATTTTAGATAAGTATTTTGTGCCCAGATTTTCATTTCTATCTCCTCAAAAGATAATTTCTCGGATAGGCCGACAATTTTAACCCTAGGTGTCCTTTTTTTGGGAATAGTTACCTCGTAATTTTCACCAAGTTTTTTAATAGCCGTATCTTTTACTTTATTCATTGCCTCTTTATTTTTGCACTCAATCAAAATTCCTCCATTGCTTACGTTTCGTAATCCTGAGATTTGCAGTTCTGTCGGGTCAATTGATTTCTTCACCTCATTCTTAGTTTCTATACTTTTCTGATTATGATTTTTAGGTTTCACAATTATTACTGGTTCATGTTTCTTTAGTTTCAATTTTTCAGCATAACTCGTACTGCTGCACGCCTCATTAGTATAAGTATTACTACCTTTATTTTCTTCAAAATCTTTTTTAAGTTCTTTTATAGATTCTTGCAGTCCGCTTACATGTTTCTCATTTTCAAATGCTCTATTTAGAGTTTTCATACAATCTAACATTCCGTTTTCTAACACTTTCAGGCACCGATCACACACCCACAAAAGATTTGGTCTGTGTTGGTAAAATATAAATTCATCCCCTTTTACATTAACGCATCCAATGTGAAATTTCTTGTCACAAAGACCTTTGCACAGTAATGATTTATCAGTTCTTTTAAGTTCTATATCACATTTACCACAATTTTCCATGATTAAATATTTTACAAGTCATCAACAAATTTGAACTTGAAAAACAGCAACAAATGCAATGCTTTACAAGCACATTCATGTGCTTGCAAAACACGTCCGTTCCGTACGAAGTACACAACACTACTCACTACACTACACTAGTAGAGTAGGTTTAGAATTATTAATATCAAGATTTTGTCACAGACTGAGGTGGGACCTTCTACATAGCCAATTAACCGTAATCTTGTTTATTCAGATAATTGACACTTTTCTAGCTCATTTTTGAATGGCGATGGAGGGTGATGATGTTCCCTTGGCTGTGATTTTGAAAGAAAATACGACTTAACTTCAAAGTCAATTGTTTTACTAAATTTTTTTCGATTTTCAGTGTTTACAGACAGGCAGACAGAAAATCTATCTGAAAATCTAATTTCTGATGAGTGGCTTGCCTAATTCAAACGGCTCGTGGGACGTAAGCGATGGCTTTAATCTAAATCAAAATACTCAAGAGCATTGTTATCTTTTGGACAATTGATTTATTTATATTATTTAATTGCAGTCCCTCATCAACCGATTTCCTCCCAAGGCATCCAACTCTGGAAACTTGGTTAATCCCAAAATCTATGTTTTCAAAATTTACACCACTCAAGTGCTTAATATTATTGAGCAAGCTGCTGAGCCAACTAGACAATCCTCCCTCTCATACAGTTTCACGATGCCGTTTGGCATAGTGTGGATATGCCTTTGGAAAAAACTGCATAACATAACTACTAAGAAATTATTCCTTTTCCAACTCCACAAGTTAGTTTTAAAAGCACCAAATCTTTTAGGGACCCTTTTCAAACTTTATTAAAACTACCCTAAAATATAAGAAAAACTGAAATGTCATACTTATAAAAACAATAGGGAAAATTCACCCTAAAAGAATTCAAAATAGTTTTCATAAAGTTGCTGTCGCACGTGATGGGGATACAAATGTTTTAAAAAAAGAAATAAAAATTTGATAAATATGCGTAATAAAATTAAGACGCAAAATTAAAATAAAAGGTGCGTTGTGGGTTATCATTTAGGTAACTATTCAAGGATAGAATTATATTAAAACTTTTATATTAAAATATTTTTTGACATATTTTAAATTACACACCGAAAAACACCTTACAATTTGTAAATTATATACCTGGTGTTAATGGTTTTTTTCCATTTTTTTACGATTTTAAAGCAATTATTATAACTAAAATTCTAGATCACGAAGCTCAAAAATTATTATATTTAAAAATGTAAAAATACCACCGTAAATGTTTAAATTGTATTAACTTTGGCGGCGTCTCGTGCCTTAAAAAATTATCTTATACAAATCGTATTAGAAAAGGTAAGTAAATGTCACATGTCGAGTGGGCGTCTGTCTGATGTCTGTTTGAAGTGTTTCGTCTGATGATTCTGAATTGTTGTATGCAGCTCTCACCACATCCGTAGCTTTGAGCTCTCAAAACTTGTTATCCATGATGTTGAACCATTAAACCTATTAGTAAAAGATCTGAATAACATCAAAGACGTCTGTTTTACATTTTTACTATCTAACTTCTGTTGCATATTCCACGTGTTCAATAAAAATCTATTATTATTTTCTTTTTATTTTATCGTTGCACTTAAAAAACGTATTTAAACCAAAAGTGAGTATGAGTTTCTTGTCTCATCGACGATCAGTTGCAGGAAACAGAATTTTAATTTTTCAGTTCTTTGCATGAACATAATTACGTTTTTCAAAATACAAAGTTTCAAAAAGAGTCCCCCATTTTCTTCAGGAGTTATTTGGTAATAAATTTTTCTAACAGCTTACGAAATTTTCAAAACCTACGCTTTTCCATTCCTGTCACACCTGTAATCTTTTTTTATAAGAGAATAATAACAATTAGTGCTTGGCATCAGAAATAATTCAATCATCAAAGGCCAAATGATATAAAAATATTAACTTTTAGGTCACGAAAAATTAAAAAAGTTAAAATTTAAAATACCCTGGAAAATGCTAAAAGGGTAGTATAAGTAATTCTTAGTGCTCAAAGAAAAAGTAAGTTTTTAATCTCCCTTCGAGCTTGAAGGGTGGATATTTTGCAATTCGACTCTCGGGCTGTAAGTTTCAAATATTTTGCTCAAACCGGTTTTAGCGGGCGGATATCTCAAAAACTAGAAACAATAGAAACAAAAATAGAAACAATTTTGTAGGAAATTTAATAAGCTTTTATTTTAATAAGAATAATTTTTTTCCTAAGACGCACTTTTGAGATATAAGCCAAAACCTCTAAACCGAAACCTTTTTACCCTCTCCGTCTCTTGGCCATATAGCTAAGAGACTAGGTAAGTATTTTAACTTCCTAACTACTCCAAACACAATCCTTACAAAAATGTCTTCTATAACCCCTTCGTTGACTAGACTACCTAGAGATCCATCCCTCAGCTTAGATATAAGCTATTGAAGTGCCACCGTAGGCCGTACACAAAAATCTGATTGGCTGCACCAGGCACTGTCTTGAAATTTCAGAAACCTCCCGATCAGTCTTCTGCCTACCATGAGCAAGATCGCCGAAAAGGTCATCCTATCCCGCCTGAGAGAACACACAGAAGACGGACACGTCATCCAGTACGAACAATATGACTTTCGACCAGCTCACTCCACTATCCACCAAACCGTCCGCTTAGTCGAGTTCGTCGCCGAAGCATTCGATCACAAGGAATGCGCCGCTGCCGTCTTCCTGGACTTCTCCAAGGCTTTTGAGTAGGTCTGGCACCAAGTGGCACCATACTCTACAAGATGATCACCGATCGATACCCACTATCGATAACGAAGCTCAACTCCTCCTTCCTTTCCCGTCGATCAATCAGGGTTTAATATCGACGACGCCATATCCACCTCCAGAACTATCCTAGCCGGTGTCCCTCAAAGTACCGCCCTATCTCCGCAACTCTTAACCATCTTCACAAGTGATATGCCACTAACCGAAGCTACTAATCTTTATATTTTTGCAGATGACACCTGTTTCATGGCCAGCAACAGGGACTCATGCCTGCTAAGATACCGACTTCAAAGAGCCACCGACAGCCTAGAGCTCTGGTTCAAGAAATGGCGACTCTCCGTCAACGCACAGAAGAGTTCGTCCATTTACTTCTCTAAGCGACCAAGTTTCCGTCGTCCTCCAGACATCGAAATCTTCGGCAAACCCATACCCTAGAAAGAGGAAGCCCGATATCTAAGACTAACCATCGACAAAGGACTCACCTGGAAACCACACATCGAGGGAGCTATCGTTTAAGCACAAGCTGCCTTTTCACTATTAGATCCACTTTTTTCAGGTACAACGCTAGACCTCCGGAACAAGCTGCTTCTCTACAAGACCGTCATTCGACCCATCATGACGTACGCCGCACCAGCCTGGGGCTATGCCGCACCGTCAAACATCAAGAAGATGCAGACCATCCAAAATAAGATCCTGAGGACCATCGTCAACGCACCATGATTGATCCGTAACAGCAACCTTCAACGGGACCTACAGGATTTCATCGGAGAAGCAGCCTCCAAGTTCCACGAGACACTCGACCACGACAATCCTACCATCCGAGGACTATGGGAATACAACATCAACGCGTCTAGGTTTCGGAAGAGACTCAAGTTGGTTTTTGACCGAGCCTAAGAACCTCGTTACCGTCACCATAAGAGGCTAACGTTTATCGTCATTGACTTCGGTGACATTTCGCTGCACATTTAATCAACGTTTTATCTATTTCGTTTTATCTATATAGATCCGGCCGATGAAGGAGATACAGGACAGAGCCCGGGCACACCAATAACCATTTTCAAGATTCTAGATTCCAGATAAAGTATCAGAAATTATTAAACATATTCGTTAAAAGAGTTTTTCAAGTCACCCTTACCATAGGCTTTGCTTTAAGAAGTGAGATGGGAGGATGGAACACCTTACATCTCACCTCTCAAAGGTTTTGGTAACGGACACATATCTGTAAGTTACTTATAACTACTGCGTCAAAAATGTAAAATAAGATAAATCGAAACAGCTTTGTCATAACGATAATGATTGGTGTTGAACAGACACCTGTGCAGATCTTGATGTAATCGGTAATTCCGTAGATCGTGTGGTTGTGATGCTGAATGTGGGTGCACCCACATTAAGGCCATGGCCTTAAAAAAAGCACATACGATAAGTAAATTTCTTAAGTAAAATATTCCAAAAAACAAAAGTTTTTCTTCTATTTATACTACAAGTATAGGTATGCACATAATTTTGAAAATTAAAAAGATATTAAACTTAATTAAGTACATAAACAACATATCAACCTATTAATTTTAAACACAAAAAATGTATTTTTTTAAACAGGTAGCAGGTAGTGGTAGCAATAGTGGTATGTTAGGACAAGAATATTATAATTTTAATTATTTATCGATGGTAATTTTATTCAGTGTAACATAAATGGGTAGTCTTATACTTTTACACGCCGCCCTATAATATCGACACCGCTCTTTCTTCAATGCAATAATTAATAACTCGATCGCTCACGTAAATTGAATATTGAAAAGAGATTTTTTTTATTTAATGTGCCAATTTATTTATTTAAACGGTTTTTGCTTTACGGGCTTAATTAATTAAAAGAATTGCGTTTTTATTTTTTTTTAATTCACACAAATTATTTAATATTTTTTAATTTTTAATTATAGGCATGGTAAGAGCTTCTGAGACAAATTGGCCTATTTTTAATAATTTATATTAACTGCTTGGTATAGTAAACGTAGTGCATGGTTGAGATTTACTGCTTGCAGCACTCTGTCTGCCCAACCTAATATCGATAGTGATAGGGCAAAGTAAACGAGAGCAAGTAAAAGAGAGATAATGAGAAATTAAAAAATTCAAGAAAAGAAGAGAAAGTTATACTATACTTTGAAAACCCATTCTAGCTGCAATTCCGAAAGCAAATGCTCGTGTAATAAATAGTTATACAAAATTGTAACCTAGGAACAGATCTAATGTGACCATAACCTGAAAGGAATGTAAAGAATCGAAGATACAAAGCAAAAAGCAACGGAAAAATTGAAGATGCAGAATAAGAGAGACGGTTATGTGGAGAGTTCTTCTGAAGCAGAGCGGTGAGAGAGTAAACCCGGTATGTCATCGAATGCGCCAAGAGCCAGCTCTGAGGCTAAGCAGGGTGTTCATTTGTTCATAAACCCTTTCTTGCAAGGGTTTCTAGAGCAAGCGTTCTAGAAAGTTATTTAAACAGTCTTTTAAAGATATAATGAAAGTTCTACGAGTTACTCATAGCACATACAGCACTAAATACATTGTTAAACAATTGAAATGTTACATTTGATATTATTTGAATCGTAAAAGTGCAATTTAGGCGAATAAATAGCCATTTTTCATGCTTTTGAGGCACAAGGTGCTGGAAAATCTCAACAGTTAGCTGTGCGTTAATCTAACCAAACATCATGTTGTTATTATTATTTTTTTAGAAAAAGCTCGAATTAGATCTAATGTTTGACAAAGAAATAATTGAACCTGATACTTATCCAACGAATTTAGCAAAGTTTCAAGAAGCACAATTTAAGCTGATGTCCCAGAAATAAAAGTAACAGGACAGATATTTAACCAAATGAATAAGAGAATGTACGCGGAAAATCGGGGCTAAATCAATTTCATTTTTTTTTAAATTAAAAAGCCTGCTTTAAGGTAGAGTGAAAAGGGGTCTTCTTTAATTTGATCACACATCTACATAATGAACGTTTTAGCATGTGATTACATTAATTTTATTTTGCAATAAAACTTTTTATACTTTATTATATCGAAACACATACTTATACATACGATGGGCAATTTTAATAAATACACAAAATAAAGAAGTGATGGGTTATCACTCAACTTACAAGTTTAGTTAACCTCGAAAATATTAAATTAGTATTATTAAGATGAGGTTTAAACGTTTTTATTACTTAATAAATTAAGTTTTAGCAATAATCAAAATAATGAGTTTTTACTTTAGTTTTTCTATTTTGCGTTTGTAATATACTCATTACAGCATCGAAAACCGTCAGAAACGATGTTGTAATGTTCTACTTTTAAGTACTGTTTCTATTTTTTTTTAGTTTGAGATTGATTGACATTGGTAATTAAAATAATTATTTTGACATATGATACAAATCAATTATGAAAAAATTATTCTTAATTTTAAAAAATAATTACAAAAAATGCTTATTAAGTAATAAATGCCAAAGGAATAATGTAATTTTTACGTAAATTGATTAGTATTAAAGTTAAAAATATTAAAACAAACTTTACCGCCATCTCTTGGTAAAATCTTAAAAGTTTAAATAAACGTGAACTGTCAGTAGGCCAACTTAAGAATTTAAGCAATAAAATTCTCTAACACGATTTTTTTAGAATCAATTTTTAAAATATATCATTGCAAAATAGAAAAAATAGTATAAAACACTTGTGTCACAAGAGCTTTTGACGCCTTTCAGTCGGTCTGGCAAAATTTGCCTTCGTGCGTCAAAATGCTATCTTGTGACACATGTATTTTAATATACTATTTCGACACTGTACCTACACAGGATTCGTTATTTAAAAGTAGGTACATGGTTCAGTTTTTATTTTTGTGGTCATACGGTTAAAAGTGCTGAAAATTCAAATCTTCGCCAAAATCATTGGCTGCCAATAACCCGAAATAATAATAAATAATCAAGTTATATACCGCGGATTCTTCAATTGTTTAATTTTCTACATTTCTTAATGTCCTTTAAAGCCGATGATATCAATCGACCTTTAAACCGAAGTGTATAGCGTTATACTACAATTTTGTGCGTATTTCAATTGGTAGACCTTAAGTTTAAAGGTCAATCAAAGTTTAAACTTAAGCGTAGCTTTAAGGTAACCATAAGAAATGCACCAAATTGTATTAAAGCTCAGCTTAACGCTACACTTGGGTTTAAACCTATATTGAATTTTGCGGCTTAAGGGTCGATTCAAATACTCAGTGCAAGACGATTATTTCATCATTGTCCTTTCAGTTTCGTTTTCAGTTTAGGTATTAGCTAAATTAACCTTTAAGTACAAAAACTAAGGTACCAACTGAAGCTGAAATGTTGCGGCGAAGTCAGCTTGAGGTTATCAATCGTTGTAGGTTTGAGTTTTTAATTAACTGGAAATTAATTATATTTAAATTTTGTACAAATAAAGTGACCTGACTATTCATGTATTCATGTTCACATTCCTCTTTGGCTTTATGGTTTAACCATAATTAATATATTTTTGTATGTGAAGAAAGATGCTCATCGCTCATGCTCAAGTGGATAAGGACATCTAAATGCAATAAAAGATACCGTTAAGAATAATAGTGCCTTTTGACAATACTATACCTTTTCAACGTCAAATTGAGACTAAAAAATTTCAAATTGAGATTAAACAATATCAAATTGGAAAGAAACAATTTAGCTCGGGGAAGTTACGTTTTTGATGTGGACAAATTTACATAACGCAGTTGTTAGTGGAAATATGTTCCTTATTCCCATATGTATAACATACTAAAAGTCCCCTACCATAGGGGTGCCGAAACCCCCCTAAAGATTTAAATACATCATTTTGTTCGTATTTGAATTCTGCATAAACTACCTCTCTTGCAAAAGTTTCATAAACCTAACCGTTTAGTAAAAGAAAATTAATATGTGCAAATTTAAAAATGGCGGCCAAATTTAGGGGGGTTCCGGCACCCCTATGGCAGGGGACTTTTAGTATGTTATACATATGGGAATAAGGAACATATTTCCACTAATGTCTCCCTAATGTTTCCCTTATGTAAATTTGTCTGAATAACTGACGATTTTTATAGTAATTTCCCCGAACTATTTCCAAATTGGAATTAAATAATTTCACATTGAGACTAAACAATTTCAAATTGAGACTCAATAGCTCAAATGTCAATTCATTTTTTTCAATTTGAAATTGATTAGTCCCAGTTTGAACATGTTTAGTGTCAATTTGAAACTGTTTATTTCCAACTTGGTATCGTTCAATCCCAATTTGGAATTGTTCAGGCGCGCAACCACGGGTAGGGTTTCCGGGTTAACCCCCCCCCCCCCCAGAATTCGCGTCTTAATAAACAACAAAAATCGAAAAGTATCATATTTTGTTAAAAATAGTAAGTGCATTTATAACTTTTATTTCTAAAAATTAGAATGATCAGATTTTAACTTACAAATTGCTCTAGACCACCTAATAAAGCAAAAGAGCTGCTTGATATGCGTTTGCGAAAACCTTATCTCGAGCTCGCCTGTACTAAAAAGAAACTGAACTAAGAAAGGAAGAAAAATTGATAAATTTCACAGTACAAAAATATGTTTAAAAATTCCTAAAGGTGACTAAGCTTTTTTGACCTTGAAAATCCCAAAAATTTCGTCTGCGACGCTAAGTAGCCCGTGAAACATCTTCGGGGATGTTTCTCGTAATGCTTTCGCTACGCCACTGACCAAAACCCCTCCCAAAATTAATTCATAGTTGCGCACCTGGAATTTTTTAGTCCCAGTTTGAAGGTAAGGAGCGCACCCTAGCCGCTCAATACGGATCATGATTTTGTCAAGATATGGATCGCACAAATATTGATGGATCAAGTGAAACCCTACACGATCAATATAAATCGTAGTTCCGCGCCTCAGTTCGTTGCTGTTTTGCTGATAGAGAACATCGAACCTGCTCATGATGAACAACGAAAAATTTTTAAAGCTTCTATAGCTATATTGTCTGAACGAGCTCAACGTAGAAGGTGATCTTTTGATAAATATGTAATAATTTTTGTAATGCACTATGTCTTTTCACTTTATTGGAATACTGTTTGTTTAACTTTCAAAATTAAGGATTAGGTCTTTTAAATCATTCGTTTGAACCGCCTCTTCCAGGTTGTCATCTTAGAATGGTCTTCATTTATAATGGTGAATAGTAGGTTAATGCTGACGTACAGGGTGGGCAAAATTGGATGTTTTCATAGGGGTACTCGGAAACTGTAGAAGTTACAGAAAAACCGAAAAACTCGATCTCTTTTTTTGAGAAACTAATGATAGTAAAATCAAAATCGAGCTATCTTCTTTTGTTTTTAAGTTATAGCCCAAAAACCAAATATACCTCATTTTAATTTTTATTGATATCTCTCTTATTTCTCAAAATATTTTAAAACTGTAAAGACTTTCTTAAAACAATTTTTAACGTAGATTCCAGTGGCGTAGTCAAAAAATATTTTTGAGTGAAAAAAAATTATTTTTGATTTTTACAAGTTTTTCTTCCAAAAAAATAATTTTTTTTCAGTCAAAAATATTTTTTGACTACGCCATTGGAATCTACGTTAAAAAGTGTTTTGAGAAAGTCTTTACAGTTTTAAAATATTTTGAGAAATAAGAGAGATATCAATAAAAATTAAAATGAGGTATATTTGGTTTTTGGGCTATAACTTAAAAACAAAAGAAGATAGCTCGATTTTGATTTTACTATCATTAGTTTCTCAAAAAAAGAGATCGAGGATGCGCCATCGGTTTTTCTCTAACTTCTACAGTTTCCGAGTATCCCTATGAAAACATCCAATTTTGCCCACCCTGTACGTGACGCACACTTGACGTTTATATTCAATGACGTGAAATAATGTCGCTTGAGCCTACAACACACTTAATATTATTATAAAGCTGGGTTTCAAATTATCCGGTACAATTTGAGATCCATATTGCGATCTGTCAATATCTCACCCTACACGCTCAATAAATATCGCGATCCCGTATTGTGATCCAAATGTCGTGATATTTATATTGAGCGTCTAGGGTACACCTAAAGGTATAGTCTTGGATCACAAAATTTAAATCTCTTTCTTGGATATTTAAACGTTAATGAGCTGAGATAGAAAATGTTGTGCTACGTAATTTTAAACAAAGATAAAAGTACTCTCAGAAGACTCCTGAAGGAGCTAGATTCGCTAGAGATGATTCGCCCTAAGTTGTAAAAGCTGGCTTAATACATAATTTTTTTTAAATTTTGGATTGATTTTAATCAACTGATTATAGCAACTAATTATTTTAATAGGCTCGGATAGATAATTTTATGCTCATAATTTTTGACAGAAATAAAACTGCCCTCACATGTCTCCTTAAAGAGCTAGAGTCGGAAGAGATACCATAAGTTGTTAAAAACCGGTTTAATGCATAATTTTTTATTGATTTTGATTGAATAATTATGGAAACTAGGGCAAACCTCTTTATAGACTCGGATAGCTAATTTTATGCTCAATAAGTTTTAATGGGGGTAACAGACAACTCCCTAAGAGGCTAGATTCAGAAGAGACGTTGTAAGTTGTAAAAACTTGTAGAGTAATGTAAAACTAACTGAAATTGGTTATTTTGTATCGGTTTCGATAGATCAATTAAGGCTAATCCAACAAATCTTTTTATATAGTCTCAGATAGATAATTTTATGCTTCGCAACTTTCAACAGAGATCCCCCAGATGACTTCTTAAGAGGCTAGATTCGGGAGAGACGTGGTGTGTTTGTTTTAAAAACTGATTTAATGCATAATTCTTTATTTTTTATTGATTTTGATCGATTGAATATGGCAACTTCCAACAATATGGCAAGTTTCATCAGATGACTTCTTAAGGTGCTAAAGTCAGGGGAGACACCTTTTGGCCATACCTCGCTTTAAACGTTAAAATACACACCCCTTTTTAAGTTTAACTTAAACTGGGAAAAATAAACCTTTGAGGCTGAGTTTTTCATTGGAAGTTTAAACTACGTTCCGTCTGAACGAAGATCAAACTCATGCGCTGTATTTTTACTGTTACGTAAACGAGTTACTTGAACTTCGTTCAGATGAAACGTAGTTTAAACTCCCAATGAAAAACTCGGCCTAATTCTTTTAATTTAAAATTTTTTCAAGTTTATAGATTTTAATAAGTTGTTTTTTTTACCACAAGATAGAAGAGCCTTTGTAATAATTTTCATGCAATTTATCACCTAAACTTCAAATGCCTTTACTATGCTCCGTTGGTCTTCTTCAGCCTATTTAGAATAGAAAACATTACCAAGACACTATTCAAAATTTTTATATACAACATCATGGTTTGAATTAATGGATTTTAAGTATTCTTGTGCAAAATGAACATCCACTTATTGCCCACGTTATTGTAGCAGCAGACTCTACTTTTTATTGCCCTAAAACTCTTTTAGTAACCTTGCGCAATGGGTAATTATATTTTTCATAATGTGAAAAAAGAAAATATATAAGATTCAAATACATAGCCAAGTCATTCATTTCATATTACAATTTTTTTTTACAAAATTAAAGATATAGCTTGTACTTGTGTGTTGTAACAACTATTTGTAGCAATTAGTCCTAATAAATAAACCTCAGTTACCCCTTAATACACCTGTGGGCAAAACCGCTCCTGCCTTAATAAAAAGGTAAAAGTAGTAATTTGATGGACGCTCGAATACTTTGCGAAACCATATTTTTACACAAGGTTAAGAGAATACTTATTTCCCAGTAGCTCTGTAACAGTTTATGATAATTAACAATAAAAACCGCAAATGTAGAAACACATCCACACATTACTAATTGATAACAGGAGATACACAATTATGTACTTCCGCAATTTGCTTCGTACATTATGTAGATTTTTGTTGATACGCTAAAGACAAATTGTTTATAATTTACAAGATGCGATCTCAATTTTTATAATAGCAACTTTAAACTCCCGTATGTTATTAAATGCATCTATAATGCGCAAAATTCGAGCTATAAGCGGTTGCTCGTTTGTAGTATAAAAATTCCAACTTTTTATTATCTTATCATCCCATAATTACCACCCTGCGGATAACAAAAGAAAATTTAAATAAAATTTGTTACCGAAACTGATGATGCTTAGGCGCAACTAATAAACGGGGAAGCTCGTCACGTGGCTTACTAGTAACCACGGGGGCGGAATACGTTGTTATCAAGTTAAGTACACGTGCTTTATACAGTACTCCTCTAAAACCCCCTGATAATGTTATGCGTAACAGTCATGCGGCTCATCAGGTTAAATGGTGTGCGTCGGATCGACTTATGACCAAGCTAACTTGCTACCATCAATCACGAGATTAAATGCTCGTTTCTCGAGATGCAGTTGACTTGGTCATATTAACTAACAATTTTATGGCGCATCTTGAATTGAAATTCTAATCCTGTAATTTTACACGGATCATTGTTGAATTTAAATTATGCGCTTTTTTTGAAAAGCGTCTTTCACTATTTTTGAGATTAAAATTACATTATTGGCAAAGGAAGACGTTTAAAGTACCATTATGCATGGTTATAGTTTATTTGCTTTTGTTACATAAGTACGTTTGAAATTTTTATTATTTAAAGCTTTTTCCTCGTGAGACTTGAAAACTTGATAATCTATCTAAGCGTGTAAAATTTTCCATTTGTAAAAAATACTCTTAATCGAGACTCGATCGTGAGAAAATATGCAATTGTAAATAAGATACTTTGTAAATCAATTATCTTGGATCGGTAGTATTTACGTTGTGAGTTGAATGAATCTAAGTGCAATATCTAAATGTCAAGAAAAAATAACTACAACTAGCCCCAGCTCAGTAGTAGATACTATAGTGCGTCACTTTGCCTCTCCCTACTGCGAAATCGGGGTCAGTCGGCTTGGCCCTCCCCCAAATTAGAATATTTCACAAAAAAACATTGCGCCAGGTCGGGCTAAGCTAAAGCCAGTGACGGTTAGCTAAGTCAGCTAACCGTCTTATCGGTTATCAAAATATTGAAATTTAAATTAGAATTTCGAAAAACTAAGCATTGCGCTAGTTTAGCCTAAGCTAGCACCGCAAAAATTATAGCTAGCTCCTTATTAGTCAAAAAGTTACAGATGCTCAAAGTTTCGGGGGGGCATGTTGACGAATCTAGCCCCCAAAATTAGAATTTTGAAAATAATCATTGCGCTAGATTAACCTGAGCTAGCGCTAGCTAGCGCCCAAAAATTATAGCTAGCTCCATATTAATTAAAAAGTTACAGAGGCTCAAAGATTCGGGGGGCTAGGTTGACGCTAGCCTCCCGAAATGTAAATTTCGAAAAACAAATCATTGTGCTAAGTGTGCCTAAGCTAGCGGTACCTAGCGCCGCAAAAAAATGCAATGTAACTATTTTGAAGCATGCTTTGAAAAAGAAAATACAATAAATGAAAACTCGTAAGAAGGTCTAGCTAATCAATTGCGTTTTTAAGGACTAGCCATACGGTTTCTCGTGTTCATATTTTAACTCTTGGTGGTAGTACCAAAATACAAACTTGTCCAAAAAGGCTTAGTTACATCTTCTACAAATACATACTATTCGCCAAAGTATGGTCCTAAACACAGTAATTGCGTATTTCACATTTTTCATCGCTTTAAAAGAAGAAGCCTTCATCCAGTGTCGGGCTGGCCTGCCTGGCTACCCGGCGGTTGCCGGGGGCCAGAGGCTGAAAGGGGCCCGAAATCGCCAGCCATGAGGATAATAATTAACCCAACACTTTAAAATGTTTGTATTTTTGTAATTACTGAGAATTTAAAAAATCACTTCAAGGTTTTTCTCGTTAATAATGTTAGGATAAAAACAGTGGCGTAACTAAAAGGTTAGGGGCCCCAGAATTTGGCTCCCGTTAATCATTTTATTTAACCACAAATCGATTTTATAATGTTTCATACAAAACGATGTTTCTAGGGCTTTTTCTATCCTAAAACCCTAACATAACGCGGGCCCTATTTTACGGACCGTTATTTACGCCACTGGACAAAAACCATAAAATTTTAGTAAAAAAATCGCCTTTTCAGTGATCACTGTATTGTACGAGTCTGGAAAGAAAGCGTTAGGGGTAAGGAAGCGGGGCTACTATCTCTATGAAAACCATAGGCGCCGTGAGTTTGATTTTTACTGCTCTTAGTAATTAACTTTTATTAAATTAAACATTGGCAACGCCAATGGGGTAGACGGTGAAGTACAATCGTCCAAACCAGCTGTCCTTATAACGTAGCGACGTTATCTTTATAATTTATTTGTGCAACTGCACTATTGAAGCGGCACAATTAATATGTGTGTAAAATCAAGGAATGTAATGCAAATTGTGAGTTCCGCTATTTAATTGTAATAGACAGAACCCGCATTCCTTAGATACTTTTTCTTTCCAGATGCGCACAATACACTGTACACACATTTTAACTGTGAACTTATTGGCCCTAAAATAGTTTATACAGGGTGATCTATTTTGGAGGTACGACGTCAACCAACAACACTTTCTAAATTGAATACCCTCTAGATGTATTTTATTATTTTTGGAATCTCCAAGATTGATGCTTTGAGATCTCCATGATTGAGAGCTGATTTCAAAAACCTATTACACTAGGGCCTAAAGTTAGTGTTTGTGCAGCTACAGATATTTGAAAATTGTTAAAATTTCAAGTGACAGTGTTTTTGGCGAGTTCTGTAAAATCATTTGAAAATTTTTTTTTTTTCAGATTCTTTCTTGACTTGGTGATGTCGTACCTCCGAAATAAATCATCCTGTATAAATTATTTTGGTGTCAAAAATGCACAATTCAAAATCTAAACCGACGTGTCCGAGCTTCTTTTTAAATATTGTTATATTCCAAGATAATTGATACTTTCCATACCTTTTGGACACCCTGCATAAAAGATCTCATATATGGGAATAAATTAATATTTATATTTTAAAATTTTTATGTTAAGGGATAATGAGAGCCCAGTTACTAAGCTAGCTTGGGACCCCTAGATCTACCAGTCATTCTACCAGAATTTCGGTAAGCTAACTTAGTCCCTTGAAAATTGATGTTTTAATATTTTGATAACCAATAACATAAGACGCGAGCTATATTTGTGGCGCTACCTAGCTTAGCCTGACCTGGCGCAATGTTTTTGTTCCAAAACAATCAAATTTCGGAGGGCCAAGTAGACCGACCTGCAAAATCGTCTAGTAATAAGCTAGCCCTGCATCACAATTTCTAGAAGTCAGTTTTTTTTCAAAACCAATAGAAGATAAACTTGGTCCATGTTTTAGCATCTGAAGCTAGAAATGGTAGGTTTCTGTTGACTTAGAAAAAGAAGCTGGGGCGCAAGGCTAGTTTAAGTCTGTTGAAACCAAACCCTTTGGTCAAGATTTCTATCAAAACTAGAAAAACTATTTGTTAGTTGAGGAAAGCTCACACTTGAATCCTGTGGTCATCTGGTCATGATGGTAGCAAAAATTACCATATATTTTCCAGTTTTTTTATTCTCTTCAACAATTGACATTTTTTATCCTTCTCACTGACAGAGTAATTTTTTTAAATAATTTTAAATAAAGCAACCCCAAACTTGAAGCTATAATTTTAACACCGGAGTAGCGTCTTCAAAATGATTGGCGATACAAAAATAATATTTTTTTATTAAATGACATCGATTAAAATTTCGTAACGTAAGCAATTCATAACTGTTGTGTAAAGAAAAAAAATGGTAGATGTTATGAATTAAATTTTGACGAGCCTGGAGGTCTTCGTGATGACCGATCACTCTTCACTTTGACAGATGGCAGAGACCACAGATATCAGACAATGCGGAATGTTCTCATTCATATAAACATAAACGAAGCGTCCTATTTATATTTTGGGTATTTATCATATTAAAAAGTTGACTCTCTTGTAGTCAGTTTCACGCTAAGATTTCATTTAGATAATGTCTCTTGATGGCCTGTGACATGTGCAGGTAAATGGGGTATGCGTGCACCCTAACAATGAGTATTTTAAAAGACCATTATATGTGATATTAGTTAGGAATCTTTTAGAGATGTAAATGATTTCACATGACAACTAAAACGGTTATGCGCTACATCACGGTGTGATCGATTAAAACACTTTAATGACTGTTAATTTTTTCCATTTCGTTGTTTCGTATAAGAAATATTTTGTTTGCTAAAGCTCCTTTAGTGAATACCTGATTGGCAAACAAACCCTCGGGCAACGTCTAGCTTGATTTAAGATATCATCTAAGATAAAGTTAGAATCGGGATGACTCGCAACTTCTACTTCATTCATCCTTATCAATGTCAGTGCTAAGCAGATTATGTACTAGTGACGCGTGAAACCGTCTGTAATCCTCACTGACGAACGTTGCTTATGGCCCAATCAAACGGCACACGTGTCAGATCCGTCCGAACTATTGTCGGTGAGTGGTGCCTTTGGGATTTGTTGGGGTAATCTTCTTGTCGCCTTGCTTTTACTGATTTCAGAATTATTGGATATACTATTAAATTCTTCTTTTACTACTATGTGTAGTGTTACTAATTGAATTTATTGGTTTTATCGAATTTATAGCATGTGAAAAATTGATGGTTCTCTCTGAGTAAGCTGTGAAAAACATTTAGGGAGAAAAAGCGATATTATCGTAGCTCATTTAAGCAAAAAGTTTGTTTAAATTTTTTTTTGTTTGTTCTTAAATTCGTACCAGATTAACCACACTAACCACAACGAACAACTTGTAAGTATGCGGACCCTCAAAATTTGCGGTTTTTAGGGTACAACGTTTGTATTCCTATCCATCATATTAGCTATGACAGCACTTCATTGTATATTTTGCTAAATAAAATTGTGTAATACGTTTCAATGATACTGTTTATACCGCTAAGTAGCGAGACCGGGTGGTTTGCTTTGTACAGATTACAATGAGTGTCATCTCGTGACATGCGTTAAACTGTTTGTAGAGTTTCCGAATTTAGCACTGAACTGACTGACTGATGCGGGTTTTAGACAGCTTTTCTAGTTTATTCTCTTTTGTTAATATGTTTACATGTAAAATAAAATTACTGACGTAAATGTTATATGAAAAAAGTGTTTTGAAATTTTAGTTTTATTATTGAAAGTCGTACAAAGAAATTTTGGCTTTATTATATGATTCTTGGTTTCATTCCTCTACATTTTCTATCATTCTTCTGTTATTGACGTCAAAATGAACAATAATAAATGAAAACTTTTAAAATTATATTAATAAGTTAGAAAGGCGCAGGAAGATCTACTTTTCTTAATATTTTTTATTTCATAATTTGTACAAGGCTTTACGAAAAAGCATTAAGAAAAATTAACAAAATTGAGAAAAGTTAGGTTTTGAATAACCCTTTCTAAGGAAACTAGTGCAGTCCCTTAAAAAAGAAGAAACAACGTGCGGGTTTTTGGGTTATAACTGGAGAAAATCTAAAATATTTGGATGAAATTTCTTGTCTCATTTATGGACTAGGAGTTATGGTGGAAATTTGATTAGATTTGGGAATCACCTCACTAACTTGATTTTATAATAACTCCCTGAACTTTCTTCTTTGGAGCTTGCTCAAAACACATTGATGGTATAGAACATATACATCATCCAGTTGTACAGTCAGCCTCACAATTATTGGCCACCCTGGCCAAACGCCAGGGTGGTTATTCGCCCACAATGACAAAAGGACAGAAGGGGAAGTTGTTGATTTACTACTTGTTGGCACAATATCACCTCTCAGTTTAAATATGCGGTGTTAAATATGATGGTTACATCCACAATTCGTGCTAAATATAGCTAAAGTGGCCAATAATTGTGAGGCAAATTGTACCTACAAACTACACAGTTGCCAAGATATAAGCACGACATCAGGAGTATACGCGTGGAGGTCTGATCCTCTATGAGAAGAAGAGATTGAATTTACGTTGAAACATGGAACCAACGATGAGACCTAGAGTACTTTTTCTTTAATAATTATTATTTATTAAAATTTAGTAATTTTACCTAAGCCCTCAATGTTTTCATGCTTGAGCTTACAGAGGTAGCTCCCTTATCAGGAAGAAATTTTTAATTTATATTTTTAAAAACTTTCTGTCTTGGTTTTGTTAGCATTGCATATCAGGTTTAGTACTCTTTTCTACATTTTTAGAGAACTAAATTGCTCTGAAAAATTAAAAAGTTAGTGAAAATCGAAAAATTAACTATGTTATAAGTTGTCATTTATAATTGACAATGGATAAATTAACGATTTCTTTAATTACAACATTATAGCTGAAGATTTATAAATTACTAGAACATGCAGTCAAAAGTTGGTATTATTTGTCACAAAGGCAAAGTCGTGAAGCTCCATAATTTATTGATTAAAGTTATTACTCGATGGTTTTTTTACACAGATAGAGGAAACTTTTTTAACAAATTTTTAATTTTTTAGCCAATTCGAATATAACGACAAAAGTTTTCTTAAACTTAGTTAACATTGTATAATAATTAAATAAAACGCCATATATTTTTAAATACAGTCTGTTTGATATATTGTGCCACATCATAGGCTAGGGTACTTTAAGAAGTAAGTAAATTTCATATAAGAAAGTGGTGGTTGTAAGACGCGTTATTTTCAATAATTTCTTAAAATCAGAATAATATACTGTATAATAAGGTGGAAAAGTGATAAATTCCGTAACAACGATGGCAACTGTTGAACGAAGCGTCAGCCGAGTCCGATAACGATATGGTATAGGCAACCAAATCACACCAAAATTGCATTAAAATTGTGACATTAGTTGTCATTTTTGTTTTCTATGGTACCTTTGATTGTAGAATATTTTTGAAAACTTGCATTTTTGTCATAAAATAAAATTAGATTTTCTAAAATTTAATGAAAAGCGATCAACGGAAAAATTTAGTAATCAACTCTTGTGTTAATTGCCGATTAATAATCTCAACAATTAACGCGCTCGCTACTCTCACGCGTTAAAATGTCTCGATTATTAATCGGCCTTATTAACACACTAGTTGATTAAATAACTTAAAGATATTCAATTATTGTTAAAAATAATCTGTTGTGTCAACACAAGACTTTTCCATATTAATAAATTAAAATTTTAAAAAGTCATATTTGACATCTTTCTTTCAAAAGTCAATAGAAACAATTTTTCAATGCATATTTGATATTGCACATTGACTGTAATTTTATTAATTTCCAACTGTACTTTTAACACCAAAAATACAAAATCAGTAATAAGTAATAACATGTCCGAATAGAGAAGAAAATTCTCTATTTAATGATGCAAAAATATTCTGACATTTCTTGTTAAATCGTTTGACGGATGTTAGTTCTGAGACTTCCGGTGAACGGATTGCAACCAAAAACCAATGGTCCCAAATCACGACCTTAAGGAGCCCGTATGTCCAATTTCAAGTCAATCTGTCAAAGCGTTCGAGAGTAACCGTTGGGGAATACACATATTACACATACACACACAGACATCATGCCAAAAATAGTCAAGATCGTTTCAAAAAGTACCAAAACGGATATATCCTTCTTAATCTCAAAAAATTTTTTCAGCGCGATCACTATACTTTTCCTTACCTTTGATAATATGGAAAAATAAAATTTAAATGATGTAATTTTTGTACTGCCAATTAATAGCCTTCGTCGCTGACGCGACACCCTGAAATCGTTAAGTATCAATTCTGTAATTCAAAGTTTGTGATTTAACAGAATTCTTCTCATTTATAATGAAGATTCTAAAACTGATTTTGAAACCTCTCTACAGGGAAAACTATAGTCATAAGAATGAGTTGTGTCATGTGTCAATATTAACTTTAGATTAACACGACTAGAAGAATTATTTATTTTTTAAGTTTGAACCAAATTCTCAGAGCTTCAATTTACCATAAAAATAGTTTGGGGTTTTCATAAAGAGAAATCAAGTTCGCAATTTACTTACGGATAAAAAATAAATTACCCAGCTCCAGAAGTGCTTGAAGATCTCTCACTAGAAAATGAACACGAACAGGACTTGTACCTACTTCTAACAAGATTATGAATTTTCAACAATGGCAGAATAGTAACAAATTACCTGCTTAAATTATGTCTCTTAATTATTATCCTGGTTGATGGATAGGAAAAGGAGAATAATTTAAGTGGCCACACGATCACTAAATTATTATTATTATTACAAAATGATCTAGACTTCTTAGACCTATCTACAATTGAAGATTTAAAAGAGGAATAGGAAGAAAGAGGTGCCTAAAATCAAGATGAGAAAGAGTGAAAAAGTATAAACAGTTATTGTTGAACAAGCAGAAGCCAGGATATATCAGCAGTGATCTTAAAGGACAATGCCAAAATTAAAGAAATAGTCCGGTATCTGAATGATAAAATAATAAGCACAACTACTACACTAAATTTCGACAATTTCTTATAAAATGGAGTCTATTTCATTTTCTCGTAAAAACACCACATTGAATTCTTAGTTTTGAAATCAGTGATTTTTAACTTTTTCCAATCCAAGAAAAAGTTGTTATAATCGAGAAAAAAAATTAATAATAATAAAAAAAACATTTGCAGTTTTTGACGTTTTGAGTCCTCCAGATTCCAAAAATGCAAAAAAAAAATTTTCGATTTTTTTGAACCAAAAATGTCTATGTATGTCTACTCTAAATAGTAGATTGTTTTATTCGTTTCGTCTGACAAGCCCTACTGACTAGCCTAAAAAAAGTTACATTTTTACTCCGTATAAAACATTTAATTTTTTCTTCAAACGTAAAACTTAGAAAAAGCAAAAATAAAATTTTTTGAAGTGTCACCATCTGTTGAAAATTATTTGTAGTTCAATTGTCAAATATTTTTAAAAATTAACTTAAACTTGTAAAAAGAAGCTACCTAAATTATTAAACGCAACGAATCAATTATAACAGATAATTTATAAAAACATTACCTTTTTACATTACAAATGCTTAGAAATATCATTTTACGTTACAATTTGTTGTAAATATTTAGGGTTAGAATTTACTTTTACCTGTAAAGGTAATAACCTTTACTTTAACCTTACTTGTTCAGTAACAAAATGTCAACTTTTTTGACGTTTGAAAAAAAATTATTTTATCGGCAAAAATAGCTTTAATGAGAAATATATTATTATTATTATTATATTTGAGTAAGCAGGCGGCTAGGCCGATGTGGCTTACTATCAAAAATGAGAAAAAAAAAATAAGGTACATTGCAGTATCAGTAATTAAACAATTATCCCGAGATCACACAGCTCAGAAACAATAAAAAAAATCAACAAAAAGTACATTGCATTATCAGTTGAACATTAATCAAACAATTATTTATACTGAGTCAACATGACTCAAACCAAAAATCCAATCACCAGTAAATTCACTATAAGAATCTCATACTCAAAAGACAGATCCGATACACTATTCTATACCCAACCGTGCTCGTCCAATACACTTTTAAACTGATTCTTGTTTGCACTCCGCACTGCATTTTCTGACAAGGAATTCCAAGAATTCTGAACCCGGTTACACAAAAAGTGCTTTCTTGGTAATTTGTTGCATCTATCTAACACCAACCTGAATGAATGCCCGCGAAGATGCACATTTTGGTTAAACGTGAAAATGTCTATGGGACACGAGTAGTAACCGGACACGATTTTATATGTTTCGATTAGATCTCCACGCTCGCGCCTTTTCTGGAGAGTCGTAAGACCCAACTTAGACAGACGCTCTTCATAAGAAAAGTTTTTAAGTGCGCGGGGCATTTTGGTTGCTCGCCTCTGTACCCTTTCAATTAAGTCTATGTCTTTCACAAAGTAGGGTGACCAAACTGACGATGCATTCTCCAGCATTGGTCGAATATACACTTCATAAATTTTAAGTAAAAGTTCCGGAGTTATATCCTTAAAAGCACACCTCACTAGATATAGCACGACATTGGCCTTTTTAACAATAGACGAAACGTGATGGGACCACTTTAAATCTGTAGATATGGTAATGCCAAGATCCACCTGCGTGTCCACGCTTGACAATGCAATGCCGTTCAACACGTAGTCCAGTTTTTGATTGTTGTGGCCCATATGCAGAATAGAGCATTTATCGGCATTTAGTGTCAACAGCCACTTCGAAGACCAGTTTTCAAGTTCTTTTAGGTCTGATTGCAATATATTTGCCTCTTTAGTTGGGAAGTTAAAGAGTTTAGTGTCGTCCGCAAAGAAGGTTGGATTGGAACGCAGGCAGCCCGAAAGATCACTCACATATATGAGAAAGAGTAACGGCCCCAAAACAGAGCCCTGCGGCACGCCACTCAACACCGAATACTTCTCTGATAATTCGCCCTCTATTCTTACTCTAAAATGTCTGTTCTTTAAAAAGTCTTCTATCCATCGCAGTAGGTTTCCTCGAATACCATAATGTTCCAACTTGTAGATTAGTCTCTCAATGGGTACCCGATCAAATGCCTTCTCGAAGTCAATGTATACGACGTCAACCGGTATACCGCTGTCGTAGGCTCTCGTCCAGCTGTCAAGATTTACCAAAAGATTAGTTGCAACTGACCTTCTAGGCATAAACCCGTGTTGCGAGTCAGGTATCACATGGTTTGAGATAAGAAAAGTGGTAAGCTCTGCTGCTATCAATCTTTCCATACACTTTCCCAGAACTGATGTAAGACTCACTGGACGATAGTTCTGGGGCGACAGCTTATCTCCTTTTTTGTAGATAGGAATTACTGTGGCTTGTTTCCAAACTGCTGGGACCTTTGACTGCTGTAGAGATTGTCTCATTACGCAGGCCAGTGGACCGCAGAGAGTAGCGGCACAGGACTTCAAGAAATGCGGCGACGGCTCGTTGTGACCGGGACTGGAGTGCGAATTTAGCGCGTTTAATTGCTTGAACACCATTTCCTCCTTAAATTCTATTGAAGTGATGCTTGGTGATACGCGTGTAGAATCCGGCAAAGTAGGAAAACCATTTACAGTTTCGCGAACATATGCACCGTGAAACTGCATGGCAAACATCTCCGCCACTGCTCGGGGGTCACTCTGCAGATTACCATCATCTAATTTACGCAAGGCGACCGGAAGTGTTTTAGATTTTCGTAATCGTTTTAAGTATTTATAAAAGTTTTTTGACCCGGCCTCAACTAGGTTAGCTTCATATTTACTCCTAGCATCTCTTAGTTCAGACCCTATACAGGGTGTCCAAAAATAATGTGGTTATTTAGGGCGCATATTTGCAAATTTTGGCCAAATTCATTTCTACTTGGCTATAAGATAGTACGTGTGAGCCCCAATTGAAAAAAAAATTTCAAATTATTTTATTCAAAATGGCGGCCAATAGAACGATTGTCCCATTTTGAGGTTTTTCCCTTATAACTTGGCCGGTAATTATTATTATAAAAATTTCAAAACGGCATTGTACAGCCAAAATATAGGGCTACCGTCCTAAATAAGTCCATTTTTAAATATGTTTTAAAATTGCCTTCCTTTAATGGGCCCAAATAGGTCAAAATTTTGAAATCGATTTTCTCAAAAACTAGTCACAACATTTTCTAATTTTTTGATATGTTATAGGCAACATAATTATCTATCTAACTTTAAACTTTTAAAGAATTGTATGATGCGGACTCGGAGTTACGACTTTTTGAATATCAAAATTTCAATAACCTCTAATTTTTTTTGTAATAGAAATGAAAACTTGAAATTGGATATTTTTATCAACCCAATGAATATCTATTCTTTGACACTATTTTCGATTAACAAAACGCTTCCGGTTAAACCGGAAATTACAAAAATATCAAAATTTTTAAAAGCGCCCTGTATATTTTTAAATATTTTGAAAGATCGTAAAATTAACTACTACACAATATTAAATACTTTATATTTTGACTTCAAGTTTAACCGTAAATAGAATCAAATTTCTTAATTTAAATGGAACACCCTATATATTTTTTAATATTTTGAAAAGTCATAAAATTATCTTTCTGAAGATATAAAATAATTTATATTTTGAACTTCTATTTATGCCAAATTTTAAAAAAGAAGTGAAATTAGTATTTCAGACAATTTATGTCTAAAAATTCTGATTACACGCAGAAATTCTTAGTTCGATCCCGGACGAAAGCAATTTTTTTAATATCATGTAGGTAGTTTATATTAAGATGAAATTTGATAAGATGAATTTGATATCTTATAAATGAAATACATTAAAGAAAATTTTAAATTATAAACTTAGAAATGCACAAAAAAATACAACAGGAAAAAGTTCCTCGTATGGCCACATCCGTTGTTTTCTGATTGTGTTAGATAATCACCTAACATGTAATCAAAAGATAACAGTGTGTCATAAAATTTCTAATGGTTCAAAAATCAAGTACCTATTAGGCTGTCCGTTAAAAAATTTTTTTTTGCTCCCAGGGAAAAAAATGTTAGTATATGACAATAAAAATATCACTTTTAAATTTTTTTGTTGTAGCTCCATTACAACCCGTGCCACCGAGGGGTTAAAGTTTTACATGTAAATTGCATAAGGATATGGTACATTTTGGGAGTTTTTTTTTTTAAGTATGATAAAAAAATGTAAAAAAAATGAAAATATCTAGAATGTACTGTAAATTAGCGTAACTTTTTATAAGAATTTTTTAAATTTTAATATATTGCTTTTTGCGCATGTGCAGACCTGCAGAACCACAAATTTCACTAGAACAGCTTTTTTTCCTGCAATATCGCGTTTTTCGCGGTAAAAAACTTATTTATTATTTTAATACATAGTTGCCATTAAAGTATTTTATATAAATGTATTATACATACCTTTTCCGATAATTTTAATTTTTCTACCCCTCACCCCCTTCGAGCAGTGATATCATCAAACATTTTTTTAAATTGCAACCCCTAATTTTTTTTTATTATTTGGATAGATTATGAAATTCTGATTTCAGAAATATGCACATGTTCGCCCTTTAGACTCACAGTTTTGAAAACTTATTTTTTATTGTAAATACATAGTTGCCATTAAAGTTAACTTTATAATTAAAACATTATAGACGTAAAAAAAGTTAACAATGCATAATTTTATTTTTATTTTTGGAAAAATAATATTTAACACTGATATATAGGGTGAGTCGGGAGGTTCGCACCAAACGCCAGGGGTTTATCAATAAAAAATAAGTTTTCAAAACTGTGAGTCTAAAGGGCGAACATGTGCATATTTCTGAAATCAGAATTTCATAATCTATCCAAATAACAAAAAAAAATTAGGGGTTGCAATTTAAAAAAATGTTTGATGACATCACTGCTCGAAGGGGGTGAGGGGTAGAAAAATTAAAATTATCGGAAAAGGTATGTATAATACATTTATATAAAATACTTTAATGGCAACTATGTATTAAAATAAAAAATCAGTTTTTTACCGCGAAAAACGCAATATTGCAGAATAAAAAGCTGTTCTAGTGAAATTTGTGGTTCTGCAGGTCTGCACATGCGCAAAAAGCAATATATGAAAATTAAAAAAATTCTTGTAAAAAGTTACGCTAATTTACAGTACATTCTAGATATTTTCATTTTTTTTACATTTTTTTATCATACTTTAAAAAAAAAACTCTCGAAATGTACAATATCCTTATGCAATTTACTTGTAAAACTTTAACCCCTCGGTGGCACGGGTTGTAATGGAGCTACAGCAAAAAAATTTAAAAGTGATATTTTTTTTGTCATATACTAACATTTTTTTCCCTGGGAGCAAAAAAAAATTTTTTAACGGACAGCCTAGTACCTATTTCAGCATTTCGTTAATAATTAGAAATTTCTTTGTTGGAATCTTGTGCGCGAACATTTGTTTTTTAATTCTAAATTCAAAAAATATGTAGGTATAAACGATTAACTTTTATATCAGTCCATATTACGTTAGATAAGAAGAAAGTATATATTACTTTTGTATACCACGAGAAGATTAGATTAGAACCATGGTTATCTACAAAATTAAATAGAAGATTAATAGAAATCTGTAACGACATGTCTAAGTGCAGTGTTGCACCGCTACAGAGCCGCAGTTCGCACTTATGTAGTTCAGTGCTAAAGCGAATACAAATAACAAAAGTCAGCGTGATCTACTAATTTATAAATAAAAAATATTATTAGTTCTTGTTCTAACCGTTGAGCAGCACATATTAGTAACTTTTAATTTAACAAATGCAACAATGATAATGAGGAGTTTGTGTTAAATCAATGACGAATGATGGAATGCAAAATCTTGTTTTTTGCAATAAAAATTATTTAGTTTTCACTCTGTTTAAATAAACATGTCCTCGTCTAGCCCTAAGAGGTGGACACAAATTCAAAAGTTAAAATTAATTGAAATGTATGAAAAACACACTTTTCTGTGGAAAACAAATTCACCATCATTTAACAACATGGAATTAAGGCCAGGTAACAAATCTATTTATAATCGTTTAAGAAATGATATCGAACTTATCAATATTGCAAAATTTTACTCTATGAAAAAAAGTGACTCGTTTTTGGCGGGAATGTTCCATAACCTAAAAATTATTAATTAAAATAAAAAGTATTTTTTCACTAATAATCTTGCACTTTTGAGTACTTTCGCATCTTCAGATCTATCAATTACGAACTACAATTCAAAATTAT
This sequence comes from Malthinus seriepunctatus, assembly GCA_963924605.1. Lineage (NCBI taxonomy): Eukaryota > Metazoa > Arthropoda > Insecta > Coleoptera > Cantharidae > Malthinus > Malthinus seriepunctatus. The sequence continues at coordinate 16,517,756 of OZ004600.1, forward strand.
TACAATAAAATTAAATAACAATTAGGTAGGTAATAGCTTCAAATTCCAGAAATGTATATTTTTATTTTTATCATATTACATCATTCAGATTATCTTGAATTTTTATATCATATACAATAGGGACGTCTCTTCAAATTTATATCACAATCAACCGCCAAATACCGTTTTTGGCGCGATATCTGTGACTCAAACTTCAAATATTTTTTAAAATATGAAATAATTATCGCAAAAAAAATTAAAAAAAAGTCCGACACGTTTTGAAACATGACGAACAATAATTAAATACTTTTGAAATTGAAGAGACTTGTCTATTATGGTATTTATACCTAACATCACATCCCACGAAAAAATAACAGGAAAAGACAATTTTTTTACATTTTACAAAAAAGTAACGATTAAGTTAGTATAGAATTTTTTTTTCGAAACGGGCTCTATCTACTTTTGATTACATCAAATAAGCACGTTCACAAACTTATGAAAATTGAGGTGGGAGCAACTCATATATTATCTAACTGTGAAGTGGACCCCCATTTATTACAAAATTGCAAACTCCACTTTTTTTTCTTTAATAATTTTCTTCCAAAAATTGATTTACATGTAATAATTTCAAACATATATCACCACATATCTCTTTCCCTTGAAAATGTCGTACCAGGAGCTACTGGAAACGATGTAAAACACCAAATAGAGTTGCTTCGACGATCGTATGGAGCAGAGAAGCGAAAGGTGTTTCTTGATAAGAATTATAAACCAACACTATTTTGTTACAAGGAATTGTCCTTTTTGGCGGATCACATCAAAATACGAACCAACTTGAAGATGAAGAGTAATACTACTGCGAAAGTCAATGTACGTATTTAATTTTTCGTTTCTCTATAGAGCTAGGTACTTCTGAAATACACTAAAAACAAAGGTAGAAATCAATCAAAATAGACGATTCGCCTGATTTTAGTAACAGCCGGTTTTCGTTAAAATTTTGTAAAAAAAAGTACTATTATAATACAGCTTCAGCTATATAGTTGAAACAGCAGCTACTTTTCAGCTACTACGTCACTCTTGCTGCTATTTGGCTGCCGCAGCGATCTTACAGCTAGGGTAAATCAGCTACAGCATAATTCAGTGGTGTGTTGTAACTTCCTGGTTATTTCTAGCAGATAACCACTAACGTTATTTTCTATAAAAAATAAAGATAACGTTGGAAACTGGTTTAACGTTCTTGTTATAAAATAACCACTTGCTTACAACACACCACTGAATAACTGCCTCGGCAGCAACGTAGCAGCTATGACGTCACCGTTACTATTTTCTGGCTACTATTGTAGCTAATGTAGTGCTGTCGCAGCGACTCAATCGGCTTTATTTCAGCTTCAGCTAAAGAGCTGCCCTTTAAAGCTGCCTCAGCGCTGTTACAGCCAAAATAGCAGCAAAATAACTGCCGCAGCTATAAAGCTAATAATTTATCAGTGATAAAAAAGCTGTTACATCAGACATCACTGCGCCAGCCTATTTTTGGCTGCCGCAGCTAAATAGAATAGTTTGCGCTACTTTGGATTTTTTCCGGTGTATCAGGGCAAAATGAACTTTTTACATATTTTCTTAAAGATGGAATATGTAAACCAAGTTCTGTAATAAACATTTTTAAATAACAAACATGAACAGTGTATGGTCCGAAGAGCTTATAACTTTTTTAATAAAAAGTTTGAGTAATATTGGTACGCCCAAAAACTGCTTCAAACGAAACATATGCCATTTTGCTCACAATTCCCACACTGATTTTTTTAAAACCCACCTCAAGTTATCCCTTATCAATTTGTTTAATTCTTTTAAATTGTTTATTATTGTTACTATGAATTTTGCTTAAGTCTGAGATAAATAAGTTCTTATAAACTATGGACCAAGTACAGTCAGCCTCACAATTAATGGCCACCCCGGCTATAATTATATCACGAAATGTGGATGCAACCCTCCCTACTTAAATTGAGAGGTAACTTTATTTTGCCAACAAGTAGTAAATCAACAACCTCCCCTTCTGTTCTTTTGTCGTTGTTGGCTAATAATTGTGAGGCTGACATAAAGCCAAGAAACGAACCGTGCTTAATAATCTCTAAAATGTGCTTCGAAAAAGTCGCTAATGGTGTGACTACGTGTTTGTTGTATAATTCAACGAATACATCGAAATAGAATTTATATTATAACTTTATAACACTGCTATTTATTTTTTAGGTTAAGAAAAAAGAAAAATTCGAAATTAAGAAGAAAGACAAGGATCAACTCCATAATCTCCATAAATCTGTAGTAGCACTTTATTTGGAGAACTTAAAAAAATTGTTAGAACTATACAATAACAATTGAATTACGAAAAGTTGTTGAATAGTTCAATAATAGTTTTAAATACTTAAAAAATATACACTACTCTATGTTAATACATAATAATTAAAGGAGTTCATGCCTTTTTAAATATGTGGGTATTTGATTAGAAATAAGTTGTGTGCAGACACATTTTTATTCTTTATAATCTTTAAAACCAGAGATTTTATTGCAAAAAATTATAAAAATATTAAAGGCAAAGGTTGAACTTATACTGGTGGTCTTTTAATTTAAAACTATTATACATTATGCTTCGAAAAAAGGTTTGCAAAATTAAATAGGACAAAATTGATGAATTAAAGTAATAAAAGCAGCAAGTACCTAAAACAAAATCAATTTAAATTTCAAAACCACCAGTATTCAAGTCAATTCATTTTATGGGTATGGGTGTCTAAAAGGTACGTTGATTTAGATTTTTAATTGGCATTTTTTACCACTGAAATAGAATTACAATAATTACAACTTTGTTTTCAAATTATCATTTTTCAAGTTTTTGTAAATAACTTCTGAAAAATTTAAATTCACTTGCTTTTTTTGCCAGAAACACGAAAATCAGCACAATTTGGCATTTAAGTATTTAAGAGTTAATCCCATTGGCAAAGTCGTGATTATCACACAACCCTTGAGACCGATTGTATAATGCAATAAAAATACATTTATAATTTAATAAAATCTATAAACTTACAATTTAATTTCGTGACCGGCAGCCAAGTACTTTCAGTGGATGTTTGATAGAAAAGCGTTCCTGAAAAAAATGAAAAACAAAATTAGTTAATTCAGTGACTTGAGATTTTCTCAAAATAGGGTTCCTCTAAACTTTTGCTAGTTGTTAAATGTATTTTACAATTTCTTATTTAAAAAATATTAAAATTTCTAAGGGCTAGTACTTTGAGGCTCGGTTAAAGTCCTGTTTCACTAACCAGTAGTGGAACCCCGTAAGTATTAGCGATACGCTGCGCTGTAATAATGCAAAATTATATCCGGATGATGGATACAAAATACTGGTACAGTATTAGGTACAGCAGCCTGGAAATTTTGTATCGTTTAAAGCAGCTACTTGTCATTTTTTATTTTAGTTTTCTCCTAGCGCTGCTTTTGAGATCAAAATTGGAGGTAATATTTACATTCAATTGTTCAGCTCTTCAAGCACTTCCATTTGAGCCTAATCTCGAAGAGATGTTGGATCAAAATTAGGCAACTTTAATTTTTGTATTTTCACTATCAGCGTTATCAACGATAACAGTTAATGTCCCTGTAACTCGACAACCAAAAGAGCTAGAGCTTCCGTGTAATTTTTAGTTTACCTCTTAAATCATTTGTAACCGTATAATTCAATCTTAAGTAGGTATCATGTAAATTAATATTTTGTAACTATATTCTATTTATATCACAAGTTTTTTATTGTTAATAATTAGCCATTATCAACAAACGCGCGTATTTTACACACGCACCAAGATATTTTGCTTAAAATTCATAATAACATAGAGTAGGCCTATTTATGAAGCTAGAAAAAAAATACAAACCTCTAAATTCAAATTTGACAGAAAAATATGAAGAAAAATACATGCATGCGGACTCCAACTCCAGTTCCGCACCTGGAAGGTTAAGTACGTAAAACATTAACTGAAAACAACTGGCATCGCTAATTCAAATTTAAATTCTAAAACATATTTAATAAGATCATTACAATTCTTGCACTTTAGGTAGAAAATTACACAGGTCCATTATTAAAGTTGAAAGTTATTCCATTTTTACGTAACAACACGTTTCTGTTTGAAAATTACGCATGTTTAAAACAATATCTAAAATCTTGACGATTTTCGTCGTATAATGTGGAAACTTCTGCAAAGTTTCAACTGCTGCCTTGTTTATCGAAGCGAGTTAAGCTTTTAGGTTACTAATTATCATATTATTTCCACACAATTATAAACTAAATTAGATTCTAGTTTAAAGCTCAAGACAATCTACACCTTATCTTGTAACCTTTTATCCTAATAACAGTAATAACTATAATACTTAACATTCGGTTTGTTTTTTTATAACAAATTATTGCATTTAATTTACATAAATTTAATAAAAGTGCAACTTAAAACATTTCATTGTTAAAAAAAGAAAACGAGCATAGCTGAAGATCCTCGCTGTGCTTACGACACATAAACAATCCACGTACGTTGAAAGCGACAAGTGTGATCGAACACTGCGGGTGTGCACCGAACTCCCCACAGATACCAATAAAATAAAATGATTCTACTTTTTTTTCTCCAAAAACCATTATTGTAAATTACGAGTTATTGAAATTTATTCAAATATTTTGACAATGTAGACTCACGAATTTTTACAATTATTATAAACAAATTGCAGCGCTTATAAATCATATTATTTTCATGCTGTTTATAAAACTCGTTTATGGTTTAACTGGTTAATATTTTGTGTAAATTGGGTGGACTTTTAGACAGTTGTATGGCTACTGCTCCATTCATAGTTTTTCCATAGTGCTACTATATCCGTATACAGGGTGTCTCACTTTACGATTTCATACATGAGGACCTCGGTCATTGTACTAGATACAAGAGGAGTTAAAATGAAATCTAAGAAAGAAGATTTTGTTGCTAAAAGACATCACACAAGGAAAAATTTCTTCCAGAATTATGTCGTTTAAGCCGCAAAATCTACTATTAGTTTAAACCCAAGTGCGTTGAACTGAGCTATACGCTTAAGTTTAAACCTCGATTGAAACACTGTGGGCGTTAAAGATTTTTGTGTCAACGTTTTCGCCTTTGAGCGTCTTGGAGCCACCATCATTAATTTAGAAAAATTGCCGAAACTAGTCGACAAGTATCATCCTTTCTTATTAAAAATTCCACTTACAACCGAGAGTCCTCTGCTTCATCTCAAAATTAATTTAGAAGTTTTGTATACAGGTCTGTATTTTCTATTATAAAAATCGAGATTCCTAATGAGTATATAAAATCGAAAACTGGGACAGCCTGTATAGATGGTGTCTTCGAATAAATTTACACCATAATTTTTTGAATTCAAATCAGTTTGTGTAATTTACGACTATTATAACAGTCTAAGACGATGTTTACTTAGAAAGTAATATAAATTTTTTATTTTTAACCGGTTTTTGTTTATTATACAGGGTACTTGAAAAGCAATAATTGAAATGGAAATTCTTTTCTATAATAGGTAATCTATGGCTAGGTGGGTTCTGATCCCAAAGCCTAAAAAATAGATGATCTAATAGGTAGACCAACGTCTTAAAATGCAAATTGCATAGATTATAACGAATTTTTGAACTAAAACATGTAACAAATGAAGAAATACAGCGACAGATATAGAGGCCCATAAATTATAGAAAACATCTAGAGGAGAGGTCTCAAATGAATGAAGAATTCCTCCAACCCGTAGACTGAGTTCTGCTGAAGCACGCGTTTAACCGCATTTTCAAAATGTTGCCTGTCCATGTTTTTTCAGATGCTGGAGGATGGCATTGTAAAGTTTGGCTCCCCAGTATTCGGAGCTCTGTTGTGTCATTTTTAAATTGTGGTATTCTAAACTTGTTTCTACCACACTTATTGTTATTATAGTCATGTGATTGATTGCTTTAAGGAAGATTATTTTTGTTTGAATACTGAATTGTTTCAATTCAGCATTCAACCACACTCCTAGGAAGGAACGACACTCTGATTCCGATCTGTAAGCAAACCGCAGGCATTGTGTCTTATCAGTATTCAGCTTTAGCATGTTTTTGTTCATTCATATGCCGGTTGCTTTAATATAGTTATCTATATTGGTTCTGAGGTCATCCTCAGTAGAGGCTCGCTCCAAAAACGACGTATCATCGGCAAACTGGTATACGCTCAATGCATTCACTTTAGCCATCAGGTCGTTTGAGTAGATCATAAAAAAATGGGCCCCAGAATTGAAATTTTGGGGACACAATGCCGTAAAGAATTAACCACTTAAATGTATTATCACCCGAATATTAAATCGACCAAAAAAATTGGACTGTCCCGATTCGAGCCGAGTCGATTCCGTCCGTAGATGGTAATATATTTTAGTGTATAGGTAGCAAAGAAATTGACTGTGCTGGGCCGGGCTAATCCGAGCCGAGGCGACTCAATGCGCGTCCAGCTTAAAGATGAGGTTCTTAGCAGAATAGGTTGCGTTGAATGAAAGGTCTCTCTCAAGTAGAAGATGATGCAGTGGCACGGAAAAGCAGCGACTATCTGTCTTCTTCACATAGTTCAAAATCCGAATTTGCACGTATAGACACCGGTTCCTTTATCATACCCGTGTTAGTTGTACATGTAAATGTTTAAAGACTTATGTGTATAAAACAAAACAGTTTGGCGTGGAACATCTTTATTTAGAGAACTTCCTAGATAAATTATTAATCTCGGTGGTTTCGTGGTTTGACATTACCTTGCATGGGAATAATAGGCGTAAAAATCTGTTTACTCTTGAATCGGGATCGAGCCGTGGTTCATCAGTGAGCAAACCCAATGCACTTAGCGTATTAAGAGTAAGAACGTGCCTAAGATGCATTGACGAGCGAGATCGCAATCGCTACATAGAATGGATGTCACCTCTCTGCAGGGTCGGACTGGCAGGTCGACAAGTCAGCAATTGCTGAATACTGACAGGGCCAAATGCTTTTGAAGGCCAAATAGGGTTGCATCGAGACAAGAAATCTCGTCTTGATGACTAGTTCTTTCTTGTCTTGTCTTGAATAGCAAGACATTTTTCTTGAAAAATTCTTGAAAAAGGAACAAATTTTTCTTGTCGTGCTATTCAAGACAAGACAAAAAATAACTAGTCGAGACGAGATTTCTTGTCTCGATGCAACCCTATTTGGCCCGCAAAAGCATTTGGCTTTGTTAGCAATTGCCGACCTGCCAATCCGACTCTGTCTATCTGTCACCCATGACCCATATCGTGTAAGTAATATTCGTACCCCTATAAACCGCGATGGTGGCAAAGAGCGACTGCAACCGATCTCATTGATGCATATTTATTTGACATGTTTTCGCATTTTCCGTATGCTAAGGGCGTGAGTTGCTCATTGATAAACTAGGGCTTCATTATAATGAATATTTATTATAGAGAACTGTGAGAGTTGCAAAACCTTTCACTAAGACGAGGAACGTGTAGATCAGGAGAATGGTAGGGCTTATATTGCAACATTGTCATTTTGAAGAAATAACTACCCAACATTTCGCGGGTCTAGTATAACAGGGTTCTAACTGCACTAAGTTAAAATATTGGGGAATTGAGGTTGAAACTTATAGCGTATTCGATTGGGACCGCACCGACAGGAAGCCAGTGCGGTTCTCCACTGGCGGAGTGCAATCACGTGATTGATTTACACTGTTGCCGTGACACCAATAAAACACGTAAAACTGGGGTAGTGCAAATAAAACTGGCACCGCGCTGCTGCAACCAATCAAATACGCCATTTACTTTGTATTTTCCAAATGAGAATTTTTCGTGTTTGATCAGTTTTTAATCTAGCATTGGTCATTCAACTCAAAGAAAATTATTCATAATGTTAACATCAAAACCAAACAATAAAATCAAATTTACAAAAGTTAAATAGAAATAAATAATAATTATAAAGTATACTGTATTATAATATCTTTATAATGTCTTTAAGGCACTTTTTCGTCTACGCTTTTTTTTGAAGTCATGCAGATAGAACCTTGTCGAAGTTGACTAAATTTTAGTTAGATAGAAGTTGAACACTTTGAAATCATGAAAACGGATAGAGTTACGTAAAAACTAAGGCCAGAAATAGGTAGAGGGAGTCACATAGAACCCTAACGTATATTTAACTAATTTTTTGTAAAAATGTCAGTTAGAACCCTGTTATTCTAGACCCGCGATTTACAGAGATGGTGCTGAAGAGTTCTAACATATTAAGTGCGTTAAACCTAAAGAGAGAACTTTATCTAGGGATGGAGTTACTTAAAAATGAGTAGTAACAAAGCACAATAGATTGAAGAAGCAAGAGAGCGTAGAGTAAACCTTAAATTCTACATAATTTTAATTAGTTTCCAAGTAAATATTGCAACCCAGCATGCCCCCGGTTAAGGGATTCAGAATACGATCTAAATTCGTTGTTGAATCGAAGATTTAGTTGGATTTAGTACTTCAAAATTTGCCTCTTTGGGGGTAAGCAGTTTGGTGAGTTTTTCCACAACCCGTTCTACTCAATTTATGTCTTGAGAATAATAATTTAAATTTAATTAATTTATATGCAATATCCTTAATAGAAATTATAAAAATAAACATTTTTGTAGTAAATTTTAGTTATAGATTTTTTCTTCTTCTTGTAATTTATTCATAATTTAACAACAAAGTATGAATATATTCAAAACTGTGTATTTATGTACAGTCATATAGTTGCGTTAAAGCGTAAAATAATACTAAATAAAATTAAGTAACCACCTACATGCATAACCTACCTACCGCGGTGATTTGCAATAATAAATGCAAAATGCGGGATGCATTCTGCTAAAGACTGTATTCTTGGGTATATGGGTACAGTTTTAATATAATTTTTTAAGAGTAGTGTAGGTGGTTTTTAACGTAAGAATCAGTACTGCAGAATTTAATTGTTTTTGATTAAAATAGTATTTTATTTTATTTCTTAATAATATCAATTAATGAAGATAAAACTCAGAAAATTATAAAACTGCTGTGAGTATATGCGTTATTAATTTTTATTATTATTACAGTCAAATCGTTAGAAACTAGCCATCAAAGTACCATATTCTCTCATGTGAATCTGTTTTCTTCACTATGGTAGCAGAGTCGACTATAACCAATTAGAAAGAATGAAAATAGGAGAATTCAATGAAATATTTTGAACCTATAACGATTGATTTTCACATTTTTTAGTTAGTCTGTCCTAGCTATTTAATCTACCTTCGGAAGCACATTAAGGCCGAGTATTACAATCGACATTTAAACTTAAGTGTAACTTTAAACTGACCTTCAACCAATAGAAAAGACACAAAATTGTAGTAAAGCTCAGTTTAACCGTCATATTCAAGTTTAAGGGGTAGATTGAAATACTTGGCCTAGTTGCGTGATGAAATTGATATCCAAGTGCTAACTAATTGAGAACCATCTCAGAATCGCTTTGATTTGGCGTCAACAGCTACATATTGAATACTGCAGCAATTTTTAATATTCTGTAGATTCAGAAAATTTTAAAAGTTTCAAAGGTTGATCGTTGCAAGAAAGCCAATGCCAACGCGAGAGATAACAGAGATATTGTTAATAAATCGCCGTTTCTAAAGTAGAAATAGTTAAAATGTAGCTATTTAAGACGAAGATAAATTACTAACTTAGAACAAACACATTTCAAATATTTATTTCTTAAAGTTAAATGAAGCGTTCTTTGGAAGTTTTCACGTCACATTCACCAAGTACCTAAACAAACTTTATCAATCTTTTTTAAACGTTCAACTCCCACAAGTGTTTAAAATTGTATATTTTATTATTGTATCATCCTTTGTACTATTTATAAAGTATTATATTCAACTTGTCATAAAATAGCAAGGGCAGCGTCTAGTGATTACTATAGCTTGACATACAGTGGCGCCCGCACAAACTCAACATGACAGTTGACCTGATTCAATTTACTCGCCAACCCCAAGATTTGTTTTCCAAGCCATAAATCAGATTCACTACAATCCCGATATCCATTATCGTTAGCCGTGTTAGCCGAGTTTGGCTAATAACGTATAGAGATTCGATTGTACACTCTCGCTTTTAAAGGGGAGTCAAATGCTATATCGTGCGTACCTAGTTGTTATATATTTTAAAGCTGTACGAAATTTAATCAACTTATTGACGCAGAAAAGTGGTTATTTCATACATACGAATCTAGATATCTAAATTTTAGGGTGTGTAAATTTAACTATAAATTTAATTTTAAATGTATAGGAATTTCAAATTTTTTTATTGGATTTTAAATTACAACTATATAAAATTTTTAAAATTTTAAAAATGTTGTAGGACGTTTTATACTTATTTCTATCAACTTTTTTATTTAGTTTGATGGAAGTAAACTGTTTTAAACTGTTTTTTTAGTCAGAAAAGGGTAGTCAAAGTAGGTATACCATACCACATCGTTGAAAAGGTACTTTTATGTTCATGAAAACTAACTAACTAAAGTCCATTGCTTGAGTAAACTTCGAGTAAACTGCTGAAAATTACTATTGTAATGAGGACATGGAAGAAGGTGGAATTTTATTCTTCTGGAATGTGTTTGAAGTAGTAAGAAGGTACTAAAAAGTTCTTGGTGTTAGCTACAGGGCTAAGAGTGGGAGAGGGTGGAAAGGTCTCATTTTGGGTAGTTTTGCCTATATCTCGAAAACGGTGGGTCCTAGGAAAAAAATTATTCTTATCAAAATGAAAGCTTATAAAATTTTCTTTAAAATTGTTTCTACTCTATTTATGTTTTTTCTATTTCTTATATAGTTTAGGAGATATTCGCCGGCAAAAATGGTTTATGTATGACAAAAATTTTTTCTCACGTTTTGCGTCAAACATTGGCCTCTAGCGCCTCATCCCTTCATTTTACAGAGAGAGTATTCAGAAAAGAAGTTGTAGAGCATTAAATTTCCTTTAAATTAACAATTTTTGCAAGCGGAAAAAAAATGCTTAGAGACAACCTTGTAGAACATTTGATAAACTTTCATTTTGCGTACAGTAGTTTTTTCCCTAGGACCCACCATTTTAGAGATATAGGCAAAACCCCTAAAACTGAGCTGTTGCATCCCCTGCTTTAACCATATAGCTAGGACCGAAAACTATGTATTTTTATATTATTTATTTATTATTTATTTATTTATTTATTTATTTTATATTATTATTTAGTATTTTTACCTTCTACCTTTTATCTTTTTTTCCTAGGACTCACTGTTTTCGAGATAAAAGCAAAAACTCAAACAACGGAACCTTTCCACCCTCTCCTAATCATAAATATAGCTAGAAGGGGACTTTTAGTACTTTTACTTCTCAACTACTCTAAACACATTTTTTAAGAAAAAAATTCCACTCTTTTCCATGTCTTCTAGCCCTTCGTTGACTATATTTCTACCATGACTATAATACTATTATTGGATGTCTTACTTTTATGCTCTCTTTGTGAAATAAAGAGGTACAGTCAGCCTCACAATTATTGGCCACCCTGCTATAATTCTAGCACAAATTGTGGATGCAACCTTCATAAAACCTTCTATCTAAATTGAGGGGTAAGTAACTTTATTTTGCCAACAAGTTGTAAATCAACAAACTCTCCTTCTGTACCTTTGCAGTTGTTGGCTAATAACCACCCTGTCGTATAGCCAAGGAGGCCAATAATTGTGAGGCTAACTGTACGTGGTATAATGCTATTAGAGATTTTACAGAGCGACTAAGGGGTTTTAATTGCAAATGTTTGGTGTTTGGAGGTTTCTCCTTTTCATATGTCACAATCTCGCATGTCTTGACGATTTCCAAGGAACAAATGATTTTGAAAGATGTTAACGTTAAGGGTTACTTTTCGTTGAAAAGCCTTGCACTTATATGTCTCTTTGTGACGTAAACAGTAGTTGAAGTAGGCAGGAGCAGACTGGTAAGGGGCGCTGAGCGCTACAGCGTCCTGAGCCTCTAAAGTTATGACAAATCTGAGCTCTCTCTCCAAATTAATAACTAGAAAATTCCGGCATTTCCAGATTTATACAGAGTGAAGCTTCTTCTTTCGAGATACAAGCAAAAACTCAAACAACGGGACCTTTCCACCCCTTCCCTCTCTTAGTTATAAATATAGCTAGAAGGAGACTTTTAGTACTTTTACTTCTCAACTACTCAAAAAACATTTCTCAAGAAAAAAATTCCACTCTTTTCCATGTTCTCTATAACCCTTCGTTGACTATAATACTATTATTGGATGTTTTACTTTTATGCTCTCTTTGTGAAATAAAGAGGTACATGGTATAATGCTATTAGAGATCTTACAGAGCGACTAAGGGGTTTTAATTGCAAATGTTTGGTGTTTGGAGGTTTCCCCTTTTCATATGTCACATGCTCGCATGTCTTGACGATTTCCAAGGAACAAATAATTTTGAAAGATGTTAACGTTAAGGGTTACTTTTCGTTGAAAAGTCTTGCACTTATATGTCTCTTTGTGACGTAAAACAGTAGTTGAAGTAATCAGGAGCAGACTGGTAAGGGGCACTGAGCGCTAGAGCGTCCTGAGCCTCTAAATTTATGACAAATCTGAGCTCTCTCTCCAAATTAATAACTAGAAAATTCCGGCATTTCCAGATTTATACAGGGTGAAGCTTCTTCTTTCGAGATACAAGCAAAAACTCAAACAACGGGACCTTTTCACCCCCTTCTCTCTCCTAGTTATAAATATAGCTAGAAGGGGACTTTTAGTACTTTTACTTCTCAAGTACTCTAAACACATTTCTCAAGAAAAAAAATCCACTCTTTTCCATGTCCTCTACCCCTTCGTTGACTATATAATACTATTATTGGATGTCTTACTTTTATGCTCTCTTTGTGAAATAAAGAGGTACGTGGTATAATGCTATTAGAGATTTTACAGAGCGACTAAGGGATTTTAATTGCAAATGTTTGGTGTTTGGAGGTTTCTCCTTTTCATATGTCACATGCTCGCATGTCTTGACGATTTCCAAGGAACAAATAATTTTGAAAGATGTTAAGGGGTATTTTTCGTTGAAAAGCCTTGCACTTATATGTCTCTTTGTGACGTAAAACAGTAGTTGAAGTAGGCAGGAGCAGACTGGTAAGGGGCGCTGAACGCTACTGTGTCCCGGACCTCTAAAGTTATGACAAATCTGAGCTCTCTCTGCAAATTAATAACTAGCAAATTCCGGCATTTCTAAATTTATACAGGGTGAAGCTTCTTCAAGTCTCGAGATGACTGATTGGCTAGTGATGATGACTTCTAAAATGCTACAAGAGTATAATATGTTCATCAAGAGGATCGACATGTTAAGGGTGACTATCTACAATTTTGGAATCCACTCATGTCCAGTTTATGGTATAAAATCTTCAAAATTAGTTCTGATGTGTTCAGTGCTTTAGCAATGATATACATCTGCAAACGACGATCTAAGAATCTTCAAGAATCACTTTACTAGAAGAGCGGTAGCCTAGGAAGGCCTTTTTGCATTAATTTTTAATGGATCCACCACCCTTCAGGAATTGTTTGGGGCAATATTCTGCTATAAATTAATCACCATATACACTGTTAAAATTTTTGGGTCTGGGGTGGGCCTTTTCCAAAATGTTAGGGGCGTAAGACTAAAGTAATTCAAAATTTTACATTGCGGGCTCTTAATAGAAATATCTGCATCCCTGAAAAAGTATAGTCAGTTTGTGCCTGTGGAAGTAGGACTCAAGATGTACAAAGTACGTGTAATAAAAAGAATTCCCAAATTCTTTGGGAATTTTTCTTTTGCCGTTGCGTCATAATATTTCTTTTTGGTTAATTTTTTTCTTTCAGAAACACCGCAAAGTTAATCTTGCAGTAGCAAGGCAGACGGAACTTCAGTCATATTAAGATTAGAAAATGTACATCGCAGCATTTAAAGACATATTAAATGTATTATTACATACGAGATGGGGTAGTTTGTGAAAAAACCGATAAACGATAATATTTATCCACTTCGTTTTTGATTTTTTTCTTTCATAACAGAGCAGACCTTGGATGGATTACTTAATTCATTTCTTTTCGTAAATAATTAATAATTAATTAAATAGTGGCTTGTTTTCAAATGAATTTCGTGCTTGAAGTTAAAAGCTCTTAACAAGTGCTGAATCTTGATATCTGACGTTTGTCCTGCTATCCTTGCTATTTTTCCGAATTAATAAAACCCGAAAATTCATGAGTAATGGCTGTGATGTTCTACCGTTGCGCTCTTTCAAATACCATCTTGTATTTTTAATATTTGAAAGCATTCTATAAAAGACACAATAAAAATGAAGTAAAAATATAGCTGCCAATAGATATTTATTTGATATAAAATTTATTCGATGTAGCTTTTATATATATACAGACAAATAGACCCTAGTAGCGTGATAAATATTAGGCAATAAGTGGCGGAGCGACGTGGCAAGTCGGGGATGCTGGCAGTGAGAAGCTGTCGCGACCTCATTCAGCGGACCGTGTAATTGGATGGAGTGCAACTATATCGGCATCAGACATCCTTTGCTCGAGTCGAAAAGTGGAAATCCGAAGAGCGAACATTTTCAGGACAAAGATCAACGCTTCGTATTTGTTTGAAAATAAATTGCTTTCATTTCTCAAAGCACGAATAAAAAAATTAGATTTTAACGAATCGAATAACCTTAATGATATATATTTTTTTACATGTAGATACCTACGAGTATACGATGGCTCGTTTTTATTTATTTGATAAACGTAGTGTTTTATAAGAAACTAACTAATAAATAAAGTCACAGAGGACAGCGGTCAGAAACGAGTAAATATAAACTACGAAAATGTGTTCCATAACACGAGATAAGATCAAAAATCTCTGGGGTGGCTGCAATAACAATCTTTCGGTATGAATTGTTATAGTCTCTCTTATCATTCATAAGCGACCGGACATCTCATTCTAAATAACCGCAACTCGTAAACACATTTCATCCAACTCGCCTCCATTCACAGTTTCACGAAAGTAATTGACTACTGGTTTACCCTCGAGTGGAATGTACGTAAAGATTTATTTTTATTCTTAACTAAAGTATAGATTACCTTTTCTTATTCTACTACTTAATTGAAATTAAATAACTTAAGTAGAAAACTGGTTTATAATAAACACAAAATAGGATTGAACAATTTACAAAGTCAAATTAATGCGCATCAACGATGACAACTATAGCCGAAGTAATAGAACAACTTTACTGCCTCGATAACCCATCTTCTTATACTTAACTTAATTACGATTCTGATGCAAAGCCCCAGGCGAATCGGATAAACAATGGGCTACAGAATATAAGGGAGTGAATTTGTATAATGCTTTATCCAACGCCGTTTAAAGTAAGGAAACCAAGTGAAGAGTCTTATCTACAAAGCAATCCTTCTAGACAACAAACTTTGTCGCCATTTATTCTGTCTCCGAGCTTAAGACAATTCAAGAACAATTGACTTCGCGATAAAGCAAAACGTATAGTTTAAGTTATACGGGTTAAAAGAGGAAAAGATTGCGTTAAAGTGTTATTTTTCTCTTGGAATCGTTTCCGACATCAGCAAAGCACCATTGTGCTAATGTGATGTTCGCCTCATCGCTTCTACACTTGGCCGCTTCGCGTCTCCATTTTCTAGAGCTTTTCTAACTTCTCGTGGACGCATATTTCATACTCAAATGTGCTTCCAGGCAATTTGAAGATTATTCAACACAAAGTAGAGTTTTATGGAGAATATAAAACGCCAGGTTATTTTTTATTTATGTTCCGAGTTACAAAAAGGTGTAAAATAATACCGGTATAACTAGAATGAACGTCATTTCTTGCCGTATACAATTTCTACTTTATTTTATAACTTAACACAGAGAACATGATAAATACTTCCTTTTGTCATATTTTTCTAGTTTTTTTGTTCTTTTATATTAAAAGAGGGTTTACAATTACCAAATTAATAATACCAATAATATCTTATTTTTTAATGTTTTATGAATCACTTTAAATTTCTTGCGTGGTAGTTCTTGTAAACTGACACAAAAATTAAATCGATCCTTAAAAGGCTCCTAAAATGCGAAATAGAGAATAAGAGGTTCTGCTACAGCGACTTAGGTACCACATTACATAAGGGCCGTTTTAGATGGACTAAGTATCGTACTAACTTGTTAGCACTGAATCAACTCAAGGAGCAAAAGCAAGGGAATCTAAGCTTTAACGTCGTCTACGGTCGTACGTCAAAATTTATACTGACGACGTTAAAGCTTAGATTCCCGTGCTTTTGCTTCTTGAGTTGATTCAGTTACTAACAGTTAGTACGATAGTTAGTCCACCTAAAACGGCCCTAAGAGGGGTAGTTACAAAAAATATTTGTGATGCTATTGACATTTATTATAATCTGACTACAAAAAAGGGGGTCACTTTTTGTGCAGGATCGGCATAAGCTATTTTAGGTGTCTTTTGGGCCGCTGAATCCGAAAATGAAATTATTTTTGCCAGATTGGCTCTAGTTTTCGAACTATTTCAAAATTTCGTTTTTGGCGCTATGCGGATTTTCTAAAATTTGCATTTTTAATCGTAATGAAAAAAACTTTTCATTTTCACTCTAACGTAAGCTTTGAACCAATAAAATTCGAGTTAAAAATACTGTATGCACATTTTTCCCAGAAAAATTTATTATTTGCGTGTTTTTAACAAGAAAAACGTCGAATTTTTGGTCAAAATTCTTGAGTTAGCCAAAACCAAAACGTTCTAAAATGGTCAATTTTTGTTCGAGATTGATACAAAAAAAATTTAATCTATAGTCATAAAAGTAGGGCTGGGTAAAGTATCGATACTTATTCGAAGTATCTATACCTTAGGTGGTATCGAATAACGATATCGAGGGTCGAAACTCGAAAGTATCTAAGTATCGAGGTATCGAACGTATCGAGGTATCGAAAGTATCGAGGTATCGAAAGTATCGAGGTATCGAAAGTATCGAGGTATCGAAAGTATCGAGGTATCGAAAGTATCGAGGTATCGAAAGTATCGAGGTATCGAAAGTATCGAGGTATCGAAAGTATCGAGGTATCGAAAGTATCGAGGTATCGAAAGTATCGAGGTATCGAAAGTATCGAGGTATCGAAAGTATCGAGGTATCGAAAGTATCGAGGTATCGAAAGTATCGAGGTATCGAAAGTATCGAGGTAACGAAAGTATCGAGGTATCGAAAGTTTCGACTATCGAGGTACCTACTGGAGTTGAAGAAAATGTTTTTACAGGTGTAGTTGTTCCAGGGGGAATCTTTGCTGCTGTATGTAACGATAACACCACATACGTCGTTACAATTCAGCGTTATAGTCCTGGGGCCTGTAACAGAAAAAAGGGGGTGATCGTATTCAGGCCCATCTTTTGGGAATAAGCTATTTGAGTGCCAGCGAACACGAAAATCTGGTTTGCTTCCACAGGCAGTGGCTTAAGGCCTCAGAGCTGTTAATAATAAATTTCTAATCGGTGAGGAAGGCGGGAAACCCACCTGAGAGGGATGGCAAAGTAAAATCTTACTTTTTATGTAAAAAGTAGTTACTTTGGCAGTGGACAACTCAAATACCGTTTATGAGTCACGAGTTAGTGTTTGCAGGTGTGTAGCAAAAAGACGTTAATTTCAGTCCAGCTGCCACGCTCTCAGAGACATTGTAGAGAGCAGCCAATTTTTTTGGTCGATTTTTTTTATAAGAACGATAAAATGTCAAAGTTGCATCCCGAATGCTGTCATATTTCTTACTTTTTTCCTTCTTTAAGAATTTCATTGAAGGATCCTGAGGGCTTAAGCCACTGCCTGTGGAAGCCAACCAGATTTTCGTGTCCGCTGGTACTCAAATAGCTTATTTCCAAAAGATGGACCTGAATACGATCACCCCCTTTTTTCTGTTACAGGCCCCAGGACTATTATATTAGGCAGCGACAACAAAGATAGTTGCTACACTACTTATCAGATTGCGTGTTTTTGCGTACTTAGCCGAGTTTTGTACCGGAAATGATCCGCTGGAACAAGTGTAGGTAGGTTCTCATTACTTCAATTCTTCGATACTTTCGATACCTCGATACTTTCGATACCTCGATACTTTCGATACCTCGATACTTTCGAAACCTCGATACTATCGATACCACGATACTTTCGATACCTCGATACTTTCTTTACCTCGATACTTTTGATACCTCGATAGTTTCGATACTTTCGATACCTCGATACTTTCGAGACCTCGATACTTTCGAGACCTCGATACTTTCGAATCCTCGATACTTTCGATACCTCTATACTTTCGATACCTCGATACTTTCGATACTTCGATACTTTCGATACCTCGATACTTTCGATACCTCGATACTTTCGAGACCTCGATACTTTCGAGACCTCGATACTTTCGAGACCTCGATACTTTCGAATCCTCGATACTTTCGATACCTCTATACTTTCGATACCCCGATACTTTCGATACCTCGATACTTTCGATACCTCGATACTTTCGATACCTCGATACTTTCGATACCTCGATACTTTCGATACTTCGATACTTTTGAATACTATCGATACCGTCGTGGTATCGATACTTGATACCTGATTCGAGGTATAGCCCAGCCCTAGTCATAAGTCTGAACTTTAATGTGTGAATTCAATTGTGGTGTCAAATTATTTGACACCAATTGCATAAGCTGTAGCGAATTAACTGCGTGCGCCCCCAAACGTAGTTACAGTTATACCTACTGTGTTTGTTGTAGCTATCTGCGAGTCATACAGTCGTCCGGAGCGAAAATGACCATATCTATGGTTAATTCTAACTATGGTCATGCAGTTAATTCGCTACAGCTTATGCAATTGGTGTCAGATCATTTTGCAATTTTTGCACGTTAAAGTTGAGACTTATGACTAGAGAGCGGAATTTATGCATTTTGCGTATTCGTAAATTTTTATAGGAATTTTTATACGAAACTTCGGATAAAAACGAATTATACTATTTCAAGACGATTAAGACTAACTTAGTTTGGCATATTTCTCAAATTTTTGCATATTTCTGCAACTTTTGCATATTTTGCATATTTAGCAAATATTTTGGTAGATATAATATAAATTTAAAGAAAATTTTTAAAGTTTTGAGTTAAAATTTTGGTTTAACTTTTTTTTCTGAAAAAAATTTAATATAAAATTTTGAAAAAACATTTGAGGTAAATAGCTCCATAGTTATGGAAAATTAGTGCATATTTTAAAAAAATCTGTGCATATTATTAAAAAATTTATGCATATTATTTAAAAATCTGTGCATATTATATGACATATTTTCAAAAAATTTTATGCATATAATTCCGCTCTCTACTTATGAGATGACTATAGATTTAAAAAATTTTTATCAATCTCGAACAAAAATTTACCATTTTAGAAAGTTTTGTTTTTGGCTAATTGAAGAATTTTGACCAAAAATACGATGTTCTTCTTGTTAAAAATACGATTTTTATGAATTTTACTTGGAAAAATGTGCATACAGTATATTTTCTCAAATTTTATGGGGTCAAAGCTTACGTTAAAGTAAAAAAAAAAGTTTTTTTTCTATAGCAAACGTTAAAGTGTGCTTTGATCAACTAAAATTAGTCGATAAAATAGAATTTTAACAGCAAGGATAGATAAAGTAATACAACCCCAATATCAACCATGAAGTTATAGCAACCCCACTACTCACATAGCAACCGCACACTACTCAAATATTTTTAATAAATTTTGTAAATGATAATTTAATTTGTAATTGGTTTTTCTTTAACATTTGCTATAGAAAAAAATACCATATTATACAGGACGATAAAGGTTCTTTAACTACCTCGTGAATTAACACTCTTCCACTCAGTAGTTAAATTATCCCTTTATCGTCTTGTATAATAAATAACTATTTTTCATTACGAATACAAACAATATTTTTTAGAAAATAGCTTATGCCGACCCTGCACAAAAAGTGTGTTGACCAGTGTTATGAACTGTATGTATGCATCAATCTGATTGATACACAGACGACTCAAAGACCAGTAATGGAACTTAAGTAAAGATATGAGGAGATAAGGACCAAAAGCAAAGTCTCAGCCTTTCTCTAAACAATTGTTGCCCCCTCGCTTAGAAAAACAATAGAAAGGCTTACCTACTCTAAAATACACTAGACCAGATTATTCTATATAATAGCTAACGGAACAGAGTCAGACTGGTTTATTTTTTAGCTACGTCGGCAAAAGATGTAATTTGACCATGCGTCCTCCGAAATCAATTAAAAAATCAATAATTTTGAGAATATGGGTACTGAAAATCCAACCCTGATGACCTGCTATGAGGTGATAAAAGTAAAAACTGGAAAGCTCTTGCTATGCAAAAAATGTGAAGTGAGTCTAGAATAAACCTTGAACTAGAGTAGTCCCAACGATAGAAAAGTCCATCACGTGACCAAATCTGCGCGAGGCGTGGCTGCAGAGTCCAGTGGAGACAGTACAAAACTACTGCGTAACTTCAACAGTTATCACGTAGTGATAGGCCTGCATGGTGCATGTGAATAAAAAAATGAGTTCGTAAAGAACAACCTAACCGCTGGAGGACCACTTTCTGTACTATGACAACTACCTAATGAATCAATTTTCAAATATTTCAAAAAACTATCTCAAGAAGGCCTAAAGTTAAATTTAAGACAAATCTTACAAATTTAATGGTTGAGCCTGATGTATCAACTTTTTTAACATAAAAACAAATTACTCACATTTTTTCTCTTGCTGAATGCTTTCTTCTCCATGCCAAAATTTATTGTTCGTTCCGTCACCCACGCGCTTAGTTTAAAACGAAACGAACGAATAATTATTGAACACAACACACTTACGAACCACCATGCACTTACTTTTAGAGCAACAACCGAATAACGAATTATTAAAGCTTCCATCAAGCTTCCAACATCGGACTCGATTTTAATAACGCGTACGCGGTAGTTCAAACCCGATTCCGAAAAAACCGTTTAATTATACTGCGACTGAAATTGAAAAATTTAGCAAAAACAAAATGAGGTTCTTTTTTTCATCTAATGGAAAGAACCCGAGAAAAAGAAATTTAATTTAATAATATTTTTACGTTCATTTTATTTATGATGGTGGCTCGAAGATGGTCGAAGCGAGTGTTGTAATGGATTTCTTCAATGAAAATGAGAAGATAAAGAAAATAACACAAATGAACCAAAGATCTTCAGATGTTTTCAAAAAGGGGACTGGATTGATAGAAAGAACTGCAAAGGAAGTAGAAGATTCATTTGTTACTTGTTTCTTGAGTTTCTTGAAATATGTTCTACTACTGTTTCCTCTCACAACGACACGATCTTTTTCTGCTTCTCCCAACTTTGATGTAATCAATGCCAGCAAAAAAAAAAAACAAAAGGCGAACACGATCTGAAAATAAAAATTTGATTTAGTTACGTCTTTATTTGTCTTCTCTTAAATTGTAGAAGAGAGCTGAGTAAAAATTTAAATTTTAAAGAAAAAAAATTATTAGAGGACTTCCATATAATCAAATTCACTCAAATATAATGACCAAAGCGTTTAAGCAAAAAACGTGAAGAAAACAAAATAACTGTTATCTCCGTTATCTCTATTATGACTAGAAGATCTTGTCACACTTACGTGTGAGCCTACATGAAAATTAAAATCGAAAAGCAAATCCTTATAAAAAAAAAAAGAAAGTTGATGTTAAAATTTTCCCGAGCATTTCCCGACATATTTTAAAAATTGTAATGATTGAAAATTGTAGGAAATTATGTAGTCTTTGCCAGAATTTAAAAAAATTACAAAACAAATTTTCCGATTTTTGGCAGTCGATTGGAAAACTTATGAAACAGAAAAATTAAGGGTTTAGAAAAAAAGACCCGGGCGGAAAACCTTTGCAAAAGCGCTCGCTTTTCCGCTAGAAAATTTGTATTCTTTTATTTCCAGGGAGGCCCTGCGACCTCTCCAAACATTTCGAAAAAACGTTACTCGCACGCAATCACACACAACAGGTACAACGTACATATATTTTTAAGGGGGGGGGCGATTTCCAAGATGAGCTGATTATCCACTGTTTTTAGTAACTGTCTAAGTGTCTAGCCTACCTTTACATAACAAAATACAACCTTGGCTAATTCTTGGTGAAATAAATATCTGATCCTCCGGTTAGACACATTGAAGAAAAGAAGTAACTTTTTTCAATTACTTTGATTTTGAGCTCGTTTTAGTTGCCTTAAGCATTAATTGAAACGCTCCTGTGACCTTTAAAATTCCTTTATCTGGCTATTTAATTTAAATTAGAAGCAAAAAATTGATTACTGCTGAAGATAAAAGACCAGAAGGCCGTTTTGGTTATAGCTGAAGGCGACGAGCTGAGAGAAAAAAAATCTGAAAACATTGTTTATAACTTTTAATGCTTTCAACCGCAAGGCTTGATAGTTGCTGACTGCTTAAGTACGAACCCCTTTAGAAATCGATTCGCGCCTGAAAATAATGCTGATTGTCACTACTCAGAGCCATAATCTTACAGATTCATAACCAATCTGAATATCGAGTACGAGATGGATAGAAAAATACTTCTTAAAGTAGATATTGATGTGAAAAATCCGTACAGAAAAACTTCGAGTTCCTTCAAAGATATAATTTGAAGTATAGCAATTGAATACTAAAACTAACTGGTAGGCGTTAGAAGCGTTGGGAAAAAATTTTCACTATTTAAAAAAAATTAAATAGAGACTCCCAATTTCCCTACTGCAGCTGCTGGATAGGCTAGCGCTAGAGCAATTTAACGTTGCCTTCGATTAGCTTGCATATTTTTCAAATTTATTTAAAAAAAAAGAGAGACTATTAAACACAAATTAAGCTAATTGAAATTTTTTTAGTATCTCCACGTAGAGAAAATATGAAATAAGCTGCAGATCTTTAATAAACAATACATAATTCTTGTGCAATCTACAAGAGTATACGAGTACGGAACACAAAATTACCAACTGAGCTTAAAACAACCACTAGCGCAGATTTGCTTTTCCCTCAGGGATATTTGAAAAGTATTTTAATAAGAGATTTTTTTGTCGTACGCTTAAGGAGTTTCGAAGAACGATTGGGATTACTTCGTATAGTAGCCACCTGCGCCAGTGACATCGTATAATGTGCTTACTCTATTTTAATTTTTATTTTTCAATACAAAACTTTTTGCAACAGTTTGTCTCGGAAGCCTTATTTTTTTAATTAATGGTTTAAGTAAAAATAAAATTGTTTGGCTAAATATAGTCATTAAATGTTATCCTTTGAAGCTTAAAGACGTGGAGAATTTTATTTGTAACGTATTTTTGTGTAATAACTCGAGTATAGCGTGCAGAAAAAATAAATTGCAAATATAGCAGTCCTTATTTTTGAATTATAGAGCTTCTTACAGCATTACACTGTTTCGCTTGTATATAAGTACTTATTTCTATTATGTATTTGCATTTTTAGCCAACATTGGATAATGACTGTAATATTAGTACGTCTTGAGGTAGAAAATAATTCAGAAAAGCTACCACCACTCTAGATTTCGATTTCAAAGATAATATTTATAACTTTATAAGCATTGTGGAATAATGTTGGGTGGTTAAAAAATTTAATTAATTGCACATCAATTATTCTTCATTAACATCCTAAGTTGTAATTATTTGTAATTGAGCTCTTTAATTTAATTCGCATCTTCGTTATTTAATATTATATTAAATAAATGCATTTTGTTATTTTCAATACAATGTAATTTATGTATTTGCGTGTGCATGTATAATTTTATAAGTGCAGGTTTTACTGTTTATGTTAAAAAAATGGTGCCTCTATTACGCCTACTGTGGTGACCTTTTTGAATTTGTTATTTATTAAAATTAACCCTTTCTTGGTAAAAGAAATTTAAAACTAAATATAATTTTAAATCATATACTGTATAGGCTTACTATGATTGTGGTGACCTTTCTGCACAATTATTTTTGATTTTCACTCAAAAAATAGGCTTCAAGTCAAAACTCGATAAAGCGAATTTGAATGAATTCAAATAATCTATAAGATTCTCCAAGAACATATTTTTATGTTATCTCTTTAGCCATTGGAAAACAAACGTATAATTCGCTGGCGTCTTGGCAAAAGTGTCGTTTATTTCAATTTTTGAAATTATTGCAACACAGAATTAAATATTTTTTAAATCAATGATAAACGTTAAATATGAAAATATAAACAATTTTATCTAGAAGCCCGAGTCTTTAGACTTCTAGGAAAAACGGGTCTCTAAATTTTTGAAATTATTATTAAAGCACATCAGAATCAAACTTTTGTTAAGCCAAATGGTAAACGTTAAAAAGAAGAGATAAACGCTTTTGCCAGGATGCCAACGAATTGTAACAACCTTTTTTTTTACAAAACTCCCTTCAACACTTAACTTATTTCATTTTTTTTAAATATCTCATACCCTCAGAAAGGAAAACCTTTATCGACCTGGAAAAATCTGGTTAACAATTTTTTGAGTGATTCCTCAGATGAATACGCTTTCCTCTGAAGATTTTTTGAAATTTTTTGAATGGAAAAGAGTCTGAGGGCTGTAAAGTGGCTACTTGATCTCAAAACCCGTTGTCATACTTGTCATTAATTATTTGCTGACTTTTATTTATTTTAGGAACACGAAATTATTATAAAGGGTGTATCGACATGATGCTCTCTTAAGGTGGCGATTCCCTGCATGTTAGAAATATTGTTAAAAGTGCTACACGGTAGCGCTTAAGTAGCAAAAACTATTGAACCAACAAAAAAATGATCTAATTAAAAATGAAGTAAAGAGTTCATTCCGTTCTTGCAAAGAAATATGCGTTAGTTTTAGAGATGTAAAATTTTGTAAGCGTTTTCTGGAGCAGGTGAGTCTCCCTTAATATGTTAACAATTTTTCCAAATTTTGTGTCAAAATGAAGTTAAATATATGTAGTACATTATGTATATCTCACAATTTTCATTTATTTTGAAAATTTGCAACAATAGGGGTAAAAAAAAGCAAGTAAATATCATGATTTTCAGTAGGCCTTATCTCAATTACTATTACCATTTCAGTAATAAAATTTAGCTTAAGTCGCAGATCAATCTTTCTACTTCATTTTTTATATGGATAATTTTTGTGTTCGTTCAATAGTTTGTCCTACTCACCCGCTACCGTGTAGCACTTTTAGCGATATTTCTAACATAGGGGGAATGGCTACCTTAAAACAATGTTTTCGTTTATTTTAAGTTTTTCGATATAGAGCCTCGTATCCGAAATATGGCCGATTTTGGCAGAGATTATTGCTCTTTTATTATATTGAACATGAACATCCGCAACGCGGAAAACAGTTCTGTGAACTTCGTATCTTTATCTACGACTTTTACATTATAATAAAATGGAGACAAACTAAAAAGTTTGAACGAGAAGATTATCGAAACCACACTATGAATTTTCGAAAAAATAATGTCAGTTTAGTCTACAAGTAAATTTCTACCACTGAGATCGGAAAAGTTAGTTATAAATTCTTCTTGTGTAAACGCTACAGAAAGATGAATTTAGCCAATGTTTAACCAAACCACCTTCATTCCTTCTTGTCTATCCTATAAAACTGTTGGAAGAAGTTTTTTCAATAAAAAAATTTTATTTTTGCTTTTATTGGTATCCATGATGGTGTCATGGTGATAACTGGAAGCTTCCTAAGAAGTCTTTTGAAAAAAACAGACACCCGGCAAACAGACAAATAGACTACAAAATGACTGATGACCAGAAGGACAAAACGACCGACAGGCAGAAGAAAATTATCTATTCCAAAATTCTTTATTTTCATTGGTAATAATTGGTTACAGAAACAAATATGTTATCAATTCATTTTTATTTTATTTATTACATTGTTTCGACTATCTAGGTCATATTTATGCTCTTTTTCTTAATTTTTTTCAATTGAGAAACCGGGTGAAACCAAAAAAAAAATGATTACCTCTAGGTACACAAAAATCAAATTGAAAATAGCATGAATAAGTGGTCGAAAAGTAGCAATAAATAAAATAAAAAATAATTAATAACATCCTTTTTTCTGTAATAAATTATTAACCATGAATATGAAGTATTCTGGAAAACTAATTTAAAAAATGTTTATGAACAGAACAAACATTGAAAAAATAAAATTATCTAACTTTTCAAATTTCTCAATTTTCTTCATCGACATATGATGTCGAGTAAACAAAAGTTAAGTCATTCTAAATGTATTATCTACCAATGAAATGAAAATTTGCAATGTAGAAGAAAATTAATAGTACTTTGTTTTATTAGGAGACAAAGTGACGTTTTGTGTGACAAGACTGTGTTTGGCTGAAGAGAGAGCGTAGCGAGCGAGTCGGGCAATACAGGCGAGTCACACAAAACTACTTTGACTCCGTATAAAACATTATATTTTTTTTGCAAACGTAAAGCGTAAAACTGAAAATTTTAATTTTTGAAAGAGCACCATCTCTTGTCAATTCCTTGTAGTTCAATTGTAAAATATTTTTTTTAAATTAACTTTAATTTGGAAAAAAAGTTACTTATTAAATGCAACGAACTAATTATAAAGGAAAATTTAAAAAAGATTAATTTTTTACATTAAAAATGCTTAGAAAACATTTTTTATGTTATAAAAATAAAAATTAACTTGGGTTAAGAATTTACTTCGCTGCCTAGACAGTGAAAAATACTTTGCTGACAACTTTTCCTGCGTCGGCGGGAAAGTTAAACTTCACGACGTTTGCAGAAAAAATTTTGTTTTTGATTTCTTGAAAATTTGATTTACTTATAAAAAAAAAATTTTCTGCTTTCAAACCCCTTAATACGTAAAAAAATTTGATATTACTCTTCAAATAGCGCCATATTTATGTCATTTCTAATGAAATTTGAAACTATTATAATTTTAATTAGAAAAATTAGTTGAAAATCTCATAGAAAAAATATAAAGCTATACTAATAACAAAAAGTAATTCCTCTTATAAATTAAAAAAATTTAAAAACTTAATTAATTGACTCAATAACCATCAGGATTGCGCTAGGGGTCAACCACTGTTCTGTATTTTTACACCAACAGCCGATGACTGCCTTTGACTACCCTTGTGCCCATGACTGCCTATGCTATGACTGCTATTGACTGCCGATGACTACTGTTAACATGGGCGCCCGCAGAATATTTATCAGGGGGTGCCTCCCCCTTTCCGTGAGCGAAAACTAATCTAGATAATGGTAAATTTTCGGGAATAGTTAGAATAGAAGGGAATAGGGAATTGTAGAACATTACAAGGATAATGAGATTCCAACCTGAGTTTTTTAAGAAAAATTGCAGAATAACCATTGTTTTCGCGTTTCACCCAACGTAACAGGGGCGTAGCTATAAAATGTGGGCCTGTCTTTAAAGCTTAATGGGTTTCGTCTTAACATAGGTGTTTGAAAATTTTCCTACATAAAACTAATTTAATTACAATTTAGTTTTTGTTTTCGATGTGTGATTAGCATTATTTATTGGTATTGCTAAGTTGTCAAGGAAGCGAACGCTAAAAAAAGAGGTGTAGAGGACATGGTAGAGGGTGGAATTTTTTCTTCATAAATATGTGTTTGGAGTAGTTAGGAGGTAAAAATACTAGGCTAAGGGGTGAAAGAGAGTACAAAGGTTCCGTTTTTGGAGTTTACGCTTATATCTCAAAAACGGCGGGTCCTGAAAATGAAAACTTATCAAATTTCCTACAAGATTGTTTCTATAAATTTTTGCTCTATTCCTTATAGTTTTCCAGATATTCGCTCGCAAAAATCGTTAATGTATAAAAAAAAATTTCCCTTAGGAAATTTAATGCTCTACAATTTCTTTTCTGAAGACTTTTACAAAAAGAAGAGCTGAAACGCTAGATGTACTAGAGGTAAAAGTTTGATGTAAACGTGAACTATAACATAACGTAAATTAATATAAAAGAATAACAAGGAAAAATGTATATAAACAATAAACAATCTTGTAGGAAATTTGATAAGCTTTTATTTTGCTAAGAATAATTTTTTCCTTAGGACCAACCGTTTTCGAAATAAAATCGAAAACCCCAAAAATGAGATCTTTTCACCTCCTTCTTTTTCTTAGGCTGAGTTTTTCATTGGGAGTTTAAACTACGTTTCATCTGAACCAATTTCAGGCTCATGCGCCGTAACTCGTTTACGATACAGTAAAAGTACAGCGCATGAGATTGATCTTCGTTCAGATGGAACGTAGTTTAAACTCCCAATGAAAAACTCGGCCTTAGCCATAGATATAGCTAGGACCACCGGGACAAAGTATTTTTTTTACATTCCTGAAGAAAAAATTTCCACCCTCTTCCATGTCCTCTATGACCCCTTCGCCTTCGTTC
Source organism: Malthinus seriepunctatus (assembly GCA_963924605.1). NCBI lineage: Eukaryota > Metazoa > Arthropoda > Insecta > Coleoptera > Cantharidae > Malthinus > Malthinus seriepunctatus. The sequence continues at coordinate 16,546,271 of OZ004600.1, forward strand.
ACTAGAGTAAAGATCCAGAGAGGGCCATGCGCCCCACTTTGCCCTCCCTTGCGGGAGCCCATGACTGTTGATGTGTTGATAGTTCAATTTTGTACATTGACTGCCAAGAGTGGATTCACCCCTTTTAGGATTGCTGGCATCATTTTTATAGCCATTCTTGATTTTATTCCTATTGCTAGCTAAATTCCGTATGGTCAACATTTTTTATCAAACTTTTTGAACTATTTGAGGGTGTTAGATACTGTTACATGCGGAAATTTTAGGTAAAACAATTTTATTACATAACCATGTAAAAATCATGAACGCAAATTGAAGCTTTTAACTCGTTCAATGGTTCAATTAAATAATTTCAGCTATTCATTTGAATGGAATCTCTAAACCACATTTAACTTTTGCAGCCAGGGACTGGATTTTTGAAATGGTCTCAGAGAAAATTTCTATATGATGTAGAATTAATTTGTAACAGATCGTTTTGAATTGATTAATTTTTATTTCTTGTCGGCGAATTTTTATACGGTTATAAATTTCCTTATTTTTCTGTCGCCTTGTCGTTCTCTATGATCAAACCCTTTAGATTTGTGTTCATTTGTCTTGCAGAAACTTACTCCAACTTGCTCTAATTCACTACAACTTACTCCAACTCTTGAAGAGGAGTAGGTAATGTAGAAACGCACACGGTTCCGAGCAACCAGTGCAAGACAAAAGAACAGACTTTGTATTTCCTACTCATTATCAAGAGTAGGAGTATGTTGGAGCAAGTTGGAGTAACTTAGTGCAGAACAAACGAACAGACCTACTGTTTTCATTCTGTTTTTTCGAAAACTCTTCCAATTTCGAAGCTAAAGTTATAGTTATTTACAGAATAGCTCTCCATGTACAGTCAGCCTCACATTTAATGGCCACCCTGGCTATAGGTTTAGCACTAATTGCGGATACAACCATTATAACACCCCTACTTAAATTAAAGGGTAACTTTATTTTGCCAAAAAGTAGTAAATCAACAACCTCCTCTTCTGTCCTTCTGTCGTTGTTGGCTAATAACCAGCCTGGCGTATAGCCAGGGTCACCAATAATTGTGAGGCTGACTGTACTTCCACTTTCATCATGGTTGGTGGATAGTTTCACCATCCCAAATCAAAATCTAAACATAGTGTACTTCATCAATTTCGAGACAAATAAATTCAAGTGAGTTGAGCATCTCACACAACTAATGTAAACGCAGCTTGAGAAATAAAATTTTGAAATTTTATTAATGCACGTGGATTTATTAGAATTATAACGATACGATAACTCATTAATAACAGTTGAATTTAAGTAGATAAAGTGACACTGTATTATACGAGATGTTTTCATTATCTATGTACGAATGAAATAATAGTACATTGTTCATGTCAAAACTACAAAGTATATCTTATTTTTCAAAAGTATTGTGACAAGCCAGATTGGATGCAATTGTATAGGTCACTTTATGTTACCTAATAGTAAGCCATAAATCTGTACTTTATTATACCCAGTTTAAAGTATCAAAAGCTTAATAGTAAGGGCGTATTTTAGTCATAATACGTAATGAAAAGAACACTCAAATAACACCTTTTCTTATCTTAAATAATTAAGAGACTTTTTACAAGAAATAATTCAACATTCTCCACCTACCAAGTTGACAAAAAACACAAGTTCAGGGGGATCTTTTAAGGCAAAATTTAGTCTAAAATGAAAAATGATCATTTGACCACCCTGCTCGTTAGAACATAAATAAACCATTATCTCTCCTAAGTACCTACATTTGCACAATTGCAAGAAGACCGGTCAAACTAGTGGACAACTTATCAGTTTGTACAATGACAAGCCTACAGCAACGATTGGACAGTTCGATGGCGTTATAGTAAACCTTTGGCTCGAGGGCAGATGTACGTAAACTCGACAGCTAAGATCGATGATGAAAACTGCGGGACGTCTTTCAGGATGACCACTGGGCATTTAGAGCATTCATTGTTTGTGGTTGCAATTCGAGCACGCGTTATCAGAGTGAGTCATCAGGCATCAGCTGCAGGATTTGAGTTAATAAAGTGTTGGGATTATTAAGTGCTTCGTTTCTATCCAAAATTGTGGTTTAAAAGTGTATTATTTTGTAATTTAAAGAAAAATTAATTAAGGGCGATTTTGAGCTTATTTTTATTTCCCTTACCTACAGCTATACAATCACCATGTTGTGTTAATTTGGTAAATTGCAGATTAATAAACGTCAAAATGTATCGCAGTTGTTAATCGAAGAAATTTTTAGAAGAGCTCAACTGGTTTCGGGGTGAAATAAATGAAAAGAAGGTATAAGGGTTTGAGTCGATTGTAAGTGATATATGTTTGGCAATCAATCTACACAAATAACAACCCAACGGGGCTCTTCTTTTCAATGACCAGTGAGTTAATGGCGTATGTCAGTATGTGACTTTTGGTTTATTAAGACGTCACCGTTAGAATATCAAACTGTCTAATTTGAAAATTTAAAAAATTAATTTTCTATTGTTTTTTAATCTAATTTGTAAAAACTGGCATAAAAATAAGAGAAAAAATATCTGCTATGAAATACCAAGCCATCAACTGCGGTTAACGATATACAATTATAATTACCGCTATCAATCGACCAGCGGTTTGCAATGAGCGTCTATTAAAGTGATGGATAATGATGTTTTTTTGCATAAATGTTATGTACCCTCTTCACCACCACTTATTCAAATTATTATTTTTGTTCTCTCTTCCCATATATAATGTAAATATTTCATTTTGAGTGGTTTTAATTAATCACAAAATTGTGTGGTGGTGGTCAAATTTTTTTGTAAATTTTTAAAAGGGTTTCACGTTTTATAAAACCCTTATTTTAATTTTCTAAATAACCGGTTCGTTACAGTTTATTATTTGAAATAATTTTCGACATTTTTATATTGCTGCAATTTATTAATGGATCTGACCTCAACCTTAGGTCAAAAGGGGTTTTTAAGTTTTTAATTTCGTTATTGGCTCTCCCCCGTATGCGATTTGAGCTACTGGTCATAAAATAATACACAGATTTGAGCTTTAGAAATTTTCAAATGAAAATAATTATAATTTTCTTTTGAAAAAACGTTAGGTTGACGCTGTTGACCGATGAAAACCTTTTTAATGCTTCTTGAATATCATATAAAATTCATTTATGTAATGTGCTTATAAGCAATTTAAATTAAACGATTTTAACGTATAGTTTTATCACTAAGTAGTGTTTTATAGGTAATTAGATAGATTATTAACTTCGTAATTTCCTCTATAATATACTTGTTAATTAAAAGGTCTAAATTTATCTGTCATTAACATACGTAATAACATTATTATTACATGTTGTTTTATTTTTGCTTGAAGGAAGGTACATAAATATAAATTTCCCACGCGATTTTCCATTACTTGATAACTCGATAACGAAACTTTCAGTCTTTCTATTTATGTCGTATTCGAAGTGCTCCAGGTGCTCATCTTAACTAACAGGGTTGTAAAAGTCACCACTATAGATCTCGCGGCTTGGGATGGCAGAAAGTGAGGGGTGCCACGTCAATGGTAAAATAAAAATGATGATTTTATAAAAAAAAATTAACCAACCTTAAAGGATAACAGCAAAAGATGACAAACATTGGACACGGTTTCAAAAATCCGATAGGCACAAAAACAAAAGGACTTTACTTTTACAAAAATAACAAACTCGCTCGTAACGCGTTAGAAAACTTACTGACGACTATTGTAATAATTTTTATCACAACAAAACAACCAAATGTGCAAAAATTTCTTATCGCATTCAACCAAATTCGTTTGCTTTAATTTATCATTTTGAAATGAATATATTTAAAATTATAAAATATTAAATAGGTAGGTATGCAAAATTAATACAATAATATTCTACAGAGTAATTCAATCATAAAATATTAGTTTAGAAAAATTATTGAATAAATTATTACTTCCAGTGTAGATCATACCCTAGCTACACAGTGCTAGAAGAGTCTGGCATTCCAGAAAGCTCCGGAAGATCTAGGCTCTCCTGCGGAAGATTTTCGGGAATGTCAAGGGCTTTCTAGACTATGATCTAACCTTGAACCACATTTAAAAGTTTTTAAAATGACTAGAAGTGTTTCATTAATAACTGATAAGTAACAAGAATGAATGAAGCTCTTCTAGGCATCTTAAAAAACTTCAAATTTCGGCACCAGAGCTTAAACCATAACTAAAAAGTTCTAGATCAGTCTGGCTTTCTCGAGGCAGCAATATTATGCCGGGGAAGACAGCGTTGGACAACTCGATAGCTGGAGTGATATAATTATTATTACCAGTGTAGATTATACCCTAGCTAGACATTGCTAGAAGAGTCTGGCATTCCAGAAAGCTCCGGAAGATCTAGGCTCCCCAGCAGAAGATTTTCGGGAATGTAAGGGCTTTCTAGACTATGATCTAACCTGGACAACCTTGTACCGCATTTAAAGGTTTTTAAAATGACTAGAAGTGTTTCATTAATAACTGACAAGTAACAAGAATGAATGAAGCTCTTCTAGGCACCTTAAAGAACTTCAAATTTCGGTACCAGAGCATAAACCATAACTAAAAAGTGCTATACAAGTCTGGCTTTCTCGAGGCAGCAATATTATGCCGGGGAAGACAGCGTTGGGCGACTCGATAGCTGGAGTGTGATAATTATTATTACCAGTGTAGATTATACCCTAGCTAGACAGTGCTAGAAGAGTCTGGCATTCCAAAAGCCCTGTAAGACCTAGTAACCTCACGGTGGGATTTTCTGGAATGTCGAGGGCTTTCTAGACTATGATCTAACCTGGACAACCTTGTACCACTTTTAATGGTTTTAAATTGACTAGAAGTGCTTCATTAATAACTGATAAGTAACAAGAATGAATAAAGCTTATCTAGGCATCTTAAAGAACTTCAAATTTCGGCACCAGAGCATAAACCAAAGCTAAAAAGTGCTAGATATGTCTGGCTTTCTCGAGGCAGCAATATTATGCCGGGGGAGACAGCGTTGGACAACTCGATAGCTGGAGTGATATAATTATTATTACCAGTGTAGATTATACCCTAGCTAGACAGTGCTTGATGAGTCTGGCATTCCAGAAAGCCCCGTAAGACCTAGTAACCTCACGGTGGGATTTTCGGGAATGTCGAGGGCTTTCTAGACTATAATCTAACCTGGACAAGTGGACAACCTAGTACCACATTTAAAGTTCTTAAAATGACTAGAAGTGCTTCATTAATAACTGATAAGTAACAAGAATGAATGAAGCTTATCTAGGCATCCTTAAGAACTTCTAATTTCGGCACCAGCATAAACCAGACCCTAACTAAAGAGTCCTAGATAAGTCTAGCTTTCCAGGACCAGCAATATTATGCCAGAAGAGAGCGCTGGCCGACTCGATAGCTGGAGTGACCTAATTGTTGATGACAATAATAGTGGCTCTCATCACTATAGCTTGCCTGAGACCTATTATTCGGCCAGCAGCTCACCGTTATTAAATTGTATTTTAGGTAATGTTTTACCAATGGCATTTCGTAACATACAAAAGTCACATTCACATTCCGAAGAAAAAAGTTACTGAGACATAAAAAGGGGTTTTAAATTACATATATAAATAATTAACTGCGAAGTGTTTAAATTCTGCACATTTTTAAACATTTGAAATTTTTTGTACTTTTATTTTAGGTTTTTACCAAAATTATTAACTTAGTCGCTAGCGTAAGCATTTCAAGAATATTTTGAGACTCATCTCGAAGGTTCACGAAAGGCTACTGATTAAAAAGTCTGTGCAGCGATACAAAATCTATAAAATTTTAAAAAGAATTTGCGGGAAGGAGCACAAAACTTATATCTATTAAAAATCTTGATATGAAAGAAGGTAAACACTACTTTAGCCGAATAAGCAGTTATCTGAAATTATTAAAACTTACTTTTTCTTAAGATGAAGGATATGCGATATTCTGAAACCTGTAAATTACTCCCCCATGCCGAAATTCCTCAATTCGCGACTGTCTAAGAGAGACAGTCTCGCACAAGACCAAATTGAAAAAAAGGGTTTAGTTTGAGGTTTGGTCTCGTTTGGCTACAAAAAGCATTTGGTGCCGTTTGGACCCAAAAAGCATTTGTTCCCGTTTGGCCCCAAAAAACATTTGTCCAGTCCGACCCTGGTTACGCTACTGCAACGCCCTCTTATCCGATCTTTCAATTTTCTAAAATTTCCATTGAATTAGTATTAATGTAAGTTTGTTCCTGCTTTACTATTTTTGATTATTTCGGCGGGTATTTTTTTCAATGCGGTATGAAAAAATTTATTTTGATATTATCTAAATAATCTGCAAAATGATAGCCTTCAGTTTACTACAGTAACATCGTACTCTGCATTCTAACATTCTGTCGATGCAGAGTCTGCACTTCCGTTGGTTGCTTTAACATACAGCTCTCCATACGGATTTAGGTTAGTTAAGGGACAAACCTCCACCCTTACTTAAGAAACGTCAGGCTACCACCAAAGACCATCGAACAGAAGGCTTCCTTCTGTTTGATCGTATTTGAAGAGATACTTTACATTGGACTTATTGTATTTGAGTGCGAGCTGTATATATTCTAAGTTGGCTTAAATTGTATTAGCAAGCGATAATCTTTGACTAATATTTAATCCAACTTAAAACAAATAATTTACTAACGAAATTTTTTATAATAAACAATGGCACTATTTCACACAATTTTGTAAAATTATTTTTTGCACAATCGTGTTCTATTCTGTACTTACCAACAATGTTTATACTAATAGAAAGTTGATTTTACCAAACCATTGTATGTGTCCATAGAAACAATAAAATAATGATTTCGAAATATTTAACCAAAAGCACAAGGGTAGTAAGTGAAACAGATGTTTGATTTATTTGTTACTTTTATTCTTGTTACTGGGACAACATTGTTCTCCAGCGGTTACTATTTTGAATAAACTTTAAAATTATAAAAATTATTTACAACTGTCAACTAGTGTCAGTTTAAAAAATGAATTTATTATTAGTTATTTTTCACGATTGTGCAAAAAATAGTATGCAATACTCGGATCGTTAAGTGCTTTTCTTAACAAATCTCGAAAATTAGAAAAACTCGACCCTACGGGTCCCGTTTTGCTAACATTTTCTGGATTTGTTAACTATGCACTAGGGCTGGGCAAAGTATCGATACTTATTCGAAGTATCGATACCTTAGGTGGTATCGAATACCGATACCGAGGGTCGAAAGTATCGAAGTATCGAAAGTATCGAGGTATCGAAAGTATCGAAAGTATCGAGGTATCGAAAGTATCGAGGTATCGAAAGTATCGAGGTATTGAAAGTATCGAGGTATCGAAAGTATCGGAAGTATCGAGGTATCCAAAGTATCGAGGTATCAAAAGTAACGAAAGATTAAAGTGGAACAACACAGTGCTGTCTTAAGGTGCGCGTCCTGCCTATACTGAGTATATAGGGAAACATGCGGTCAGTAAAATGAGTTAATCTTCCGCATTTTTTAAACGATCAAGTTGAAAAAATTCTATCATAAATTAGATAAAATTATCTACCTATTGCATGTTTTTTCAAAGTCCTTAATATTATCTAAGTATCCAAAAAAATCACAAACTTCGACATTTTTTAGCATCTAAAATACTGCAAAATAATGATAGTTTTGGTATAGTTAATAAGAAATATAGAGATATTTCAACTTATAAAATATATGGATTGGGTAACCTGTTATATTAGCTTTCATTTAAAACAAATTTTATCAAAATTGATGGTCGCATTCAAAAGATTAACTCATTTTTGAAAACTACAACATTTAATGCAAATTGTCGTAGAAACGACAATAACTTTCTAAGCTCTCTGTAATATACAATTATTATTATTATCATCACAAAATGGTCCCATAAAGTGTAGCTTCTTAAATGCCTTATACTTTCCTCGATACTTTCGATACCTCGATACTTTCATTACCTCGATACTTTCGATACTTTCGATACCTCGATACTTCAATACTTTCGATACCTCGATACTTTCGATACTTTCGGTACCTCGATACTTTCGATACCTCGATACTTTCGATACTTTCGATACTTTCGATACTTTCGATACTTTCGATACCTCGATACTTTCGATACCTCGATACTTTTGATACCTCGATACTTTCGATACTTTCGATACCTCGATACTTTCGATACCTCGATACTTTCGATACCTCGATACTTTCGATACCTCGATACTTTCGATACCTCGATACTTTCGATACTTCCATACTTTCGATACTTCGATACTTTCGATACTTCGATACTTTTGAATAGTATCGATACCGTCGTGGTATCGATACTTGATACCTGATTCGAGGTATCGCCCAGCCCTACTATGCACTTACCGACCATGTATTGCAATGTACTATTTCGATTCGTAAAAGAAAATTATGATTATTTACCGCCTAAATGAGTTTTAAATAATACAAATGAACGTCATAAACAACATTATTTATTATTATTGTTTTTAGATACATCTTTAAACCGGTTTTAGCTAAATCTCTTTAACTTAAAACGATTTAACGCACACGCGGATTATCTCAACTCTGGCAACGGATAGGCCACATTTTTAAATCGACTAAAGCGGTTTGGAAGCGTTTACATATCATTTTAAATCGTTCTAGAGTAAAGCGATTTAGTTAAAACCGCTTTAGGAAATGCACGTAAACTAAGTAAGTAACGATAAAGCAATTAAATTATATTTATCTTTTGATTAAATTAAGTTAAATAAAAATCTAAGATAAGCGAACTCTATATTTGCAAACGGCCAAATTTATTTTTACTTGGTTATAAGATAGTATATGTGAACCGCAATTGAAAAGAAAAATTGAAAATTTTTTTATTCAAAATGGCGGCCAATAGAACGATTGTTTCATTTTGTGATTCTTCTCTTATAACTTGGCCGGTAATTATTATTATAAAATTTTAAAAACAGCATTGTAGAGTCAAAATATAGGGCTTTAGTCCTAATCTAGTCGGTTTTTAAAATTGCCTACCTTTAAGAGGCAAAAATAGGTCAAAAATTTGAAATGGATTTTCTCAAAAACTGGCCAGGCCGAATTATACACTTTGGATATCTTATAGACAACGAAATTCTCTATCGAAATCAAAATTTTTTAACAAAATCGCCTGAGTGGAGTCGGAGTTATGATATTTTGAATGTTAAAACTTCAAAAATCTCTAACTTCGTTTGTAATAAAAATGAAAACTTAGGAATATTTTTTATCAGCCATACAACCAAATATAGCCAACTCTTTAAAATCATCTTAGAACATCAACTCGATCAATTGTTAATAATAAGTAAAGACTTTCAAACGTTTTCACGAGAAGACTAAGATTCTATTTATTATTGGCATTTTCAAAATAATTAAAAAAAATTAAAAAAACTGCCCAACTTCCCCTTCATCAAATTTATTTTAAGAAGTTTACGTCCCATTTAAAATTAAGTATTAAACATTTTTTTTGGGTAATGTAATTAACGAACAGACATCTGTTGCAACTTCAACCCTCAACTCAAGAGTGTTATCTAGTCCAAAATTGGTTTACATAAATGTTTATACCAACAGCGCTATATTTCAAAGGGATATTTTGAGGCGTAATCTTTAACACGGTAGCACAATATAAGCCTGTGAAAAAAAAAGTTTACGATAAAACTGAAAGCTATACGGCCACTTTCCGCAAAATGGCTTTTTAATTTACTTTAATCAATTTTGTCGGTTCCATTAAAAAGGTTAAAATTCTTAATTTTTGGTCTGTTCCTGACGTGATTATCGAAAGAGGCGAGAAGATTTAGTGGTTGGTAGCAGGAAGTATGTTTATATTTAGGGGTTTCTGGTTCAGATAAAGAACATACGGCCCTTGTTTTTGCTGATTAGAAATTATAATAAGGCAATTTGTCATTATTAATGTTTTCGGTGCTGTTTTAAGTTTTAATAAAATGTTTTAAGCTGAGAAATTGATTTTTGTTCGGTTGATGATTTTAAATTTTTTTTTTTTCGAATGGGGTCGTAACACGATTCGGCGAGAAACGCTACACGTTGATGAGATAAAATCTTTTTAAAAAACCGTCGTCTCATTACAACTTTTTTAAAATAGATATAAGCGCAATTTTATAGATTTAAAATATAAAATGAAGTGATATTTCTATGTCACACAGATATAGATAGTCGGGTCTGGGTAGTGAAATATCACCAGTGGGAAAGATTACAATCCGCTTAGCTGCGCGCTCGGGTGTTTGTTACTTTAGAATTTATTAGGGAGCTCTGGTAGCGCCGCTAACGCGTTTAGTGCGGTGTGGGTGGTCGGGTGTTAGGGTGGAGGTGTCGGGGCTGACGGATGGGGTCACTTGCAAGGCCCTCTCATTAGCACATTGCCGAACAACCCTTGCAGCTCCCGACAACCGCTTCATCATTGCCGCTTCTGTGCGTTCATCGAGGTGAAAGAAGCTTTTCCTATGGGCTTTGTAAAATTCGACGCAATGACAGCTTGATGTTCAAATTCTACTAAACATTCATTTACAAAATAATGTATAATGCTTTAACTTAACGATAATGTACTACTTCAAAGTAAATCGTTACATCTTTAATTTCAATGAATACTTTTTTTATAAATAATTTTTTTATGATCCGGAAAACTTGATGTAACATTTTGAATTATTGTAGCATTCGTAGGATTATATTTAATTTAATACTTGTGAAATATTGAAGTCATTCAATTTCTTTAGGTTAAACTGTGAGCATTTCGATATCAAAAAGTAAAAATAAATTTCTATTATAAATAATCCAAGAAAAAAATAGTGGACCCCTTTGAAATAAACTTTCTACTTAAATTATTTTCAAACCACTTTAACCTCTAGTTAACCTCTCTCTTCAGTCCAACCTATGACAAAATTCAATCACTTTACATCACAGCATTTGCTAGGAAATTCAGCAGTTCGACGGCCTTTAGTAAGATTTCACTTGCGAGATTTCTTGAGCGAAATGAGCGTTTCTCGCTTCGCATCTCAAAATTTTTTGAGAGGCCAGAATGCAAGATTCTCGTAACTTTGCGAGACTCGTCTGAAGCCCTAGCCTTTAGGTGCGTAGCTCTCAGCTCTTATAATTGTCTTCACATACCTATATTAGGTACCCTGCAGATCTGAATACATTTTCAAAATTTTAAAAACCTGTCTCAAACAAGTACCGGAAATTACATTTGATTAGATATAATTTCAATATTATTAATTAAAAAATAAAGAAGTAAGATTCCGTAAGAAAATTTAAATAAGCTTTTAAAATCAATATTCGCAAGTTTTGAGTGTATAGACGTGGCCTCTGACCGCCAAACTTGACTCCGATAGTTTTCCATTGGGGTCATATAGAGGGTTTTATAGAGCAGACTTCAGTCTGCTCTATAAAACAATCACCAATCACAATAGAGAAACGACAAGAAAAGATTCAAGGAAAACATTTGACAATATTCGCCGTGTTTTAGCAAAGGCTTTATTGGTGTCTGAAAAACAATAGAAGACGTTTTGAACATTTACTTTAATATAGCTTATTGAAGTTTAGAAATTTCAGCATTTTAGTTGTTTACCTTTTAATTAAATGTTTTTTTAACTAAATGTTGAATTTTTTGTAAGTTTGTAGGTACCACTGGTGAGCACTTTTGAAGAGCGTTCCAATGATGTATTACAAGTAGAAGATTGACATTTAGGATTTTGTTAGCTGTGTGGCTGTGTGACTAAAGCAGAGAAGCCTTATATACGTATAGGATAGGTGGAGGTGCAACAAGTGCATCACTTATTATTATTACGGTGGCTATTAGAGACATAATTGGCTCAAGTACATTCTACACTGAGTCCTAACAAACTTTTATTTTTAATTATGAATTTCAAAGATTTTTTTTTCTAAATAAAAGGAATCGAAAAAAGTTTTGCATATTTTAGGACATTAACGTATACATCATGAAGATAGTAATCCTGCATGGATTTTTTATTTCTTCAATTACTTTGAGCAATTTTTATAATTTTAGAAAAATAAGGTTGTTCTTCATTCTTTAATTTCTTCATGATTCTAATTTATCATTCTTCATGATAAATTACTGAAAATCAAAATACACTCAAAGGCACAAAAGTCGATCCATAGACAAATGTCATCAAAACTTATTATTTTTTTGGTGCCCAAAAGATTATGTAACATTTTAGGTTTAAATATAAATTAGCATGGATATTTTTATTCCGTCAATTACAGAAATAATGGATGGATGGAAAAAAACGGAATAATGGAACAGTAAATAAAAAAGTATCATAAAAGCAAACAAAAAATAAAAAATTTGACAATTAATAGCGTGTATTGACGCTTCTTGCCCGAATTAAATCATCCATTCGTCTTGGCGTACTCAGGCTGGCCGATTTCTTCCCATTCTTCTACTACTGCTGCACTAAGCTCTTGTAAGATTGCAGGAGCAGGAATTCGAGACCGAACTCGTCTTCCTACCATGTCCCAAGTCCCAGGCGCGTTCAATAGGGTTAAGATCAAGACTTCTCGCAGGTCATATCAAACGAGGTACCTATTTTAACTTCATCCAAGTACCCATTCATGCACGATTCTAGTAATATGTGGTGACGACCATTCATGCACTAGCGTGAAACTGTCTTCTACAAATGGGACAAGATGGACTATGTTTGGTTCTAGGATGTCCCTACTGTCCTTGGTTGCAGTCATAGTTCCTCCATTTACTAGGACTACTTCAGTACGAACTGTTAAGATTGGGTCCACGCCTCGTATTGCTAATGAGCCTCGTAGATAGAACTGTGATCGAATTCTTCGAGTTTTTTTTTAAATCGAGTTAGATTTAAGGAATTCTATAATCCTCCCATCGAAAACCGATGAAAGTTATGCCACTCTACACCATAGTTGACCAAACATCCAAATTAAACCTTGATACAATATTAAATTGGTCAAACGTCTAGCTAGTCTTTCGCCATTTTTTTTATGACCGTCCGAAGAGTTCATGCAAAATCTGGACTTGTTAGTGAAAAGGATTTGCCACTATTCGTCAATACCCAGTCTTACTGTTTGCAAGCAAAACGAATTCGCTATACTTGATGTTCCCTAGTCAGCTCCGAACCACTTGCAGGTCTTCTTGAACTAAATCCTTATTTCTGCAACCTTCTTCTTACAGTTCTTACACTAATTGCTATTACTCGTACTTCTTGGAACTCAGTACGGACATTAACTGTAGTACTGAATCTGTTTCTAAAAACTCTCAGACGAAAGAATATTCATCCTAACTCTACACTACACCTTCCTCTACCTGATTCAACTCTCCTAGTGTAGCATCTAGTATCTCGAAGTCGTTCTACTGTTCTTTAAATGCTGCATCTGGTAACACCATCAAGAACGTAGAACTGATATCTCCTATTTTTAATTAGAGCAATCAATGGCTTTGGCAGTATCGGTTGCATTCAAAACCATACTTGTATAATTGTATAATATTTAAAATAAATAATATTTATAATAAAATTGTATAATATTTGGAATTTAATTAAATTTAAGACGATTAAGAAGTCCTTTAACATTGATTTGTGGATAAAATCTTCCTCAATGGTTACTTAATTGCTAATAGAGAATAGAGTAAAACCAAACTATTTTAAAATAAAAAATAAACAAGTTTTGATGAAAATTATTATATGGATCGAATTTTGTGCCTTCGAGTGTATTATGCACGTAATTTAAAGCTAAAAATGTCCTCTTCAACCACATATTTTTTGTTTTCTCTAGATCTGAGAGGTAGGGGGAAAGCGCTATGAAACGGACGCGTTATGAAACGGACAGTATCAGTATCTTGAAAACCAAAAGGCATTTAAGTTTGAAATTTTAGTATATGTAACTTAATATACTTATAAACAAACTATGACGTGAACATAGTCCTCTCGTTTAATACACCGGAAATAGAGTGTTTTGTTTTTTATTCATATACAAAGTAAATATTGTTGCAAGTTTTGGAAGCTTCAAGATAGGGATGTATTTACTTATTTAACTTACTTTTATGGCAAAACGTATATCAAGATATCTATTTATATGGACAACTATTAAAAACAAATTTTGTTTTTGCATTTTAGTTTTGAACAAATATTCTTAAAAAATGTCGCGGTGTCATGAAACGGACACTTCGTGGCGCATTGAAATGGACGTTAGTTTTAAAGCGTGTAAAAGATAGAAATTTTTAATACATTGGAAATAGATGTTTCAAAAACAAAAAATATTTCTATTGCTTTCAGATGTGTTCTGCACACGCAAATTAAGGCCACAAAGGAAATTTAAGCTTATTTTGCAAAAAAATTTTTAAATATTCTAGATTGTTTATTTTGTTATTATTAATTATTATAGCTTATTTTTTAAAATTTTTCTTTTTGAACAAGTTTGTAAATGAATCTACAAATCAATGATATTAAGTTTCTTCAACTTTTTTGTGCGAATGTTGCAAAACTAAAGAATGTCCGTTTCATAACCCCATGTGTCCGTTTCAATGCGCAGGGTGCCATGAAACGGACATTTCCCGATTTTACTTTAAAAGCTTACAACTTTTCAGTTTTTATGAAAAACTTAGTTTTTCTGCTTGCGGTATGTTATTATGAATAATTGGTTTGTTACGTTACCAAGTATTTATTAGAACTTATGTTTTGTTCAGAAAATAGAGCTATTTGAAAAAAAGTGTCATTTTCATTGCGTCTTTCCCCTAATGACTAATGAGCAATTTCCAATAACGTAAAATAGGGGACTGTATATGGGTAATTCTCTCATAATTTCAGAATCTCAGGTTGGAATATTAAAATTTAAAAAATAACCCAGATAACTTTCTAGCTATCCTTTGGACGTTATCTCATGACTTCTCTGACTATAGTGAGTGTGTCGAGGGTTGAGGTTTTAGACTTTCTAACCTGGTGATGATGAATACCTGCACTTTTAGTAAACACAGTTGAACTATATATGGATGTATGAATTATAGCAGCTTTAAGTGTATAAGATTGTCAAGTAAAATTCTCCCAATCCAACTCTGTTTAACTGTCAGTGTAAAATATAAAATTGCAAAATAATTTATTCACGAGTCACAGCATTTTGTTTGTGAGTGTGTGTATATTATTTAAATTTAAATAATCTCATAGTGAAAACCCGTAAAGAAACGACGGAACTGATTATGACAAACACCGTTAGAAAATATGAATGCGTGTTTATCAGAAGAATAAATCGTCGTTACAAGGAAGACAAAATGTTTTTAAGTTATTTTTAATTACTGCTCTTTTAGAGAAGTCTTTTTATGTTAAAATAATGTTTATACAAAACGTTAATTTTTACATTATTTAAATGATAATATAATAAACTTGACTAATCTTATTGTTGAGCTGCTATTTTAGAAAGCGCACAATTTTAATTTGCATAAGAAAAAAACCGTTTTGCTATTTTAACAATTCGTTGAATGTAAAGAATTAACATAACTTGAACTAACTGTGGCTTTATGAAATTAATTATCGTTTTATAAAGCTTAAAAATTGTGTTGAAATTTTATTAAGTGCCCGATGCCTTGTTGCGTGGATTATTCCAAAATCGCAATATACAACGTGTTCCAAAAGTAATAGATAATTAAATTGAATTGATTAATAAATGAGACAATGAAAAAAAAAGCAAATTCAGCATCGATTGGTATTTTCTGATAAAACGATATCGTTTTTCCAAAATAACCTTTTATGTTAGTCTCCATAAAGATAATCTCTTTAGTTTATTGTAACTGGACGTTTCTCCATTATGTGAGATCGTGATTCTTAGTAGAAACCACGTTTCAACAAAATCATGGCATACTTACTGCAACACAATCGCTTTAATTTTCCCAATTTACCGAAAGAAAAAAAATATTGCGTACGTCTTTTAGTACTTAGAAAATGTTATGGGCGTAGAAACTAAAAACAACCCTCTAGATGAGCTCCATTAAGCGTCCCTAGACTATTGCGATTAGCGGACAAATCACGCGGCCCCAGGGGGCGAAGACTTATGTGCTTGTCCTGAACAATCAATGCTCAGACACTTGCGTCCAAGTTGTTTTGGCCTGTTTTTACGCCAACGAATCGACTTTGAAGGATTTATTTGTTTGTTCCCTTTTACTCTATAATGTATTGTTAATTCAGCAATTTCCGTTTTTGGTAAATTAACCTTATGCAATAACAACATCATAAAGAATTTGATGATCATATAAAAGCTATTACTTTTTTTCCTTATATCGGCGACATAATTTGATACAAAACTATTATCTGAACAATCTCTAAAACCATCAGCTTTTTTTAATTTTTGTTTGTTTTTAAAAATCCCCATAAATTAAAATTAGAAAAAAAAGAGCCACCAAACAAGCCAAGTTTGTTTTAATTAGCGAAAATAAAACATTCGAGATTTACTAATTTGGTTGCTTATAAACCATTCGGTAGCAAATGAGCCGTTTAAAAATACTATTGAATTTAGGACAGATTGAAGTAAAATTTATAACTGATCCTAATGGAAATCGAATGGCTAAAAGTACTTTAAAAAATATATAGATCATAATAAACTTTTTATAATAAAATAAAAACTTAATTATTTATTCGCCATCACACAAAAATGTTTTGATGAGAAAACAAGACAACAAATTGATGTAATCAAAATACAGATAATTATGGTTTTGGGTCTCATGAGCTGCACTAATTTACAGTTTAACTTTTGAAATGTTTTATTGCACTTTTGATTTAAAAGTGATGACGACATTATTAATTTTTCAAATTTTTATTATAATCATTATAATAGACCATAAGGTAAGTCGGGGGAAGACGCCACTGTGGGGCGAGATGCCACCCCAGCATTTTTCAAAATTCCTCCAACCTATCTCTGGAAAATTTTATGTATAGGTTGCTTGTGATTATAAGCTACTAGCAAACATCGTTGAAAACGAGTTTTCGCAAGTCATGGAAAAGTTTTCTAAAAAATTAGGTTTTTATGTTTGACGAAATTTTTGCTACATCTCAGCTTTTAAATTTTATTAGGCGTTTTTTTTGTGTTATCGATATCAACGAATTGTTAGTTGAAAAGACGGCACTTTTCACGTCTATTGTAACTTTTGCAAAAAAATTCGTATCAAATTTGATTTAGTTAGAGAGTTTTGCATTTTCACCCATAGAATGGGGTGAGACGACACATTAGTGCAAAGTATGTAACTTAGACTCATTTTATTTAGATTTATAGTAATAATGCGACAATAGGGCCCACAATGATGAAAATGTGTAATGAAAACTATTACGATAGCAATGGGCTCCGTAGATTGAATTTGCTGCATAATTTGCAAGAAGTGGTTACACGAAAGATGTACATGGATTGATGACACATGTAACGATTGAAATCCATAATATATAAGGATAAAACAGTTTTTTTTTGTTTAGTACCGTTCCGGACTTTCTATTCGGGACTAAAACTCACTATGGCATCTTACCCCATGCATTTTTGTCAAGATTTTTTTGTCGAAAAATTCAAAAGATTTTTTTTAACTATGTTAACTAATAATTTATGTTGATTTGATATTGCTATCTAATAGTGTATTCTTTGAGGGATAAACACATATTTTTAAATTAATCTAAATGCATAATAACGTTTTTATAAATTAATTAAAAAATGTATGGCATCTTCCCCCGACTTGCTTTATTTTATTTTTCAATTTTCGATATAGGGGTAGTTTAGGTGAAAATATATAATTTAATCTTGAAGTTTAATTTACTGTTTCAAATAGTTGTTACTCAGAGCGAGGGCTGCCCGGAAGGAAAAAGAGGCTATTGGCATCACAGCTTCACAGTCGCTCTTCGTAGCCCTTAGCCCTTACTGAAAACTTTTGTAGGAAAAACTTGTTTTCTTCAGTGATATTTTTTAAAATTTCTACTGTGTGGCATTTTCACGATGTAACGTAGGTTACATACTGTTAAAGTTAAATACTGATGATACCTGGAGGTCTTGAGGAATTTATTGAATAAAATGTACAGTTTTGTAAATCACATACTTAGGTGATAAAAGATGTCCCACCCAGTGAAAGAAAATATAAATTTATTAGACAGGAAATTTAGGACATCCTGTACGTTTAATAATAATATAAAATCAAATATAATGTTATATATTATATACAAGAAAATAAAAATTAATATATAAATCTTTTAATTTGTCAGTTTTTTTAAACATCACGCCTTCTATGAGGGCGTATTTATGTTTTTAATATGTTAATTAAGTTTTATTTTGAAATGCCAACAGCAGCTTCTGTTTATTTATTACAACAGTAGGATGTCTACAAATTTATTAATTGTTAATTTTTACGTCGATGGCTTTCTGTCAACATAAATATGCTTTTACTACACACTATTGTTAATATATTTTCTCGCACCTTTATTTTAAACAATTTTTCTAGTATTTTTATTATAAACTTTTTTATCACTAAAGGCATGCAAAATATTTTCGAATAAATTGTGTAGGTGTTGGAATTCCAATTTTTAGATTATTTAATAAAACCACGGGATATTTTAATTTATAAAAATTTTGATTTCTATAAATTTACTTCTAGAATTTGTCTCGAATTTAAATTTTCTACAAAATAGGAAGGCCCAGAGGTAGATCTACCTTATTAGCAAGTTATCGTCGTGGTCCATGCTGGAACAGGTTACAGTTCAAATTATATTTTTTCAAATCTGAGGTCAATTATACGAAGCAATTGAGAAGGAGTTGAAAAGTCAAAGTGCGTACGAAAAGAAGAGATCAGAGTACGAGTGGAAGTCTGAATAAGTCATTAATAGATCTAATCATATTTATATAGAAGAACAATACTAACTAGGTAGGCATGAAAAAATTGTAAGGGTTCGTAAAGAGCGATTTTTTCTAAAAATATAGCATTAGGTACCTAACCTATATATTTTTTTAAATTACAGCAGTGAGTTTCTTATATTTTTTAGTTCTCGTTAATGCATTTTAGATTGGTTTAAGAAAAAATAACATTGATTTAATGTATTATGAGTCAATGAAGACTATACATTGATTTTGTGTACAATTTTTTTTTCTGTGTGGTAGGTACTGTATAGTATAAATAGTAAGGGTACGTTTAAGAAGAAAATTGCATTTGTTTTCTAATAGTAGGTAATCAAAATATAAATCTCATGTTAGCATAATGGTAAATGAAAATAAAAGAGCCTCCAGCTAAAGGCTTTGCTGAAAAGCTTTACTAATACACAATAAGGTATTATTTCTAATGCTAATTTTTCGCACTAGCGGAACAGATATACCTATACCAACAGCAACAATACCTACATTTATACAGATTTTTATATACACAATTATTGCTCTTGATTAGTTAGTTTTTATTACTTAATATTAATATATTTAAATGAAAATTTAAATAATTGATAATTAAATCAGTAGCGTTTCCGCAAACCAAATAAATATGAAACTGCAGGGGGTTACATAAATCTAATAATGGTATTTTTATTGTGTAACAAAAATTTATTTTTCAAAATTATTTACATATTATTATGTAGACATATTTACAGGGTGGTGACCGGACCTATCGATCATATAGATTTAATGCGGGCCATTCACGTTCGCACTTGCCTTGTTGTTCAAGTTAAGTTTATGACGTTAACAAGCATCCAAAACTAATTTTATTACTTGATTTAGATGCAGAATTTTATGCTCTAAAACTTTTATTGAAAGAGTTTTTTTCTAAAACAAATTGGGAAGCAGGAAATTACAAAAGGATGATTTTACATACAAATCCATATGACCGAGAGGTTGTACACCATACTGTATGTTGAAGGATGCAAAATTTAAAAGCAAAATAAACCCTTATGGGTTCAAGAAAAGTTGATAATTTTCTAATGTTAATAATTAGATACGTAGGTAATGGGACTTAATAAGATGAAACTTGAAATGTAGGTAATAATATACAATTGTATAAATTTTAAATTTGTATTATTTTAGCTTCGCTGAAAATATATTAATTTAATTATTTTATTATTATAATATGTATATTTTTAGTCTTTGTGAATAAAGTGTAAGAGTAGGTACATTAAATTTAAAGCCCTTCAGTACTAAGTACATAAGTACTACTAAAAAAATTATTGATAAAATTATAATTTAATTATAATTTTAATAATATAGGCTATAGGAATTAAAAATGGGAATGTTAGATTTGGCAACATCCTTAAGTTATTTATTTAGAAAATGAGCAAGCAATTAGAGAAGATATCATTCAGAAACTATTGTTACTATAAGAAATATTAAAAAATTAGTAACGAAAGGATCAAGCAAATCAGAATATCAAGATACTGATATTTTTTCCCCTTCTTTTTTGCCCTGAAAATATCAGTTGAAATTTTTAAGATGCAAATTTGTTTTAGTAAATATAGAAATAATATTACTATAGATATAGGTATACCTATACCTATTCGAAAAACTCCGAAAAACTTAGTAACTGAAGTAACTCACATATAGTAACTTAAGGGCCATTTTACAAGGACTAAATATCGCACTAACTTGTCAGTACTGAATCAACTCACGGAGCAAAAGCACGGACCACGTCGTACGTAAAAATTTCGAACCACGACCGTGATGCACGACGTTAAAGCTCAAATTCCCGTGCTTTTGCTCCTTGATTTGATTCAGTACTAACAAGTTAGTACGATATTTAGTTCATGCAAAATGATCACAAGAATAACTAACCTAATAACCTCACCTAACTATTGTTTGTGAGGTCGCTGATAATCCTCTCGGCCGTTCCTAGTTCCTAGCCTTGGCTGAGTATAGAAGCGATACTAATAGAACAGACACAGACTACCAGTTAAAGGTTAGCGCACATTAGAGCCGGTTCCGCATCGCAACGCAAAAATCCGCTTGGATCATTTCAATGCATTTTAGGCGGAATTGTGCGTAATCTGCTTCGATTTGACTCCCGTCGCCACAGTGTGAGATAGATCCACGCAATAGACGTAAATTTTTATTTCTAAAAATATAAAAATGCATTGAATTCATCGGGCGGATTTTTGCGTTGTGATACGGCTCTAATGTGAGCTAAGCATAAATAAGCATCTTCACACACTGAGAATAGTAGATAATCCCAGATGTCGAGCATGCGATCACGAAGACGAGACTGCTGAACACGTTCTTTATCAGTGTCCAGCTCTAGCGCCTACAACAGAATCCATATTGGGGGACTTGGCTCAGACTAGACTAGACTAGACTGGCTCGACATGGCCAGAATAAGCGCCACTCCTCCCACCAGAGTTCTGGAGTACAGTCAGCCTCACAATTAATAGCCACCCTGGCTATACTATACGTCTAGCACGAATTGTGGATGCAATCATCATAACACCAATTTAACACTTAACTTTATTTTGTTGTTGTTGGCTAATAACCACCCTGACGTATAGCCAGGGTGGCCAATAATTGTGAAGCTGGCTGTACATCCTAAAATTTGAATGGCTTGGGACCTGATGGGCCTGGGGAAGCTGCTTGGAGGTTGTGCAATAGGTCCAAATTGCTGGAAGCTTGCCCCTTTCCACTAATAGTAAAAAAAACAGACACAGAGTAGACAGAGCCCAAGAAAAGGGTTCGGACTGCTCTAAGCTAACATTTTCGGAGCGTCAGTTGTAACTTTTATGCAATATTATTACTTTGTTTGTAGAAAGGTGCGCTCTTAACCCATTAAAATCCAGCCCCGAGATAACTCGTGCAAGAGCTACCGTATCTACTTTTAGACCAAACCCGAGACATCTCGGGCAAGCTATAGGAAGCTGTACGTGCCCGCATATGATCAGGTAACTTGTTTTCTGTAAACCAATA
Source organism: Malthinus seriepunctatus (assembly GCA_963924605.1). Lineage (NCBI taxonomy): Eukaryota > Metazoa > Arthropoda > Insecta > Coleoptera > Cantharidae > Malthinus > Malthinus seriepunctatus. The sequence continues at coordinate 16,568,220 of OZ004600.1, forward strand.
TGTGGTAATAAGTATTTTAGGAGTATGGAAAGAAAGCGTTAGGGGTAAGGGAGCGGGGCTACTCTCTCTATGTAAATCATAGGGCCGCGCCGTGAGTTTGATTTTTACTGCTATTTTAGTAATAAATTTTTATTAAATTAAATTCTTAGCAATGCCAATGGAGTAGACGGTAAAAAGCAATCGTTCAAACCATCAGTCTTCATTACAACTTATCAACGGTTTCTTTATAATTTATTTGTGCAACTGCACAAATATTTGTGTAAAATCAAGAAATGTAATGAAAATTGTGAGTTTCGCTATTTAATTATTGTAATAGACAGAACCTGCATTCCTTAGATACTCTTTCTCTCCTGATTCGTACAATATATTTGTTAAAATTAATTTTTAATTTTGTCATTTGAGTTGAGTTTATACTTATTAAAAATTAACTTTCATAATTATTATTCTTTTAATTTAAGGTATTATCAATTTTGTGAACGTTTTCGCCGAACGCCTTGTATATTTTTGTACAAAAAACATATTTATGAATTTAAAAATATTTATAAATTAATTATTAGCAAAAAAAATAATTTTTTCTTCAAATGTTAAAAAAAGTTGACATTTTGTTACTGAACAAGTAAGGTTAAAGTTCTACTTTTACATCCTAGGAGGTAAAAGTAAATTCTAACCCTAATGTACAACAAATTGTACCTATTAACGTAAAATGATTTAAGCATTTAATGTAAAAAGGTAATACTTTTATAAATTTTCTGTTATAATTTATTCATTGCTTTTAATCATTAGGTAGCTTAATTACAAGTTAAAGTTAATTTTTTTAAATATTTGACAATTGAGCTACAAGTAATTGACAAGAGATGGCGCTTAAATTAAATGTTTCATAACGAGTAAAAATACTTTTTTTGGCTCGTCAGTAGTTGTCAGACTCAACTTAGTTTCGTCTGAAGAAAACGTCTAAAAAAAGTGACATTTTTACTCCTAATAAAATAAACTACTATTTTTTGCCAGTTTTTTTTAAATAAAAGCCGCCATTAAGGGTTAAATAAGGCGTTCTATGGTCCTAATAGTTAGCCCGGTCAAATTTTGACAATTTGACAATTGACATGTTGTTATGCAACAAGGAACCCAACCTTCATTTTTACCATACCGAGATAATTACGTTTTAAAAGTTCTGTTTGTCTTAGTTTAAGTTGGTTTTAGTCTTTTAGTTTCAGTCCAAGCTTCGTATTAATAAGTACCTATCAGTTTTCCGTATTCTAAATTGTTCCAAAGTACTCGTAAGTGTAGTATAGGTGGTCCTACATGTCACAGACACGAAATACATTATATTTCAATTACTTTGATTTTGAGGGTTGGTTCTTTGTTGCATAACACCATTCAATTACAACTTTTGTAAGAAATACTTTTTTGGTAAAAATGATTTATCTTAAAATGACATTCTAGTCATTTTTCCCTAGATTGCTTAATTAAGGAGAAAACTTTGAAAAACTAGAATTATTTACACGTTTACAAGCCCCCCCCCCCCCTATGCACACCCTAACATCTCCCATCACCCATCACCACCTAAGATCACCCTAACATATTTCAGCAGTAAAATCGCTGTTCTAGAAATTTGCCGTGGGAAATATTTTTTAAATGTAAGTACCTCTATTATACTTGTTAATATAATAACAAGAATTGCCGAGAACTGAACTCGTTTGAAAGGAAAAATCTTGCTGTCCACTATTACTATCTACCTAATAGTCATCAGGAAAGAGCTGGCATTGCTCATTCATTCATCAGCTATATTCTGCTAATAAAAGAACTAAAAGGGAGAAATAAGGAAAGAAGAAAATTCTAATCTTCGCTACACAGAAATGAGAAAAGAAAAGAGCTGGCGATCTTCATCCGTCGAGTCTTAGGGCCAAATTACATGAACTAACTATTTAGTAACTTTTAGTTACTAACTTGGTTACTAAATGAACTCAAGGAGCAAAAACACGGGAATCTAAGCTTTAACGTCGACGTCAAAATGGGCGGATAAATTTTGACGTTGACGTTAAAGCTTAGATTCCCGTGTTTTTGCTCCTTGAGTTCATTTAGTAACCAAGTTAGTAACTAACAGTTACTAAATAGTTAGTTCATGTAATTTGGCCCTTAGGTAGTAAAAAACTGCCATATTATGTTGCAGGAGCTTCTAAGTGATAAACCCTTAAATCTATAACGATATCTATAGAACTTTGTATATATTTTGTTAATGCCTATATTTTTTTTCCAGAAAGATTTGTATTAATTACGTAATGTCATTAATAGAAAATCAGAAAATGATATACATTAACTAACACACGAAACACCATAAAACCCCGCATTTCAATTCCTCATCACATCACTCAGTATTATCACTTGAGTAAAATCTCAACGTCTTTATCTTATCTTGTATACCCTAAAATCTTAAACAGCAAAACAGTTCGTTAATTCGTAAAATTAAAAATTTAAGTAAGTACCCACCAAATTTCAAATGTTTAGCTCGTAAAGTTTTCAAATCTACTAACCCACGATTCGTAAAAAGGCATCTGGTTCATATCTATACCTTATTAGTGGATAAAAAACTCGTGAAAAGTCATGAATTTTCCTGTAAATTATTATAAAATTATGAAAATTGTTTCAAAGGAAAAAAATAATTTTTTTTGAATTAATTACCTACCTAATTTCAATTTTCAAGAAAAAAAAAATTTTTTGAGCTTTAATTGTAAAAGTGAAATAGAATATAATCGAGTAAACATTTTACTGCTGTTGAAATAGCAGAAGTCGAATAAAACAAGTGACAATAAAATTAAAAACTATAATACCGGTTATAAACACAGGTAAGCAATCGGTTAATATCGCCAAAAAGGCATGACCGCGCGTGAGTTACACCCAAAGGAGTGGCGTCTTGAAGCTCCAACCCGCAACAAGCTTGTGCTTGATCAAACAAACAGTTTGAGAATAAAGGATCTCATCGTGCATTATATTCCCGCCCAGGTGCACCGAAACTAGGGGAGTTATAAAAGGGACAACTCCGGGGGCACAAAAGCCTAGCATGCTGTCATCGAATTGAACGAGAGGAAAGAGGGGTAACTCGTGCCACCAAAAAATGGCAGAATCACCGTCGTTTTGTCGGCGCCGTTGCATTCCTTGATAGCGTCTCGACGGTGTGGTCAGTCGTGCCAAACCACCGACACTTGCAGACGTTATAGTAGCTCGTATTTTTTTTTTCATGTAAAAGTCACTCTAGAGCAACGGTGTGTAAATCAATTACAGCAACAGCGTGAAGCTGAGCACGGAACGCCTCTCAAAGTGGGAGCAACCAATCTGGATGTTCTCGCCGCGTATCAAACTAATCTTGTTAAATGTGAGTCAAAAGATTCTAAATATTCATTCTGTCAAAACATCTTGCTTCTGTTGTGGCGTGTGAACTACCTCACACCTTACGCAGTGAAAGTTCTAAGTGATCTAGTTTCCAAAGTTACCCCTTTACATTTCACCTCCCTTTACAACCGAAATATGCGTTCACAGTCTAAGAACAATACTCGTTCGGGTACTTGGAAATGACAATTTTACATTTATTACTACTTTGTTCTTACTGTTTATTTGACTGTGATTATGAGAAAATTACTTTTAATTATAAACTAACGTTTAAATGTTGAAATTAGGCGAATAAATTGTGATTTCGAAAAAAAATTTTTAGTGCAATTTGATACTTTTTTTTTAATTTAAAACTAAATTTATGTATGTGATGGTGAACTATAGGTGATGGAGGAAAATTGCACCATGAGACCGTGTGCTACAGACTTTAGCATCGCTGCAATCATGTCTCGACATGGAAGAGCGCGAAATTCTCGATGTAGAGATCGCGATCCGCCGGATACCATATCACCTCTTGGTAAGTCGCAACTTTAATGCAAAACTTTGTTTATTAATTATTTATAAATTGTTAACTATAAGGTCAAAAAATAACCAAGTTCAATTACGTATCAATAGGTAAATACTGAAGTTGATAGACTGTCAATATTCAATAAACTATCATTATGTTTTTTTTAATGGTATAACTACCAACTTATGATGTTATAATAGTTGTACATTTAATGATGATTGTTCAAGCTTAAAAGAAAGATAAAGTAAGAATTAATTTGCTTTCATTATTGTTGTAGTGTTAAATAAAGCAAAGCACGAACGAAAAACATGTAGAAAAATAGCGCGAATCCTATATTTAAAAAAACTAAAAAAAATTGGCTTATGATTATCAAAATTGACACTTTTTTGCTCTTTAATTAAAAAGAAGATTTTTTAACAACAATTAAATAGGTATAGCTTTTGTAATGGTTTCGAACATAATTTATAAATTCCCCCTTCTTTATTATTATAATTTTCTTAATTATTTAAATATGGTTTTTTACAAGTATGTGAAGCATAAACAGTTTACATTTCATTATAATTTGCATATAAAATAATGTCTAAGTTCCTTATGCACCAAGTACAACGTAAATTAGGTATTGAAAATTGATTTGAAACTCTATAATTCATAGAGGGAAATTTGTTGAAAATTTGAACCAATTTGGAGTAAAACAAAAATGCATCTAGAAAAAGCTTTAAAATATTTTTGTATATGTACCTATTTGGACACTAATAAGCGACAAAACAATAAATTATAAGAGGGTATATGAGCTAATAATGGGTCCTCAAAACAGACATTGATCGCTCAGTGTATACACAAGACGACATTTTTTTAGAAAATTCTTAACCACCAATGTGCCGATTTTTGGAAAAATTATTGATCCACTTAATAATAAGATTTGTTGCAGTTATAGTTCAAAAATTAAGTGTTTTTATTAGCAAATAATTTGGGATTAGGTACTCGATTTAAAAGGCATTTGAGTTTGAGCAGGGTATAGAGTTCTTTAGTTTTAATTTACAAATTTGTCTTTATGGCAGAAGCATGAAGTTCGAAATTGAGTGGTATTAGGAGATGCTTCCCAAAAATGTTAAAAAGTTCAATCATTATAAAAATTAAAAAAAATATTTGAGAATTATAAAAATGAAGTTGCTACCTCATTCACGTTTTTTTGAACCATTAATTTTTCTTTTGATCTAAAAGGTTTATAAAATGCAAGATTTATTTGAGATAACTATAGGTATAAGTTTCTACCTATTTCAAGTGAAAAATGCCACCATGTTTATTCTTCGGAGCTGTCTTGAGACAAGAATGTTAAATTATTTTTCAGTTGTCATCAGTAGAAAATTTCAAACCGTTTAATCTTATTTCAACATCCTTGCTCTTATTGTAGTAAAAAATGCAAAATATGGTTCCAGATTATTTTTTTAAATTTAATAGAGTAAGGTTCCTAAATGTGGAATACCATTTTTATTTTATTTAAAAAAAACGTTAAATGACGTCTAATAATTCTGAATAATTCTTGTCTATAATTTGTCTCTAGAGTGTGGTTGATAAAACAATCATAGTCTTAAGTTTATTATTCTCATTTCTTTGCTTTAATTAGGATTTTCTTCAAAATTGTCCATTTATGTTCATTCCAAATTGGTCAAATTCCACATTTAGCGTCTTTACTCTACGCGTCAGAACGTCGCTGACATGTCGTCAGAGCAACTGTGGACATCCAAAAAACAGATATACACTTCAATAAACTTAAAATACACTTATGCAACACAAAGTGTTAGCTTGTACAAAAGTAATAAAGACATCATAAAGTATACCTTAGACCGAGTTTTTCATTGGCAGTTTAAACTACGTTCCATCTGAACTAAGATCAATCTCATGCGCTGTACTTTTACTGTAACGTATACGAGTTACGGCGCATGAGTTTGAACTTCGTTCAGATGAAACGCAGTTTAAACTCCCAATGAAAAACTCGACCTTAGTGTTCCATTAGGTTCAGGCATTACTTATTAACAATGCCAAAAGTACAGAAATCGCCATTGCGTCTTATATTTAGACGTCCTGCTGTTGCTTTGAAGCGAAAATGTGTTCATAGTCTACATACAACAATTTTTTACGATATTATAATATTTAGGAACTGTAAAGTTGAATTCTACATTACACATTTATCTCCAGGGTTTAATTTTTGTCTCAGTATAAAGAAGTTTTAACAATAGCGTATGGACCGATTTATACTGTTACAAAAATTAAATCCTGGGGATAAATGTGTAATGTAGAATTCGGCCTAAGTCGGTTTTGTTAAACCCGGGTAGCTTTACAAGCACAAGCACTTGAAGAGCTAAAACAAAAACTTTAAAACAATTAACATAAAAATGATGAAATAATCAGCCCATTTAAAGATTCATGAAGGATTTGAAAATACAGGGTGCTCCAACACTTATTACAGGCGCTTTAAAATGAAAACCAATACAAATAGAAGAAAAGTTTACTGAAATAATTTGTTCAGGAAAGTGTCTTCCCCAACATACGATGCATATCTTCACTTTATTGCTAATAGAAAAACACTGACAACGCCAACTATGATTTTTTTAAATTACACCATATGTAAAAAATTACGTCAATTAATAGAAAATTGTATTTTCTTTAAAGATGTGCATTTGTTTTTATCCCTACCTAAAAAAAATTTTTTAGTTAAACGGGAATAACTGAAAAGTAGTCCGAATATTTGTAAAAAATCGCTACTATTTATTCAGTTAATCCCGTTTTAGTAAAAAAAAATTTTTTATGTGGGGATAAAAACAATTGCACATCTTTAAAGGGAATAAAATGTTCTATCGATTGACGTAATTTTTTACATGGTGTAATTTAAAAAAATCATAGTTGGTGTTGTCAGTGTTTTTCTATTAAAAATAAAATGATGATATGGATCGTATGTTGAGGAGGACACTTTCCTGAACAAATTATTTCATTAAATTTTTCTTCTATTTTTGTATTGGTTTTCATTTTAAAGCGCCTGTAATAAGTGTTTGACCAAAATAGGTATTTACATACCTATTTTTATTCTGATATAAACTCAAATTAAAATAAATGGTTAAAAGGCACTTTTTTGCTAATATTTGATGCGCGAGCTAGATATAGGTCCTACTAGACTTTTTTTCAATATTTTATGGTTTTAATTTATTTATGTTATGGTGTACAAAATACTAATGGCGAGTATAGAATATTAATTAACCTTCCAGTACTGACAGTAACGTGCCAGCATAATTATAACATCTATACTAACGTCGGTCTCACAGACCGCGCTTAGTTTTAATTTTTTTTAACGTATTTTTTACAACTTTTTTATTGCAAATAGAAATTATTTCAAATATTTAGTAATTTTTCTGGATACTAATTATAATTTTAGCAAAAAAAAATTTATTTTAATAACCAAAATTCACTTTTATAAAAATAAACAAAAATAAAAAGATGCATAAATTAAATAAGCGATTTCATTTTTTAATAACTAGTAATATTATAAACAAACCTAGGAACAACACTTCTAAAAAGGTAAAAATATTTTTTTCATCTTCAACAATAGCTGAAATATTTTGAATAGAACATTTGTCATTTACATGTTAGAACATGTTAGAGCATGTTACCACATGCACCAAAAAGAGCTACTTATTAATTGAAGTAAATGCAAAAATCTCTTCTGTTCTTTTTGTTATCCTATTTCTATTCAAGACAAGTGGAAAAAAATAATTTTTAACTAAAAATTTTTAAACATTTTGAAAAAATATTGAAAATTTTTAGTTACTGTTGTACTAACGTCGGTCTCTCAGACCGAATTCAATTATTATAATTGAACCATTACAAACTTATGCTTGCAAACTTCAAAAAAATGTGTGAGAGCATTTAGTTTAAAGGTACTGATAACCTCCCAACCGTAGCAGTTCGTATTTCAAAGATATTAATAAAAATTAAACTCGGTGGTCTGTGAGACCGACTGTTAGTACTGAAAGGTTAAGTACAAAGGATAGTATAAAATACACAAGAGTAGGTAGTTACACAACGCTCATGACGGTAATGAACATTTAAAAATTTCAAAATAAGTGCGACGTTGCCCGTAGCTAACTTTAACCGATAAAAATTTCCCAGCTCTCTACCTCACAACAATGACAAATTCTAACAAGAGAAAAAATTTATAGCTCATCCGTATAGTGTTCTGCACTTCGCACGTTACTCCTGTAATGTTCAAATTTCAAAGATTATGGGGCTGCGACTATATAAGGGTAGCTTCTAAGCTAAATACTTTTATTATAGTACAGATCCCAAAAGCGAATATTGGCATCGACCTGGAAATAAAACATATGTGGCTGAAAATTTGGATTTGGGCATTATTTGATATGTACTACAAGACGCTAAAAAGTTTACCATCGTCAGGGGTGTGCAACATGGGTAGATCCCACCCATATAATGTTTTTAGGGGGCGTTTTTTTAAACCCAATTAGTTTTTGATAAGGACATGGTACTTTATATTTTTGGGGTCGCTGATTACGAATATGATGTCAAAATTGTAGTTTAACAACTACAAACTGTTAAATCAGCTGCCAAAATAATAACATTCTGTTTTTTTAACATTATTTTTCGATTTAGCGGTTACTGTAAATAAGGAGGAATAAAAAAGATAAAAAAAGAGATGTAATTGAAATTTTAAACTAATTTATTTAATTTTTTTATATAAATTGATGTAGAGGCTATCTAAATGTTCCTTTCATGTTGCTTATGGTACAACTATTGCAAGTACAGAAAATTTCATAGATATATAAATTGTTTAGAATTTAATTCTCTATAAATTGACCCAAACAAAATTTCAATTTTTCTATTACACTTCCAGTTACTCTTTTAACAGTTGAGGACACATTTATTCGATGTTGCACACCCCTGAGAGTGGTAAACTTTTTTGCCTCTTTTTCTAGACTTTTAATACTACCTTATTTCAAATTTTCAGCCACATATGTTGTTTTTCCAGTCTGTGGCCTAGAGTGATGTTAAGGCTATATAAATGGTTCTTTTGACGCCTTTATGGAAAAACTATTGCAAGTACAGAAAATTTCATAGATGTATAAGTTGTTTAGAATTGCAATCTCTATAAATTGACTATAACAAAATTTCGATTTTTCTATTACACTTCCAGTTACTCTTTTAACAGTTGAGGACACATCCACTTGATGTTGCACACCCCTGAGAGTGGTAAACTTTTTTGCCTCTTTTTCTAGACTTTTAATACTACCTTATTTCAAATTTTCAGCCACATATGTTGTTTTTCCAGTCTGTGCCCTAGAGTGATGTTAAGGCTATATAAATAGTTCTTTCGACGCGTTTACGGAAAAACTATTGCAAGTACAGAAAATTCCATAGATGTATAAGTTGTTTAGAATTGCATTCTCTATAAATTGACTATAACAAAATTTCGATTTTTCTATTACACTTCCAGTTACTCTTTTAACAGTTGAGGACACATCCACTTGATGTTGCACACCTCTGAGAGTGTTAATCTTTTTTGCCTCTTTTTCTAGGCTTTCAATACAAGCTTATTTTAAATTTTCAGCCACATATGTTGTTTTACGAAATGTAGCTTGTTTTTGCCTTTTGTTCAGGATCATCGAAAAAAACAGTTTTCTCGGGGTTCTTTTTTCGGAACAGGTAGTCAGAAATCAATATTTAATATGATGAACTAAAACTTTGAAATATCCTCTTTCATTATCCGTAAACGTTTTTAAGATATAACGTTTATGTAAAAAATGCCGTCAATATTACGATAAAAGTGCCCTTTTTAAGACGCGCGCACTTCATCTTAATTTCATAGAAATTACATGAAGTAGAGTAAATTTTTGAATACATCATTTGAAAGCACGTTGAATTACCTAAAAAACCGTATATTTATTGTTTTGGAAATTACATTTATCCATCTTACGCTAGCCTCTTAAAAATTTAATTTCAAGAAAAAAATAAAATTCAAAAAAGTTGAAATATTTAAGGGGTGTTTTTTTAAAACTGAAAATTGTTTTAACATAATTAGTAGCATGGTGTCATTACAAATATATTATAGAACATATATCCAGAATATTTTTTAAATTTGAACTCTCTGTAGCTTATGGTACATTAATATGTAAAGAGTCGTCAGAAAAATGAAAAAGAAAACTTCTAGTACAATTTCAGGGATGATGAAAATAAATAAATTAAAAAATAACCACATCAATTTAAAGCTAAAATCATCTTCTTTCCAAAAATTTACTCGAAATAATGATCTGACAATTCCTTACAAAATGGCAAACATTTTTGTGAGTCACTACGCTGTAAAATTTTCAATTTTCAGATTTCCAACGGTTTATCCCTATTTGTGTTTCATCGCGTTTTTCTGGAAAAGTACTATTGGTACAAAAAATTTTATAGATTCATAAATTGTTCAGAATTACATGCTCTATTAAATAGCTTTATCAGAATTTCGAAATTCTCATTTCTTTTCGAGCTAGTATTCTTTGAATGTTGAGGGCACATTTACTTCATGTTGCACACCCCTAGGAGTGGTAAACTTTTTTGTGTCTTTATGTAGACTCTTAAAGCTAGCTAATTGTAAATTTACAGCCACATATGTCGTTTTTCCAGGTTGAAACCGATAGACCCTGTACTATTAGGATATTTTTGGATATAATTTTAGGAAAAAGTTGTTGACCACTGTTTTTGATACACTTGATACATTTGAGAACATTTTAATCACAACAGATAGACGATCAGTTCAATTATTTGGAGGTTAAGAGATAATCTTGAAAAAACTAAAATATGAACGACATCAGCCCCATTAGTTGTGGCACAATGGTGAGAGACAGACAGACACATGGGCAATTTGCCAAACTTACTTTTTTAGTGTCTGGAGTAATAAAACGCGAAACGCCACAAAGATCCGTTGACAATCCACCAAAAACAATTTTTCGAATGACTATAAGATACTTTCTTCACTTACAAAAAGTAGCTTGATATTAATAAGCTCGATGAAGTAGTTTAAGCAGTTTGGTCTTGAAGAGTGATTAATTCAAAATAATGTTCAATAGAAAAAGGGAGAATTCTAAATTTAAGGCTATTATATTAGTTAAGAGTTATGCCAATAATTTACAAGTCAATTTATGATTATGTGCATTCTTTTGTTAAGTTTAGATGTTTTCCAAGTTTAGAAAAATGGAATAATCGAATAATTATAGAAGTTTTATTTTTTATTTCAATATGTTTGGATAACAAACTTTTACAACAGGGTCAGGTAAAATTAGACTTATTTTATTCAAATCAAAATCAAAAACCTCATGTAGTTGAAAGTTTATGACCTTCCGCTCTAATACGACAATAATTAATATACCTACAACAGGTATCTGTACCTATAAGTGTGTAGGTATTTTGAGGTTACTAAATTTAATATGGTGCAGGTTTGGCGAAGACTTTTTAGAATTAATACGATGTTCGAATACCAAGACAAGTTCTCAAAAAAATTAGAAAACATTTTCTTAATTTCTTTGTACCCATACTTCTAAGGACACTTAAACCTGTCAATCCCGATTGTTAACGATTCGCTAAGCAACCGTAAAAAAGATATTCTGATAGTGATGCTCATGATCATTGATTGAACCCTTTTATAGACCTAAGGTATATTAGGAGAAAAAGAAGTTTAAAACTATATTTTGTCAATCGAACATCAAATAAAAAAAAATTCTTTTATTACAAATTCTCAGCTACATAGCTACTTATGGGTAGGTAGATACGCAGAAAATCACTTTTGTTCAAATTCTTAATTTTCATTTCAAGTTTAACATAAGAATGATTATGGAAACAATCGAAAATAACATCAAACATTCAATGATTCGATTGATTTAAAATTGAAAATAGGTATAGGTATAATCTCTCTTATGCCATGAAAAACGGTTTGAAAATGGATCACGTTACAAGTAATAACTTGGGTCACAAAGAATAATAAACTTTTTTTTATAGTTTAAAAACTTCTTAACTTTTTAAGGGTAATCAAATACCCTTAAGTATACCATATCTATTTATAGGTAATGCATCTATCTAATTAAGGTGCCTATTTTAATTTTAATTTTTTGACAAGAAGATAGATCTTGTATTTCAATTGGTGACTGTTACAATAAATAGGGCATTTTCCAATTTTTTAAAATGTATCTAGAAAGTTACCTTATTGATAACGTAATCTCAAAACCACATTAAAGAAAAATTGCGACTGTAACTACTAACTAAGCAACAAACGTGATATGTACGAATCGCGACGTCACTTAGGTTTTAATTTTCACTTTGAACCTGCAGCATTTAATGCTTTTACTAAAGCACTTTTTAATAAACCTTTTTTAATTAACATATTTTTAGTGTGCCCAAGTCATTGATAATCGACTTTGCTAAGCAATAACGCAGCAATAATCGATATTTAAAAAATTGGAAAATACCCTATTATTGTATATTGTAATCCCATGCAAACACATGCATGAAGTAATTCAGAAGACGAATCTTAGAAAAATGTTATTTGCCATCATATGGTGTTTACTACGTATTTTCGCGAATCTGGTTATCATTCGGTATACTAAGTCCATCTAATATACCTGATGTTTTGTGTGGATATAAGACAGATTTAAAAAAATTGCGAAGCGTTAAAATGAAATTTAACCCTAGACCCGTGAAGAAATTGGTCATATATTACACCGTGGGGTTACCAGCGACCCAAATTTAAATAATCATTTTTTCCTGAATATCATTGATAATATGATAATGCAATAATTGTTTTTTATACATATCCTGAACTTTACTAAAACAACAAAAAAAAATTGGAGACAGAAATTGGAAATAAAGAATCTTGCAAAATAAAATAAAAATATAAATAAAATATACCTACACACAAAAAAAATATTTTTCAATATAGTAAATTAATAAAAATTTGTTGTAATCATATTGTAAACTCTATAAATATAAAGAAAATTGCATATTTTGAAGTAAAAATATATACAGAGTGTTAGAGAAGAACAAAGAGAAATTCCACATGACACAAAAAATATCAAATTAAAAATAAATAAAAATATTTTAAGCAATCAAATTACAGGTACGTAAATTGATGCTAAATACTTAAGAGTGAAGGTAGATAGACATGTAAATGCCTTTTTGGTCCTTGGTGCATGTTTAAGTCAAATTTTTAGAGTAGGTGACTGGCATCGCCTGCAATCCCATGGTAGTTTTCTAGGGTTAAACAATTTCTTCAGAACTATCAGATCATCAAAATTTATTAATTTCAAATGTAACGATTTCGGATTTAAAATACAGGGTAGACCACGAAACTTGTAGCCCCTGGCGATTTTTGACTGAAATCCACATAACAAATAGGTATTATTACAGTTCAGATAAGTCTTATATTTTGATTTAAAAAAATATAGCAAAAATATATTCTTGACCTATCTAGATAAAAATGATATGTTTTATTGGCGTTGCAATCCAAAATCGTCAGAGGCTACAAGTTTCGTAGCCCACCTTGTGTAAATAACTATATCTCAAGTATTATTACGAAAGATTAAAAAATGTATTTAAAACATTTTATCAGTTTGTTTCAATCTAATCTTTATTTTAATTTAATGATTGATATACGACATTCTTATACCTATATTGTAGGTATAGGTATTTGGTTCGTTTAACCACTGGTACACTGAATTAATGTTAACTATTACTTACATTACTTTTGAGTTTTGCAATGAATTTTCAGTAGGTACGCACGATTTACCAGTTACAAATAATATCTTAGTATTGCTTTATTCTTACGAAATAAGAATGGAGACAATTTAGCTGCTGGAAATAAATATCTTTTACCAGCTTCTTTTTGTATAAATATAATTTCAAAAATTTTCAATTTAAATTACATCTCGTCTTATTAAATAATTTGAAGCCTCAAGTAAAATAATTATCTATACTTTCTTATTTTAAATAAATTGATGTTTTATTTCTTATTTGTATTCATAATATATTTGAAAGAAAACAACAACAAACGAACAAGCTACTTAAAAAAAGAGAAGAATACTCCAGAGTGGTTATTAGCCAAGAACGACAAAAAGACAGAAGGGGAGGTTGTTGATTTACTATTTGTTGGTAAAATAAAGTTAACCCTCAATTTAAGTATGGGGTGTTATGATGGTTACATCCATAATTCGTGCTAAACGTATAGCCATCAGGGTGGCCAATAATTGCGAGGTTGACTGTACATTCTATGGAACGTTTGGTACGTCCATAATACGACAAATCGTGTTAGTTTGAGAATTTTTAATCGACTGGTAATTTCTTAAAGCTTTTGAGGACAAAACAAATACTATAGTAGGTATATTAGGTATTAAATATCTGAGTTCAAGTGTTCTCGTGAAGAACTAGTGCAGTTCTGGAACTCTGGGCCTTAACTGTTTTTCAAAACTTATTTTTTTTCCGCAAAAGACAGTGTATTTAAAGAAAAAGAACTACCGTTCTATAAAAGTCAAGCAGAAGTTACAGAATCTCCATTTTGAGAAAGGGAAATATTGTATTTATAGACACACCTGAAGATAAATTTTGTTGGTCATTGTCTATTGTACTTCTTCTTCGTATATTAACACTTGGAAATTTATACCTTTAGAAATAACTTTCTTGTTGTGGGCATCAAATTTTTCAAAATTAATGTTCGCTGTCAATATTCTTTTAAAATAGGCAATCACTTTTTAATAATTAGCAAGTTATATAAACTTTAACAAATATTTTTGTGCTACCGAAACGGCGCCATTTTCCATCATAAACATAAATTATATTATAAAGTGAACAGATTATGTCATTATAAGTTAATTACATTTCGATATTTTACATAGATGATTGATTTACGTTATCAGTCGTTAATTATATGTCAAACAGTATAGCGTAAATTAATAACTGGTAATTTTCTCCTCTATCTAGGTGTATAATTTTTAAATTAACCAATAATTTGAGAAATTAAAAAATAAAAGTGTTTTTCATCGAGCGCATCAAAAAGCAATAAATTGTTTCAACGGGCAATCAAAATGAGAATTATGGAATTTATAAGATTTTATCGAATATTTACTGAAACGTGGAATTACGTGGAAGAAGGGAACAAGGGGACTTGCTTTACGCTGCGAAAATCCAAAAGTTAAAATAATGAGAATTATTTTTACTGAGTCAGTTCGATCCTTTTATTGCGAAATATTAAAAAGGTATGAGACCTCACTGGACCGTACTGAGCCATCACTGAGCAGTGTATACACTGCTCAGTGATGATACTTGGAACTGAAGTAGGTTCTGCTCTTCAGGACAGAGAAAAATGTAATTTTGGCATTTTTGTACGTAACTTAACTTACTTAGAAGGGCCTGTGCCTCATTACATTGGGCCAAAGGCCCCAATCTTGTGATTTAGTGGAGCGCAATGAGATGTTTTGACAGTTTTTTACCTATTAAAGCCACGATATTGAAACTGAAGTAGGTTGTGGTCTTCAGAACAGAGAAATATGTGATTTTGGCATTTTTGTACGTAACTTAACTTCCTTAGAAAGGTCTGCTCCATTACATTGGGCCAAAGGCCCCAATTTTGGGATTGGTGGCGCACAGTGAGATTTTTTGACCGTGTGTTACGTATTAAAGCCACGACATTGGTAGGTTCTGGTCTTCAGGACAGAGAAAAATGTAATTTTGGCATTTTTGTGCGTAACTTGACTTACTTAGAAGGGCCTGTGCCTCATTAGACATTACATTAGGCCGAAGGCCCCAATATTGTGATTAAGTGAAGCACAATGAGATTTTTTTGACTGTTTTTTACCTATTAAAGCCACGACATTGAAACTGAAGTAGGTTCTGGTCTTCAGAAGAGAGAAATATGTGATTTTGGCATTTTTGTACGTAACTTAACTTACTTAGATAGTTCTGCTCCATTACATTGGGCCAAAGGCCCCAATTTTGGGCTTTAGTGGCGCACAGTGAGATTTTTTGACAGTGTGTTACCTATTAAAGCCACGACATTGGTACTGAAGTAGGTTCTGGTCTTCAGGACAGAGAAAAATGTAATTTTGGCATTTTTGTACGTAACTTGACTTACTTAGAAGGGCCTGTGCCTCGTCATTAGATTGGGCCGAAGGCCCCATCTTGTGCTTTAGTGAAGTACAATGAGATGTTTTGACAGTTTGTTACCTATTAAAGCCATGATATTGAAACTAAAGTAGGTTCTGGTCTTCAGAAGAGAGAAATATGTGATTTTGGCATTTTTGTACGTAACTTAACTTAGTTAGAAGGACCTGCCTCATTACATTGGGCCGGAGAGTTCAATCTTGTGCTTTAGTGGAGCACAATGAAATTTTTTGACAGTTTGTTACCTATTAAAGCCATGACTAACATTATATAATCGTTCAAATTTTCTTTCATAAAATTCAGATTTTTTGATATAATTTTGTTATGGTAAGTGATCAGGAAATTTTTTGGGCTACACAGTTTTTTCATATTAGTTGCTAAAATTAATTTATCTCCTCTCGCCTGTAAACTCTAAATTTTTTTATAGTTATTACGATTAACAAAGAGCCATTATTTTTGAAATCGTTACCTTGGCTAATAATTGCTCTAGCCAGTCACATACAATGTAATCTTTTCGCATTTAAATGTTTACTCTTAATAAATCGGATTATATCGGTAGATATAGTTTATTTTACACTCCAATTAATAATAAACTAATTAAGAGATTTATTACATATTGTTTAACTAACAATTTAATTATTATTACCTAATTGTATTTTACTTTCAAAATGGCAAAATTTTTTCCAGCCTATTAGGGACACTTAAGCTAGAAAATAAAGTTATACCGTTGAGAAGTTTTCCCTTCAATATCTCTCAATCAACGCTTATACAATATACACTTCAAATTTGAGAACTTAGCTGAAAAAGTTTCTTAGTTTAGAAAAAGTAAGGTTAGATTGTACTTTTAAATCCTAGGAGCTAACAGTGAACTTCTTACCTTCTAGAATGTAAAAGTAGAACTTTAATCTTACTTATTCGGTAACATAATGTCAAATTTTTTTGACGTTTGAACAAAAAGTAATTCTAATGTAAATTTTAATGATCTTTCCATACCAAGAATGATTTAAATTTTAATAAGAATAATTGTAACATTCTTGATAAGTTTTAAAAATAAAAAAAACTTAAGTTACAAGGCCTTTTAAGTAGCTACCTAATTTTTTATAATTCAACAGCAAGGTGAAAAAGCTTAAAAACTTTTCTTGGCGTCCTTAAAAAGTTAAAAATCTTTCAACGTCAGAGTTGTCACGAAATTTTCCAAAAGTACCTAATATGCTAAAATAATTTCCATATCGAAAATTTCTAAAGTTATTAATTTGACTTTTATGAATTTACGATTTTTAGATTACATTGATTTTATAACAAAAAAAAGTGAGCTGGTTCTATTTTTAAAGGGTTAATGTACAAGGGTGTTATGTTAGATTAAATCTGGCCATTTTGTATTTTATATTAGTTTGGTATAAGTTATGTGGTGCGTTTGAAACTAATTTGATACTAATTTTAAATAATAGAAAATTATTGGTTGATGTTAATTTAATAAACAGCTTAAGGTAAGAAAAATGTAACCTTAAAAACACCCCTTAATTTTGAATCATTAAGTTGTGGATATTAATATATTTTTAAATGAATCGAGTGGTTGGCTATTTATTATAACAAAATATAACTAATTAAAGGAACAATAAATAACTAAATTGGAGATTTTTTTGTTGAAATATAAGTAAATTGTTATTATTTATTCATTAGAAGTGCTTATATCAATTGTTAGAATCATTAGTTATAGAAATATTATTTATTGTCGACAAACGATTAGTAGAATTTCAGTTTTCACGTCGACAATGGTCACAAGCTATCAATAAATTTTCTGACTCCAATAACACATTAATACGAACAAATTGTTTAGGCCCCTTTCTATATGCTAAAATATTATTATTATTTTGAATTATAAAATAAGAAATACCTACTAAATGACTAAATGAGTTCCTTTCTAGTTCAAAAAAATTGGATAAATTCTTGAGCAAAATGACTTCAAAATTTCTTTTCACTTTTTCGTCTAAAAATTCGAAAATTTAATGACGTAAAATTAGCCACCCTTATATGGCGGGTTAGGTTAGACAGGTCAGGCACCAATAAATGGTATTGTCGAAATCACTTTAATACTTTAAAATCTTTTGAATAATTTATAATTTAAAATCGATATTTTTTTTGATATTTAGAAGGTAATAGGTATCACTCTAAATAATTTATTAGGTATAATGAGGCAGCCATTTTGTTTATGTAGATATATATTTTTACTTTCATTTACGATGTAAGTGAAAATATTAATCACAAAACCTGCAGAAATCAATTGAAAAATCTTTGTCGAGTCTTCCTCTTGAGAAAAATAAACAATAACTAAGGTTAGAATTTACTTTTACATCCCAGCAGATAAAAAGCTCGCTTTTAAGTACTAAAATAAATAAAAAAGTTGAAATTCAATCTTACTTATTCAGTAACAAAATGTCACCTTTTTTGACATTTGAACAAAAAATTATTTAAATACTCTTCTAATTTTTATACAACCGTTAGATTAATATTTTAATCGCAATTAAATAACTAAAATCGGACCCATTTAAACATAATTTTAAGTTGCATTAGATTTTTCAACGTAGGAGGGTGTTAGTAAGATAGAAACCCACGTTGTTATTAAAAGATTAAAAAATTATAATTAACAGTCAACCTTATATTAAATTGGTTTTGATGTTAATCAAAAATTGATTTAATAATTTAATTAGGAATTTAACATATTATTGTATAGCCGCTAATGAAAAATTATTTCAATGTATACCTAATAGGTAATGTAGTTAGGTATGGGTAAAAATTCAATTAATTAAGTAATTTATTTAAATTGGGACAAAATGTCGCGGAAAATTGCGTACATATTGTGTGTGCTTTTGATTGTAGATTATAGTTACCTTAAATATTATTAAGGATTGCGTAATAATTTATTTTATTCTTGTGCGTTTTAAATTATGGAATATATTTAACATAAATTATTTAAAACAACAACTTAATAGAGACATTAAAAATTTTATTTTAATTGTAATTAGTTTAATTCAAAACTAGAATTTTTTAAATTAATTTATTGTTACTTCGGCCATTTGGCTTATGAACTCCCAATAATAGTAATCATATTTACCTTTTTTCTGATGTGTTCTCGCCGAATGTGTTTTTCTCCATACTAAACTCTATTCTTCGCTCTATCGCCAATTCACTCAAAATGAATCGAATGGTAATTATTAATTAATGAACATTACACACTTACACAAACTTATTTTTAAAGCAAAAATCGAATAACGAATAATTATTAAAGCTTCCATCAAGCTTTCAACATCGAACTCGATTTTAATAACGCGTACGCGGGAGTTTAAACTCGATTCCGAAAAAAACCATTTAGTTTTGTTGTAGCTGAAATTTAAACTTGTAGATTAAACAAACAGTTATATTTGTTCTTATCCAATATAAGTGACCTGAAAATAGAAATTTGGTTGAATATTATTTTTATGTCTTCATTTATGGTTATTATCGGACCTCAAAAAGATAGATAAACAGAGATGCGGCCGAAGCGATTGTTGTAATGGATTGCTTTACCCCGCAAATAACACACAAAATGAAGATCTTTAGATGTCTTCAAGAGGACGATTTGGATCGAAAGAAGGAGATGGAAGCTTGCTGCAGTTTTTGGAAATGTTCTTCTCTTATGTTCTCCCACAACAACACGATCTGGAAATAAAATTTGATTTAATTATTATTTTTACACCAATTCTATTATTTTTATTTTTTGAAGTAGAAGTTTAAATTTAAAAGCAAAAAAGAGAGAACGTCGAGCAATAGTGTCAAACTCGCCAGATTAAAAAAAAATTTAATGATGATGGTCAAAACGTTGAAGCAAACCTTTGTTAAAGAAACTATGACTTTAGAGGGATTTAGAAAAAGTTTTAAGGCACTGGACTGCAGAAAAATTTTTAGAATGAAGAGCAAAAGAATTATTTTAGATAGGGACGTCCATGTATTGATGGAGTGTTTGCTTTGCAAAACGCAGGCTCGGACTAGCTTCATATCGTACCTACGCTTTCCCAACCCTAATAGCAAAATCAAAATTCTTTACAAGACTATGTTAGGTTAGATTAGGTTAGGCTAGGTCAGGTTAGGTTAGGTTAATTCAGGTTAGGTTAGGTTCTGTTAGATGAACAACTACGAAACCACCACGAGAACCTGAAGTAATGCCGAGAGATGATCCCAGGTTGCTCTAGTCTATGGTGAGAGGAAGAATTTAGTTAGGGTGCCACATTCTTTCTGCCGCTTAATATCCGGGCTGGGAAGCCATGTTCCTGTTCTACCAAAAAAATGGTTCTGTTAAGTTTATTATTGAATGCTAAACTTGAACATACTTGTACATAAAAGCAGATCCCCGAAAGGCCTATAGTTCGCAACTTATGAGGAGAATAGGGTGGAGCCAATAGTACAGATGGAGGGAGCGAATGCTCTTTCTCTATATTTCTAAAATTGATGAGACCAGATGTTGCCAGACACATTTTCGTTATAGCGCATTGGTTGCGCTCAATTCTGCTCATAAGTTCCAGACTTTACTTCACCGGTACTTCTCTGGGTCATACTAGTTACCGCTGTATTCATTCATATTATCCACAGTAGCGTAAAGTTTAATGTATTTTTTATGTAATATGACTTTGATGACTTCATGACATTATAATGACACCTTCTAATTTTGTGAAAACGGTTTAAAATCAGTAAATGCTCTCTACAGCATAAACTGTATTGTTAGATCCATTAATTGTGAACTATGGTTCGTTGATAATAATGCAGATAAATTATTTGATCGTATCTTTTTTTTCATACTCGCAAGTAGTGAGAGTTCTGAATAAGTTTTGAAATTTATAAAAATAGATATGAGCAACGAGCACACCGTGAAGTAGATGGAGTGATCAGTAAATGACGTAAATGACATAACAGAAGTCATTATATGACAGTATATGACATAAGAATTAAAGAGCACGTTGTTGGATGGTTCTCCAAATTCAAAAGATTCGAATGTGTTCCTTAAAAAATTAAATGAGAAATTACCAAGAAAATGAGTGTTATTTTTGCAAAACCCTGCAAAACTAAAGGGCTAATGACCCTCATGGCAAGGAAAAAACGAAAACCTATAAGTAAAAGTACAGAGCTTTGAACAGAAGTCTGCTTTTACTGAAAATTCATGAATTGGAGTCGAGATTCAGACCTGTTACTGTTTTCAAAGAACTATAACGACTGAACTTTTATCGAAATACATCCCTCAATAATCGGAGTATCGGAGTGAATTAAAATTGTTTTCGGTGTATAAAAAATTAATTATTTGATTAAAAATATTGTCAAAAGTGTTTCTGGTTACCTATTGGCCTATTAAATAAATTTAAAAAATTGTATCTTTTACTGAACGATTTTCTGTTGACACCCAATATTTGTAGACATCTAACACTAAACTAATGTAAAAATTGCATGTAGGCAATAAGCAACAAATAATATAAAGTTCGATAAAATTAGTGGTTAATTTGAAAGCACATTAAGGACGATTGTATAGAACTACAACAAAACCTATCATTAGAGCAAATGTTATGAAAGTGACAGATAGGGTTAAGTGAATATCGTCTTTCGGTATATAAGTAATTATGGTTACAAAAGTTACAATTATTCAAAAGGGGGACCTTTTTCTCTATTATTTGTATTGTTTACCCAAAAACGCGTGTTATTTTCAAATAATTTTTATTTGATGTCACGTAACAATTAAATAAACTTTTGTATAGGGTTTTGCGGTGAATTTTAAATAAAAAAATAAATTTACCATGTAACATTTGGGGTAATTATTTAAGTGAGTATATAATTTCACTTATCAAAATTGTTCATCTTAAATAGTAAATACTTATTTAAATTGTTCTTTTGTTTTTCGGTTTCCTTTAAATTAAATAAAAATTACTCTTTTAACCCTCATTTCGAAATGTACTTGAAGTATGTTAAAAGTCTCCGCTCTGGTGACGAACGACTTTCCTTCAAGTTTTAAGTCAAATAACTGCAGTAACAGTGACGTGTGACGTCATCCTGCCCTTTGTTACTGCAGTTATGGGAAAGTCACGTTTAAACAAATTAAAAAAGGACGCTGAAACGTTTCTGAGATGCTTTTTCTGCGTCGATTTTGATTAGATTGCTTGTGGTTGTGGTACACTGCTAGTGCTGTTGTATATGTGAGCCTAAGAGCTGTAGCCATTTTGAATAATGTTTGTCGAACGCCAAGGTAGAAACGCACCTTTATAAAGCTTTGATGTAAAAAATTATATAAAAGTGCGTTTTAAAAAGGAAACAAATTTGAAAACTAAAATGTTATGTAATAGAGATGATAAAAAAACGAAAAAATTCATTTAATAAGAAAATTAGTTTGATCCCAACTGACTGGCGTAACCACAAGGAAAGCACTTATATTATTATTATTATTTATTATTATATTAAATGTATTCTGTCTAACCACACATCTAAACCTGATACTTTTCAATTCAAGTGAAGTTTCTCTAATTGTATAATTGTTGCGTGTTACACGCAATAATCAGTATGTCGTTAGGATTCTTTTCTGTCAAAAAATTATAGCACATTTTTATACCAACAATAGGAATTAAGTTTAAAAAATATAAAATAAAAGTGGAGTAAATTTAATTTTTAACACTTTGCGGGCTTAAAGCTAAAAAATCCATGTGTGAACACAAAACACAAAATTATTCAAATCTACGTGGTGAATTTAATTATAAGGTAAGGAAGTTTCACAGAAACGGTAGAAAGGAATTTTAGAATAATTTAATTTGTAGCCTAAAGTAATATGGTGTAAAAAAATTACTACCGAAATGGAAATTAAAAAAAAAATTTATACGTCTGGCGTTTCGGAAGAAAATCAAAGAGCTTTTTTTTATAAATTGTTACCGCACAAGCATGCACATTTCAATTAAGCTTTTTCTCATAGCAATTTTCTAAGATTTTGAAACTTAAAACACGTATTATCGAGAAATTAGTTGATCACTAAAGGGCATGTCAACTCCAAAAATGGTGAAACCTGTTCTTCTAAATGCCTATAATTGCTGTAATTATTATTGTCAAGTTGCGAGATGGGCACAATTTTGCTTTTTGATTTAATACCTACTAATTTTGCTTTTTGATTTAATACCTACTGTTTTTAACTAGACTAAACATCTGAACCAACCGTTTTGCTTAACAGTTAAGGGGGGATTTCCTTTAACCGTCTAAAGCGTGTCTGAATTATTCGTAAGAAAGTAGTGTTAAAATTCAGAACGACGAATAACCCAATAATGCAATAAAAATTCTGGAAAATAGCGTCCTTAAAATGGGAACGATCTAGGTTAAAACGGGACCCATGGGATGCCTACCATAAAAGATATGAGATCACGATACTAGCTGTACGACCCTAAGCTCAAGTCAAAGTCAAATGATGGATTTTAGAAAATTTAACTTTCAAAATTCGTAACTATGTCTTGACGTCTATAGAGTGTTGATAAAAAACTCCATACACTACAGGAAGTTATAGTATAGACATCAGAATACGAAAAAATTCGCTCAAAGTCGTCGGGTTGAAAATGGCACCCACTACCAACTATTTAGTAGGTTGATTTAAAAACTGCGTTAGTAACGGTTTATTGTTCATTGGTTATAAAATTTTTCATTTTTATAACTACAAGAGCCCGAGGAATGGGGAAATTATTATTGAATAAAGAAATACCCCTTACTCTACCAGGAAAGAGCCATTTATATAATACTCCTAATATAGGTGGCAATGGACGTGTTAATATAGCAATTTT
Organism: Malthinus seriepunctatus; assembly: GCA_963924605.1. NCBI lineage: Eukaryota > Metazoa > Arthropoda > Insecta > Coleoptera > Cantharidae > Malthinus > Malthinus seriepunctatus. The sequence continues at coordinate 16,592,121 of OZ004600.1, forward strand.
CGCTCAATAGAAATAATTGCTTATAATCCCACTTAGAAGGAAAGATCATGACAGCCAATGATAATGTAAACTCGGAGGAAGCAATGAGTCATCAGACGGACTTCTAAAATGTCATTTCTCTCTAAAATGCATTTTCTCTCATATGCAACGGTTGCTAACCCTACTTCCGGATGTTTTGTGTTCTAAGGGAAGTTGTACCCTATTACACTGTAAAATATTTAAAAAAAATGACTTTTATAAAAAAAACTTTGTCGAAGATACTTTACCAGGCACGTAACTGGCCTGTTTTTTTTGTTAGTTCATCAGCTTGCTCTTCGTTACCATAAATTCCTTTAAAGCCGGATTTTCACTAAATGGGCTTTAAGTCAGAAGTCCACCAACTTGCATGGATCCTTGAGGTGTCAAGTGTTGTCACTAAGAGCGAGAGCAAAGGTTAGCGAGCACAAGATGTTTTTTCTCGTTAGTTCATTAGCGATGCTCCTTGTTACCATAAATTCCTTTAAAGGCGGGGTCGGATTTAGACTTGATAAGGCCCTAAAATATTTGAGATATAGGGCCCTTTATAAGTCCAGATCTTATATGTCAGTGCCAAATATGCTTTTCGGATACCTAAAGACCCTTTTGGGGGCCCCCAAGAAAGTGGTGCCCTAAGCTATAGCTTGTGTAGCTTATACGTAAATCTGGCACTAGTCAGAAGTCCACCAACTTGCGTGTATCCTTGAGGTTTCAAGTGTTGTCACTAAGAGCGTGATCAAAGGCTCGAGAACACTATGTGTTTTTTTTCGTTAGTTCATCAGCATGCTCGTCGTTACCATAAATTCCTTTAAAGGCGGATTTTGACTAAATGGGTTTTAAGTCAGAAGTCAACCAACTTGGATGAATCCTTGAGGTGTCAAGTGTTGTCACTAAGTTTTTTTTCCGTTAGGTTATCAGCGTGCTCCACGTTACCATAAATTCCTAACGACGCGACGGTTGCAGAAATTAGTCTTAAGTTGTATGAACTTCCTTCATTTTAAGTCCTTTCAGTCAATATTGACTGGCTGGCCCGCCCTTGGGCCCAACCTGATAAAATGATAATAATAAGCGAAAATTTAGATATTTACAGTATAATCTTAATTCAACACAAAATATTTCACCTTTAAAAAGTTTTATGGGCTACATATTATGTATTTGGCCCACCCAAAAAAATTTGTAACCAGCAAGTGCCCTCCTGACTTTAAGAAGCTACGTGCCTGTCTTTTACAGTTTTATACCGGTATTATACCCGTAATGTATAACTTGCTAAAAGTCCTCTATCATAGGGGTTCTTACATTTAAATTTTTTCTACTTAATAGTTAGATTTACGAAATTAATCCACACTTAAAATACGAACAAAATGATGTATTAAATGTTTAAATAGTGTTAAAGTATAGTGGCAAAGAAGCACAATTTTTCTTGTATTTGGGAAGAGTTTGATGACATCTATCACCCCCTTTAGGGTGTGAAGTATAGCAATATAACATACAGGGTGTAACAGAGATGTCACGACTTAACTTTAAAGAATTTCTCTAGCCAAAATAAACAGAAAAAAAAATAATGTTTTTTTCTAAAATGCTCATTAAAGGCACTACAACCCCTTAAAAGTTAGTGAAAAAATAGGATTTATAATTAATTGTTTAAGGACAGGTTACGATAAAAAATTGATACTCTCTGAAAATTGTTTTGTATAGTATCTACTCACTTGAATGAACAATGGAATTGACCCAAGTTTTGATATGCTTTTCACTTAGAAAAAAAATTGCTACCATCTGATGTAACAACCGTCTTTAAAAATCCCACAATTTGGGATAACTCATAAAATAATAAATATTCCATGTAATGGAATAAGAGGCTCAAAAGAAACTCTACAGGGGTCCATAGAAAACTGGCTTTGCTGTGGTATCTTTTGATTACATGGAAACTGAAATAAAAAGTAAAATTACATAAACCTCTCTTGAAAATGACAAATATTTAAATATTCTTAGAAAACGTTTTTCCAATACAAAAGAAGAAGATACTCCAATTATTGAATTTATTTGGAAAGACAAATTATCAATTATTGGATTATAAAACCAAAAGTCGTTTAAAATTTAATAGAGCAATAAAGTTGATTTTGAATGATTTTTCATGCTCAACGACGACAGTTAAAAACTGAAAGAATATACAAGAATACATAAATGTTATTTAAAATATTCAGTCCATGTTGACGCAGCTAAAATATACAAAATCGAAATTGTATTTTGTTTAAAAATTGAAAAGGTGGTCGTGGCAAACTACTTGAATTTATATTAAAGAATTGATATATTAGAAATACAGTAATCGAACAATCAAAGCTCCAATAGTTTCGAGAACGCTCGGATTGCACTGCGATGCTAGATTTGTTATTAATTTTAATTGTTCTTGTTCTCGAAAGATTATAAAAATCATTATAAAAATTTTCACACTACTGTAATTTTCAAAACTAAACTTTCCTCTCTGAATCGTTGTTTGTATCGTGTATCGCAATAAATGAGTGGGAAAAACTTATAAGATTTTTGTTTCTAGACTTTTCGTCCTCGGCTGTCTTTACTAATTTCCGTCTAATTACGAAAACAAAACAAATATTTGACAAAGTGGCCAACTTGAATTGTCTGTAACGAGCTACTTAATTTCTTTTTATCTCATATGCATTGTTCTGTCAATAAACTTCAATAAACTATTATTGTTATATTACTTGATCTAATAGACACGCCTCTTAATTTATACACAACTAATAATAAAAATAATAATTGACAGAATTGGGACATATCTTAAATGCCATTTATTTGATAAAATCCAATTTCATTTACTCTATCCGTATAAACTCATTGTAATTGAATTTTTGCGATTGAGGCCATTGATAAAAGTTACATTACGTATTTTGTATTTTTTTTTGTAAATTTTAATAAGGTTTTCCTGTTTTTTTTCTTTGCTAAAAACTTTCCTTTTGTTAAACATTCAACTAATTGAGCCTTTAACAATTTATTCAACATGAGAATGGACAAGTTCTGGGCCGATTGTGGCCCAGGTGGACTAGGTGAGACAAGGATTTGCTCTTGGTCTGCTCGTATCCTTATATTCAAAGACTAATATACCGAGGGTAGAATAATTTTTGATTCATATGATTAAAACACTCCAAAAGTAGATCTTTTTTTGGCTCAATCACTACTTTTTTAAAAAGTTTGCTGCTACAGACGCGCTAGCGCGTCCAAATATTAAAAACCAGGTATGTGCAATACTGCATTGTGCATTGTATGTTCATGTTTTTATTTCGTGACTTACTACTATTCCACATTTTATTTACCATTTTTGTATGTTACATTGTAGATATTAAACTGGCCTGTTGAAGGCGACTCGGTTCTACAATGAACCACCAAAAAAATCTTAAATTAATTCTGTAGTTAAACATCATTTAGGCAAAAAACGTCTAAAAAGTAAAAATAATAACAAATTACTTTTGTAGTGGTGTGAATGAAAACGAACCCAACTAAGCGTCTAATGTGTGCACTGATACATCATCTAATTGTTAGTTTTTATAAGCGTCGAGGGTATTAGGCTCGTGTAATTTACAGTGTCATTACAAACATGATCCTCTTATCATCTGATAAAATCTCATCACTTTTATTATTAGTCTATTGTGTTGTGAACATTAGGTGACTACTTCCGTTCAGCTTTTATATTACTCTTGATGAGTGTGATGACAGAAAAGCAGTACGTATTTACTCGCGTACCTTTTGTATAAATAAAAACACTTCTAATTATTTTATTTGTGTTATACGAATTATAAAGTAATCATCATTGGTGTTTGTTGATACTGCCTTTTTTTAATAACAAAAAGTATTAAAATAGAACCATAAAATAATAATCAATGTAGGTCTTGATTGTTATTTGTTGTGTAATAGACCTCTTCTAATAATGATTTAAAAGTTTTAATTTTTCTAAAAACTTCTCGTCGAGTTTTCATTACATTGTATTGCGGTATTGATTTCGTGTTTTATACAAAATAACTTAACACTTTTGTAATCATGTGGTCACCTTTAGTTCTTCTGGGTTACCACAATCTGTTAAAACAACTTTGTTCGCCAAGTAACACGTATCGATGTCAGAAAAAAGAGATCTTATTAGCTCAAATTTAACAATTTCATCGAGTTCAGGAGAAGTGTCAGAACGTATACAGGGTGGAGCTTCGATACAGAAAGTTGAAAGCGAGTTGAGAAAAAATTAAAAGAAAACTATTTTAGGTAATAGTATATTGTGTTATTAGGAATAAAAGTGCATCTTTGTTTGACAAGCATATTTTGCATTTACGAGGCGGAAGCGTAGCGTAGTCGAGCGTATGCAAAAATTAGCGCGTTAAACAAAGACACTTTTATTCCGGATTACACATGCTATTTTTTCTCCAACCAAAAAGGCACACTCTTAAAAAAGTACTAGATATTAAAAATTGTAAATGTATAAATAATTTGTATTACCTATTGAGAAGCTTAATTTTGAAGCTTAAGTTAGCTTTTTTGATTAAAATTTTGAAGACTCAACCTAAGAAGGGCCGGTCGTTTACAGTTAGTATTAAAAGTGTTGCTTAGTAACGCGGACATTTTTATGTTAGTAACACAAACGTCAACTTTTAATGTCAAAAATGGTATTAAAACAAACGTCATTTAAGACGGTTGGAGAAAAAAGTTGTTACTGACGATAGTTGAAATAATTTGCTATTACAATATTACCAAGGGTTTACCGATTACCAAATTACCAATTTGATAATGCTAACGTAATGCTCTGGTAATGCAATTTTTAAGCTCACGACAGTTACATTAATCAAACTACAGAACTTTTAATAGAACCATTCAGGTTGGGCAGAGCAGAGACAAATACAACGATTTTCACAGAAAAAGAAAATGAAAAACACGAAATATATCTGTAGTACGTAGTCTAGTCAATAAAGGGGTTAAATCGGACATGGAAGAAGGTGGAACTATTTTCTTCAAAAATGTGTTTAGTGTAGTTATGAGGTAAAAGTATTGAAAGTCCTCGAGGTCGTACTAAATGGCTAAGAATAGTAGGGGGAGCAAGTATCCCGTTTTTTAGATTTTCACTAATATATCGAAAACTGTGTTTTAGGGAAAAAATTATTATTAGCAAAATGGAAGCTTATCAAATTTCCTACAAATTGTTGTACTTATTTATTTTTTCTGTATTCTTCATAGTTTATGAGATATCTGTCCGCAAAAATTGTTAATTTATGAAAAAAAATTTGTCAAGTTTTTCGTCAAATTTTTGCCTGTAGCGCCCGTAGCACGTTTAACAGTACAACTCTTCAGAGAAACAGTTAGTTTTTATACATTATCGATTTTTGCAGGCGGATATTTAGAAAACTATAAGGAATAGCAAAAATTATTAGTAACAATCTTGTAGAAAATATGATAAGCTATATATAAAAAAAGTTTTTCCCTAAAGGCTCGTCTTCACACACAGGCTTGTATTCCGGTTTATCTGTGCAGGTGGTCTGTACACTGTACAGTTCACGGTTTGGCATGTGCAGACCACCTGAACGATGTCCCCCCCCCCTTCGGTTTGGCCTGTGCAGGCGGTTTAGACAGCGTTTAGGTGACCTGTACAGGCCGCCTGCACAGGCAAACTGGAAGGCAAGCCTGTGTGTGAAGACGAGCCTTAAGACTAACCGTTTTTGAGATAAAAGAGAACAACTACTTAAAAGGGGGACTTTCCACTCTCTCCTCTTAACCATATATAGTTAGGACCAGGGACTTCCAATTCTAACTACTTCAAACACATTCCTAAAGAAAAAAACAAGAAGAAAACCTAAAGAAGAACATTCGTTGACTGTACTAATATTCAAATAGAAAAAGTGAACAGCACAGGGTGTTATCGGTTAGTCTGATATATGAGAGCTTCTAGCTCTAGGTAACGCGTTCCACCATATGGAAGAACTTCAGGACTTACCATAATGACCTACGTATATCTCAGAGAGTTGCAGCATCAAGGCATCAAATCGACATCTTATCGCGTTGCGGGAGAGCCCCAGGATAGGAAGAACCCCAAAAACATCGTTTAGTATCAAAATTTGTTATATAAAATCGATTAATCGGTCAAATAGAATGCTTATTAATGATGGCTAGGGTATCCAATCTCTTAGGTACGCTACTGCTACTGAAGGTAGAATATTGGAGGACGGCTAGTGCTCTATAGTGGATCTAAAGTCGTACGAATATGTCATTCCTAACCTACATTCCCATCAATGAACGAAAACATAAATCCAACAGGTCACAGCCACATCTTATGGTGGACGACGAAGCTCTTGGAAGCTTATCGTTCAACGATAAGCCGTTTGCACGGTTGAAGGTAGAAACCTAGAGCTCGATCTAGATAGATACTTTTAGATAAAGAAGATGAGCAGTTTCACATTACACGAGTATACCCACAACGATATGAATAGCAAAAACCAAGGGGTTATCCACTCTCTGCAGTCAATGTACAAATATTGAGCTGTCAATGGTAGTCATCTGCAGTCAATGGCAGCCATAGCATATGCAGTCATGGGCAGTCAACTGCAGTCAGTGTACAAATTCAGAACAGTGGTTGCCCCTCGGCAAAAACTATGAAAAAGCATTCTGGAAGAATTGTTTCCGAATGGTGCCGTACCGTACAAAAAATTGAGATAGTTACGAAAATACGGTACTGCATGCACCATGTACAGAAGATTGAGATAGTTACGAAGAAAACTTTACAACGCCTAATAAGGCAAACCGTGTAAAAACCGTAATTTTTATCTAGTTTTTATTAATTTGATGCCATAAAGCTGTGTAAAACTACGACAGAACAAGTCCAACTATGTGTGAATTAAACCCTTAAAAAACTTATTGTTTAAAAGTCTTTTAATATTAAGGTACCTACATTAGAAGGGCGGCATTCAACTTTTCTTTAATGATACGGTTTCTGTCTACTATTGTCAAAGCAAACCGCGTCTCATTTTCGTTGCGGTTTGAACGAAATTGTACGTAATTTTTGAGTTAAAAAAAACAATTTAAACACATATTAAATCCGGTCGACTTCTAACAGACTTTTGAGTCGAAACATAAAATTTAAAAAACCAAATTACCCCTTTTTTTTAAAAAAAAACGACTTCGTTTCATATAAAACTAAAGATATTCTATTTGAAGTTACAGCTTACCCAAACACACACGAAAAAAAAGATAAATTTCTTTATAAAATATAAAATGTCTTCCCTCATAAGATTATAAAGTGTTATTTTGTCGGTTACATATTACTTTTTAATGTAATAAATTGCTTTTAAAAAAGGCTAGACGGTGGCTAAAAATGTCACACGCTTTAATAAAACGTTCACGGTTGTTGGAAACGAAGGGTAAATCGATGATGGTGTAAAGAAATAATGATAAAGTAGAAGCCTCTTTTTTCCCTTTTTCAAAATGACGGTTTTTTTTTGTTTTAATTTAACACACATGTTATTTAAACTTATTGGTTTCTACCACCTTTTTAAACACCTTTTAAGGAAATGGGAAATTTTTATAGGTTACTGTTGAATATTTTTAAAGGCGTAAAAGTAATTTAAAGCTTACCCGCTAGTTTAAAACATGAGGGAAAATAATAAAAGATGTAGAAATTAAATTAAATTGTAAAAAATTTTATCAGAACCGGAAAAATATAAAAATAAATACCTAGAAATGTTTTTTAGTGTTAATTTTATTACTTCGTCTGATGAATAACTTCATAAATTCATTGTATTAGGTACGATAGGTGATATAAATACAGAAATTCAAGGCAAAATTTGTAAAAATTCTTTAATTTATCATCTTTACTGTACGTGCGCTTCAATTCAGGTAAAATATGGAAAAATTAGGTCTAATCCGGAAAATCTTAGTTACAACAAAAATAAGTACGTTGAGCAAAGTGCAGATTTCCAAATAGCATACCAATGTCTTGAAATACAGATATGGAAGTATGAAATATTTTTTAATCTGTTCCCCTGGAAGAGTCGCGCGAAATACCTAAAGGATGGCCGTGTGAACTAAAGAAAATGAAAATCCAATAAAAAACTATTTAATAATCGAATTATTTTTTTTCCTGATAGGAATATCAAAAAACGATTGAACACGTCAAATTGAATTATTTTAAAACAAACATTTTCCGATATTTTTCGTTTTTCTACCCCTCACCTCCTTCCAAAATTATTTTACTGATGGATTTTATCAATAATATGAAATATTTATTTTTGGAAAAACGAAGAAATGCTTTTTATGAGTTTTAGCATCAATATTAAACCAAACCAGCATCGTTTTTCTAGTAAATACATTTTCCGTCGATCGATTGTTAATGCATGTCATTAAGCAATAAGAAATTGATCATTAATAACCCCTATTAATGATCAATTTTCTATTAATGATCAATTATGGTATAGGCAACCAAATCACACCAATATTGCATTGAAATTGTGACATTTGTTGTCATTTCTGTTTTCAATGGTACCTTTGATTGTAGAATATTATTGAAAACTTGACTTTTTGTCGTAAAGTAAACTTATATTTTCTTTAATTTAATGAGAGGCGATCGACGGAAAAATTTAGTAATCAACTCGTGTGTTAATTGCCGATTAATAATCTCAACAATTAAAGCGCTCGCTACTCTCGCGCTTTAAAATGTCTCGATTATTAATCGACCTTATTAACGCACTAGTTGATTAAATAACTATTAAATTATAGAAAATTTCATTTAAGAACACCCCTCTCAATACATTTAAAAGTTAATATCTTCGAAACTGTGAGTCTGAGATCAGAATTTTATAATTTATTCAAATATAAAAATAATAGGAGCAATTTAAAAAACCTTCGATGACGTCACTGCTCGAAAGGGGTGAGGGGTAGAAAAGTTAAAATCATCGGAAAATGTTTTTTTTTTAAATATTAAATGACGGATTTGATAATTCCATACTTTACTCCACTGTATAAAGCTCTTGACTTCACTTATTTAAATGTAAATTGTCCTGAACCGATTTTATTGATAAAATTATAATTTCTCTAATGCCGTTTGCACCACTTAAGATGGAGATGGAGATGCAAAAACCTTTGCATCTCTATCTAACTGTAGTATAAATCAAATAACTGACGGATGAATTTCTACAAAGGTACAGTCAGCCTCACAATTATTGGCTACCCTGGCTATACGCCAGGGTGTTTATTAGCTAACAACGACAAAAGGACAGAAGGAGAGGTTGTTGATTTACTACTTGTTGGCAAAATAAAGTTACCCCTCAAATTAAGTAGAAGGTGATATGACGGTTTCATCGATAATTCGTGCTAAGCTTATAGCCAGGGCGGCCATTAATTGTGAGGCTGACTGTACCTGTTACTTATGGGCATTTGCGTCGATTTTAGTTTATGTGGCAAAAAACTATATTTTGACAACTTATCCGCCAGATAATAATTTACCTGTAAATTTATCTGCAAGCGGTGCAAATGGCCGTAGAAGAATTAAAAAATTTCATTTCTCAACAATTTTTTGAAATTGTTTTTCAGGAAAACCTCTGCTCTAACGGGAATTTATTTTTTTTTTCGGACATTATTTTTGCTCCCCCTAAAAATTTGAATTTTTATTCAATATTTATGTTTCAGCGCCATAGCATTTTAAGTTGTATTTAAGTCGTTTTATAATTTTCAGTCACGATATCCATTGTCAGAGGGTGGATTTGCTAAAATACAATCTGAAATCATGTTTGATCATACTGAGCCTGTGATCGATTTTAAATCAATAATTGGTGTTGTACAAGGACAAAGAGACCTACAGATAACAGACAGGTAGATGTGAACTCAATTTTTTTTGTAGAAGGTCAGGCAGAACGATTGACTAAAGCGGAATCATCAACGGAATAAAAAACATAAAAAATTCAGAAACATGAAGAAAACCAAGTTAATTTAGTTCAATCGGTAGTAGCGATGGGAAATGTGTACAAAAGACAGGGACGTAATCAACGCGAACTTATGAGTGGGGCTTACAGGGAATTCCTAGTTTATGGGGAACAATTGCAAGCCCCAATCTCTAGCACGAAGGAGGTTCAAAGGGTTACTCGGGCCTCTCGGCCAAAAAAAACACGCTGATTCTTTCAGTGTAGCACGCGAGCGGCCCAGGACATCTAAGGGCATCACAGACCTGTTATTGTTCAATCTCATGCGACTAGAAGTCGCCTATCCCTCTATAAGAAGAATTATTTTAACGCCGACAGTAAAAACCGCCAGTTTATCAAGGAAAACCAAGTTACTGGAATCTTGAACATTTTTGATTATTAAATTTGTCTGAAAACCAAGTGCCAAGAGGATTTAAATGTGTCACATGAGACCTCCACTATACTTGGACTTTAAAAGCTTTTTACACACGTGAGCACTGTGCAATCGATTTTATCATTTTTTAAATTTTACCACTGCTAGCAATTTTTACCGATTGCATGTGTTTGCAAGAAAAGTTTCAAAGTGTGCATAGTAGAGCCCTCTCTAACACAAGCCTCGAACCAAGAAGGCAAGTTTCAAAAATTTCAAAGTTTCAAAAACCAAGAATTAAAATTTGGCACCACTTTACATGAACTCTTAACCATCACTCCTTTTTTCTAATAAATGCTTCTTTTGAAAAACTAGCTTCATAAGAGATTTCTATGCCTTCCTAGAGATATCGATATTTCAGAAAAATCATATACCTAATACACATTTTATTCTTGACATAGTGTTCGAAAAGCACTCTAGTTCTAACCTTTTTTTTATTATGAAATTTTCCGATGACACGAAATCTAAAAAATAGGTAAATAAAAGTAGATAATATGGCACATAACGCTAAAACGAAAAGTAATCAGATTCAGCAGATACCAAAGTAATATTGTACAGGTAATATTAAAAACACATAAAATTTGATATTTGTATAATATCAGATAAGTCCCATTAGAAAAATTGATAATTATCTTAATCTAAATCAGCAATTTCGTTGTTTGGTAGGTGTATTGGAGTACTTGAAAGCTTAATAAATTAAATGACCGTAATATACAAAACAATTTATAAAAATTACAAAACATATTTAGTATTTATCTATGAGAAAAATAATAATGTAAAAAAATTATTTAATAAATCTTTTCGACTTGTTGGACGATTTTAAAATAAATTTTTTTATTTGCAGAAAAATTCGTAGAGACGTCGGCTTCTTCAATTCCATCAACACCAGAACCTGTAGGATTAGATTGTACAATAGTATCACCTAGTGATTTAGAAAGTGGACGCGAATCACCTGTAGATGTATCGTCGACATCGGAATCGGGAGTCGCTTGCCACTCAGGTGGTCGAAGATCGCCCGCACACCATAGAAATCCATTATTACAAGATAGGTGGAATTGTGAAGAACTTAGAAGTGTTACTTGTCATTTAGAAACTAAAGATTTATGGGATAAATTTAACGATTTAGGGACCGAAATGATTATTACAAAAACTGGAAGGTAAGCGATTTTCTTTAATTTAAACTTGAAATTAATTAATCAGCTGCTTTTTACAGCAGTAGTGATATTAAAAAAAATGTTAAATTAATAAGGCGATTTTAAGATAACACGCTAATCTGCTAACATTTTTTAATATTAATAAGGATGTCCTTTTATCTTAATGACTAAAGCATGTAATAAAATATTTTTAATGTTCGTTTTATAGAGCACAAGAGTAACATTTATGATTGCCATATATTATCGATTTAAATTTTTGCAAATAACGACTTCAACGTTTAAATTTTAAATAATCACCTTGTTGGAGGTTTAGGGCAAAAACACAATTCAAAAAGTACCCCCAATAGCCAGTACCTAAAAGACAATCTATATCTGCTGATTTCTATCGGATTTTGCCATTTTATATTTTTCCACTTGAATTTTCACAATCTATAAGTATATCCATTTCTGTCTAATAATCTCTTCCGTCCATACAGACATGAAATTCAAAAAAATTTAAATATCTAGTAAGGTATATCTTTGATATAGATGACCTAACTGCGAGTTACTTCAAAGATAGTTATCTACTGACGACGAATAGATATTCCTCAAGTGCGTTCAAAAACCGGTTTCAAACAATCAAAATAGTTAAGTTTTGGAATGTTATGGATCCATAAAGTTAGAGAAACTCGACAGGCAAACAGTTTTATATGATGGTTGTACAGAAAACATTCTCAAGTATAAGTATGTAAGAAAGGGAAATTATTCCTGCCTGCTTTTGAAGCGTTTTGTATAGATTTGGCGTTTATAGTTACAAGGTGGAGATCGGAGAGTGTTAAGTATCGAGCCTGGAGGCATCGACGTGCTCGCTGCTGATCAAATTTAATAACATCGATGAAAACATTATTTAAAATTCATAAAAATTGTTAGTAATAAATTAATCAACATGACTTTGGCATAATATTTAATCTGTTTAAAAGAAAAAGTAAATTATTTTCCAAAATTTTGCAAATTAATTAACGAATATTTTTAAAATAAAACGAAAAGCCTCAACGTTGTGAAATTGACAAGATGAATAATGATTTGCAATTAAGCGTTCAATAATAAACACAAATAGTCAAGATTAACCAATAAGTTAATTATAAATTCAAGAAGAAGAAAAAAAGGAGGAATAAGAAGAAGAAGGTAATCGTTTGGTTATACAAAAAGAAATTAAGTAATAATGAAGCACGCAAGCAAGCAAATATACATTAAAACTTATATGGTTGGCAGGTGCATCAAAATAATCTATCTATGATGCAAAATAACAAGCTGACAAAACTACTTAATTTATTAATGTTGTTCGCGATGTTAGCAGTGTTTGTAACCGTAAAATAAATCTTAAGATTCATTTATGGAAATAGGTGTCACGCACTAAAATTTTGTTATTCTTAATGCTACTGTGTTCAAGTCGTTCCTTTGCCACTGTGATGCTAAATTATACGTGTAGGGAAGAAATATGTGATTAAAGCGAGCTTTTCATCTTTCTAAAATGTCTTTTAAACATGAAATTATATATTTTAACTTAGAAGTTATACTGAGTATTTAATACGCAAAACAAAGGATTTAAAACGACAGGAAAATGCTCATAATTTTCTTCATACAGAGAAACACATCATACAATATTTTTTACATTGTGTCTATTATTTGGATAGATGTACATGCCGTGTAATAACAGGATAGTAAAACAATAAAATAACACCTGAATTCGGAAACACATTTTGCAAGATCCTCAGAAGTTGACCAATATATACCATCCAATAACTATTTTACCCCTTCTGATAACATTAAAAATTTGTAGACACCAAGATTTTACCTTGGGTGAATTTTTAAAATAAAATTACAATCTCTCCCCTGGAAAACAGTCCAACGTTTCAGAAAATTGGGGAAATCTTTATCCCGTGCCTTTCAACATGAATGGCAAGAATATTAAATCAACGTTTTCCCCTGTAATTTTTCACAATGTCTATTGTTGTTATCACCATGTAATGTCACGAGTATCAATGCTTCCACAATTGCAACCCTATACCTAATAGGGATGTAGGTAACTTCGGGATCTTTTTTCCTTTGATGCGATAAGAAAAGTCAACGGTAACTCAATTGTCAAGGAAAACGTTAGAGACACCTTTAGGTGATTTAATTTCGGGTCTAAATGCTGAAAGGAGTAACTGAATTCTACAGTAATAAGTATAATTTACTAGTGTGTCTCTTCTTATTTTAAGCCTAGAAAGTCTGCACTCTGCAAGTTGGAAGAAAAAGCTAAAAAAGCTATATAAATTCGTTGTAATATGATGTTTAAATTTCATGGGCGCACGTACAACTTCAAGGATTTTTTGAGCTGATGAAACATCTTTTAATTTACTAGCGACGGGCGGAATAATTAATGTTTCAATAAATAAAAAAGGTCATAGCGCCTAAGTTTCCTCTGAATTTTCTCATTGTAGCACAAATAACATTTTTGCCGAGTTTAGATCAAAGAATTGAAAATTCTGATGATAATCGTGCAAATGTTACTCATAAGATTAGGCAAGCCAGTAGTAAATTTAAAAAATATTTTACCAAATATAAAAAGAAATAGTCCATGTCGCTACGAGGGTGCACAGTAAAAGTTTTATATCACAACACATTTCAAAATTTAGACAGTCTTTTGTTTTTTCTCAACTTCAACGTCTTGGTGATTTGAAAAACAAAAAACTTGCGGTTTTACACTAGTAAAGACAAAGGGATACATCATACCAGTGAATTCTCTACTAAACCCAATACTAAACCAAAGATTAATGTGTTGACACACATACACAGATGAACAGACAGAAAAATATTTACTAATTGAAGATGATGTTTCTCGACGTAAAAAGTTACCTCTAAGATTCGGAAAAACGACGAGAACAAATTTTTCAAAGTTTACCCGACATCGTCTTCAGATAAGCTCTACTACAAATAGAAGTGCTTGTGTTAAACCCATCAAGTGAATTAAATTCCAAAATAGTTTATTTTGACTGAAATTTTGGTAAATCTTGAAAATCTTTCTATTAACATATCTAAAATCCTAAACTAAAGACAATAACGTTTGTTGAGAGGTATTCCTACGTTACTACTAGAATAGGGTTTGATTCTGTTGAAGAAATTTGATGACCACACTAAGTATGTAAATTATGCCAAAAAATGAGCGAATAGAGACTTGAAGTGTGTATGATGAACTGGAGAGGGACCGCGAGCGAATCAAGAGCGTTCCTCGGCAGTGGCCAAACCTTTTATCTATAAACTATATTTTTTTTACAAAAATCTCAGTACAAATTTTACGTTTAATAACTAAGTTTGTCAAAATAACTCATTTCGTAACAACTCCTATAGTTTGTGAGCTCTTTTAAAACCCAAGTTTAAAATAACAACCCCCTGTAATACTCAAATCAAACTAACTTCAATTAAATATCTTAATTGAAAAATTGACTTTGTAGGAGAAAAAAATTAAAATGTATTTTGTTCGTTATACAGGGTATTACTTTAAATATGGCTACGTTCTTTAAATGGTATATAGGGGGTGGACATTTTTGAGATATATTTGCCAATAAACGGATAGTGGAAAATGCACCCTCGCTGCAGTGGTGTCGATGGAATCAACATCAATTAGACTTAAATCAAAATTTTTGGGATAATATTAAAAAATAAAGATGTCTGTAGCACCAGAGGGTTATGATATGTGTTTATACATATTTATGAAATATGATGGACTATTTTACATAATTATTATTGACACCCCTTATAATTATTTATAAAACATCAGCAATAAAAGTTTTAAAAATTGTAGAATTTCATAAAGGAGACTTACCATAGGTATTTCAATTTCATCCCCTGGATATGATTGCATCATGATGGAATAATAAATTAGTTTTGGTTTCCTATAAAAATAAAAATTTAATTTTATACGATTTATTTTCTGAGGTTATAACTATTTTTTTTATTAAAAATTTAAAATAACAATTAAGTACCATTTGTATTGTTTCGGAAGGTCACTAGGGTCACTATTAAAGTAATTTGGTAATTTCACACACACTACTACGAAATTAATTATTTAATTATTAATTTAAGTAATTTATACGAAATAAACACGTACTAACAAGTTAAATGTTGCACCTACTAACTGATGCTTTGTTGAAATGTATTCAGGGACATCGTAGATAATATTTTTATCAACACCTGTAAACTTCATGTGTAGTGAATAAATCTTGACGAATTAAATTTAATTTTAAATTGCAAAATATTTTTAAATATTTACTTTGCCATCATTATACAGGGTGGGTAAAATGTGTAGCAAAAGCCATAATAACTTCTAAAAACCATAAAAAGTCTGGAAAATAATTAATAAAAGATTTTCTTATAATAGTTGAATCAACGAAGCTAAATTTTTCCTTTTCCGAATCTGTCGAATTTTGACCTTTTCAAGTATTCATTTCACTTTTTTTCTAAAGTTTTGGCCTGCGTTGGCCGGATCGGATCGGAATCAAAAAATTTAGTTTTGTGGAGCCTACGAAGCTAAATTTTTTTGATTTTTCTTTTCTTTTTCCTAATCGGTCAAAACCATCACTTTAAGTTTATGTATCAAATGTCTCTACCCAATTTTGACCTTTTCAAGTTTCCATTTAACTATTTTTTTTAAATTTTGACTTGTGGTGATCGGCTGATCGGATCGGAACCAAAAAAAATTAGTTTTTTCTTCAACTCAATTGAGTGTCAATCAATAGGTAACGGTAAAGTTTAACTTTCCCGCCGAGGCAGGAAAAACTGTCAGAAAAGTACTTTTCTCTGTCTAGGCAGGAAAAGTAAAATCTTAACCGCACATAATTTTTATTTTTTAACGTAAAAAATGTTTTTTAAGCATTTGTAATGTAAAAAATTTAATGTTTTTTAAATTTTCCTTTATAATTAGTTCGTTGTGTTTAATAATTAGCTTTTTTTACAAATTTAAGTTAATTTTAAAAAATATTTGACAATTGAACTACAAGTAATTGACAAGAGATGGTGCTCTTTCAAAAATCAAAATTTTCAGTTTTACGCTTTACGTCTGCAGAAAAAATTTAATGTGTTATACGGAGTCAAAGTAGTTTTGTGTGACTCGCCTGTATTGCCAGACTCGCTCGCTACGCTCGCTCTTCAGCCAAACACAGTCTTGTCACACAAAAATTCACTTTGTCTCCTTATAACACAAATAACTATTGTTTATATAATGACAGACTGCTCCTGTTATAGTATTTAACATTACAAGCCAGGTAAAACTGTTTTAACTGGCGCAAAGCGGATTATGACTGGCGAGCGCCCCGGCGAGGAGCCTGTCACCTCTTTGAGCCTGTTAAAACAGTTACCTGGCTTGTAATGTATAATACTTTAATTGTTACTCATGCTTAATTCACTTAAAAATTAATTAAATTATAATTAAACAATTGCTGTCAGCTGTCAGTAGCGTCAAAAATGTATCTAAATTGTTTTTAGAAAGCTTTGAAAGTCAAACTTGTAAACATTGATTTTCAAAGATAGACAGCTTGGTTAAATGACGTTTTACAATTGAGTAACAAGTAAAAATAATTTATATTAATTTCCGAATTTAAAAAAATTAAAAACTGCCTTCACTGGTGAATGGTAGTTTCTTATACAGAACTTTAGCTTAAATAAATTTTATGGTATGCAGCTGGGGGAAGTTATACCTCTTAGGGATCGCTTATGCTGGCCGTTAACTTAAGCTTTAACCTTGAACCGTGTCATTGGTTTCCCTATAGTTAACTTAAGGTTAAAGCTTAAAACTTAAGTTAACGGCCAGCATAAACGACTCTTTATAGTGAGAAATAAGTGTTGCAAGCTTGGTCCAAAAATATTAAGAACAACGGCCAAAATTTGGATTTGGGTTGAAATTTTTTTGCATATTTTACATGCAGGAATATCGCATCGTCAAAGCACGTTCCTTTTTCAACTTTGCATCCCTATATTTTCGTTTTCTACGTGTTCACGCTTTATAAATAAAGTAGTAACGCTGCTTTAAGACTTCGTTTCTTTTAAATTTTCTGTAATTCTATTTAACACCTTAAAAGAATAATTTCTATACTTGTCGTTGCTATTTATGAGTCTATAGGCAGTGATGCTCAACCTTTGCTCAACCTATAGAAGGATGAGGAGATGTAAATCGAAGAAAAGACTATTTATTGGATTCTACAGAGAAAAGATATTGGAAAGTGCACAAAATCAGCCACATAACCCCAAAATTCAAACAGCAAATTATCTTTTGTCACCCGTCTCTATAAAGGCTAAGAAACACACAGGTTTTTACTCCTGCTTGGTCTCTGCCCTAGGCAAACCTGCATTATGTAGATGTAGAGGCCTGTGTACTTATACTTTCCAAAACCATGCAGGCAAACTGGTGTAAAAGTATGTGCGAATGTGCGTGTGTCTCCACGTTAAAATGTTTAGTTTTCAGTAGAAAAATTTCTAGAACATTCGAGACTTCGGGTGATGAACTCGTGAAATGTCCTAAAAGGTCCAAGTGATTCAATATTATGAATGTGCAGCCACATGAAAATCAATATGATTTTTGAAAAATCTGCCAACAAAGACGACACGTTATTATCATGGCTTGTGGTATGGAGAATTGGAGTGTCGAATCATTTCAGTTTCTCTTGAACAAAGCTGAGTTTTAACTCTAGGAGAAATAACGAGAAAACTATATTTTTCTGCAGAAACGTCCACCTTTCAAAAACCAATTAAAGTAAGCTAAAGGCTCGTCTACACACACAGGCTTGCTTTGCGGTTTGCATGTGCACGTACAGGCGGCCTGCACAAGCCACGGTTTAGCCTGTGCAGACCACCTGAACAATGTCCACACCCTTCGGTTTGGCGTGTTCAGGCGATCTAGACAGCGTTCAGGTGACCTGTGCAGACCGCCTGCTCAGGCAAACCGAAAGGCAAGCCTGTGTGTGTAGGCGAGCCTTTTAATTTAGATTTTAATTCTTCGAAATCCTTTCTTGGTTCTCGTTCAGCTTCAATGTCTGCGCTATAGATAAAGATTTGATACAAGTGAACTTTTGCAAACCTCTTCTAAAAACCACACATTTTTATGGTGAAGTTGGCGATTGAAATTTTTTGATAACTTTGTTGGGAACTGTTGAAATATTTGGAATTTTGAGGAAACGTTTTTAACGTTTAGGTAGTACAGTAGATAAAAGATTTATTTTCTATTATAGCTGCATTTGCTATTTTAAATAATATTAGAAACAGTTACAGTAATTTAGTTCTCAGTTGGTGAATTTTTTCATTGTTCTGTGAGTTTTTTGATACTTCAACATCTTTTAAACTATCTTAAAAAGTAATCTCATTAATCGATGAGAAATTCCTTGCAACTTTTTATATTAAATATGATTAATTTATAAGCAAACAATGTATATTGTACAAATGACATTTTAAAATACAACCAAAAGCCACACAGAGACGTTGACTGAAACACTACCATCATTCAAGATAATGCCCATAATATATCATCATCTATAGCACCAACAGCAGCAGCAGAGAGGGCTACTCAATTTAAATACCCCCCAACTTTAGCCAATATTTTTTTAATCTTATATTAATGACTCGTTTTAAGTAGATATTTGTTTAAAAAATTTGTAATCGTTGTGTTATTAACCCGATAATTAAATTTTGATAATGTTGGATAAGTGATTAATGGATTTATAATATCAATCAATCAGTATTTTAATGAATCAATTTTCGACAGATGTTCGACACCTGTTTTGTTTTCTAAATCATTATAAAGGGTCTTTAAAATGGAAACAAAAAAACACACACACACCTTAATAGCCTTTTTGGTTTAAACTGCCTTGTAAACTAATCATTACTGCTCATCGAACACTTTTAAAATCGATTAGTTTTCTTTTACCTGAACCGACTAGACCTCCTGTCTTACACACACACGCGCGCTTCAAATATTCTTACGTTTATAACTTATTTACTATTTTTTTAATTAGGATTTTCTCCTTATCTTCTTTGTTAATTTCACTTAACTATATTTTTGGTAAGTGAATGTTCTACAATTGTTGCAGTAGCCCCGGGCAATTCGATCTGATAGCTTATGTAGCACACGTTGCATGTACATCAAGGTGTCTAATTTATTCTATTTAAGTATGTCCTTTGGGCCACCTTTTTATTAAAAGTTAATCCTAAATAGATTGCTTTGTGAATATGAAACTGCGTTTTTGGTGGGCCTCAACTCAAAACAACAGCGACCTCTCCAATAGTGACTAGTAAAAATTTGAGTGTTCCAATTACGATAATCGAAACGTGGAAAAATAATGCATTCCTTCTCTGCAGAAAATTCACATGGGCTAATTAAGCATTGTCATAACTCCTATCTTAGATCTCCTATTGGACCTTTCGCCTCTGTTAAATCGGCTCCGCTGTTCGTATGTTTTGGTCTCTTAAAGTTGCTCACATGGTCATATTAACAATGAGCCTACTATAGATGAAAAATCAAAAATTTAATTAAAAGAAAATAGGCATAGAAAAAACCAATTTCAAACATAAATAATCAATTAATAATTATTTTTGGTAAATTACAAGACAAACGAATTGTAAATACGATTTATTTATGTAAGAAAAGCAAAATTTTAATTATCTTAATGTAAACCATTTTCATCGAAACTAAAATTGTAATTTAACCCGTTTCAATTGGAATATTCTCGAGAGACAAAATACACCCGAAACTTCTTAACGATATTACATTATACGACGAGCCAAACAATTTTACATCAAGGGTTACAGTATTTAACGCTGTTAAATTATGTACTTACATTTTACTAGTGGGAAGAAGTTGTCAGTATGACGACGTAATGTAAAATTAAATTTGGAAGTTGATTAAAGTGACGGGATGTCAAGCACTGGCGACGGTAAGTTGACGGGAAACGAGCAGTCTCGTTGAAATTACAAGATCTACGAGGATCTTAGTAAATGAAGCTGGTTGAAAATACAGTTAACAAAATGACAACTATAGGGAAAGTGACACGCAAATAAAGTTAAGTCTTTTGTATATGAAATGTTCGTACATTTTCTATTAACTAATTGAATTTATATTTTGTTACGTGTTTCTAAAATTTTCATTTGTTAAACTTTACGAAAAGGTTGTTTTTAGAAGTATAAAATTAACTCAAAACTGTTGTATTTTGGGTAGTGTTTCTGTAAGTTTGTCAAACTTTGACAATCACTAGTAATTGTTATCTATTATCTTAGATAAAAGTTGCTTCATCATCTTTCTAGTCTTTTTTCGGTTAATATCTAGTATTTATCATTATCCAACACACCCATACTGACTCTCTTGGATACATTTCTATAGCAGTCTTAGAAGAAATAAATATTTGAGTTTTAATTTTTGGAAAAAATTTGGATCACAAAATGAAGGAAATTTATAACATTCTCATCAAACCTCCAATTTTCAACTCTTTTTCGAAAATGTTCTGCACGCTCTATAGGCCTCTTCTACTACCTGGGTGTTCGCAAAGCCGATTTTTACGATCAATAATTAACTCGTTATGAATCAATTAAATAAATATTCTCATAACAAAATTCAACGAAATATAGTTTATTGTAGGCAATATTATGTTTTAATTTCTTTTAATTAAACACCAACGTAATTAATTGTAATTAAAAAAATTTTAATTAAAATTTTCCTACGTTTAGGTGGTATTTTCAAAATATTTTTGAATGGTTTTCAGTTTTCTCTATTCTCTGGGAACTATTTACGGTTGCTTTAAACTGGTGGGTTAAAGAAATAATAACCAAACCTACTCATAGATAATCAGTGGTGTGTTGTAAGCAATCAGTTATAATATAACCCGATATAACCCGAACGTTGAGTCTTTTTTCTTTATTCAACAGAATGCAACAGACATATATCGAGCTTCGTTCAACGACTCAACGTTGACGTTATAAATAACCGGTTGCTTATAACTTATAACACACCACTGAATATACCATAATTTATCTAAATATGCGTTTTAGAAGTTATGAAATGACAGCCTAATGACAGCCAGTTGTTGAGGTATACCTCGATTTATCTAAAAATGCACATTTGACACTTACTGGTGCAAACTTAAAGTTACAGATTTGTCACATAACAATTTAATTTGTTTGAAATTTAAAGTTTTTTAGCTTGATTTGTTAGTATGTGGTAACCCTGGGATGGATCCTGTAATTATTAGCGTATTGCTACGCTACGCTCTACCCTTTACCCTTCTCCTATTAAAATCTTGAAAGTTTGTAGGAGAAAGGTAGATAGTAAGTAGTTTACTGTAGCGTAGAAATACGCTAATAATTGCAGGATCCCAGCCCTGTACTGTGATTACTGATTACGAAACTTAGATAACTTGGGTATAATCCGAGGTATAATCTTAGAACATAAAACATCAAGAACTGACCTTGACAACCTAGAAGAAAATGCGACGGAAATGCTATTTTGAACTTCCGGCGTTTACATTATTATTGGTTCTCATGAGGTAACCTTTTCTTATAAGTGGGAGGATAAGCAATCATTTCTATTGGAGAAATTGACTCTTTCATTACGATCCATATTATTAGCTAAAAAATTCTTTCCTGATGGAGTAGGGGGTATTTTTTTATTCAATGGGTATTATAATACTGATACATTGATGCAAACGTTAGATTTTTGTGTAAATAACTATTTAAAATTAAGATTTGATTTGTGATGCAATAGTCATAGGGATTGAAAATGTAAAATCATACTTTGGTGATTTCCAGCTTCCCAATTTATTTTAGGACAAAAATCTTCAAATAAATGTTGGAGAATGTAAAATTCTGCATTTAAAAGCATAGACAAAATTAATTTTAGTTGCTTTATATCCACAGAAAAATCATGAAAAATTTGAAAATTTCGAAAATTAGCGAAAATAGCGATTGCCATAAAATACTTCAAATGTTAGACGTTTTATCTTTTATAACTATTTTTGAGGGTAATTTAAATTAACTGAAACTAAAAATAAAGCAAAATAGTATATTAGAGCACCAGTCTCATGAGGCATCTTGTTAACGTATACCAAGTCCAAGTTTAGAAAAAGAGCCGCTTACGGCGAGTTTTCTAAAGGACGAGTACGTTAACAAGCCTTATGAAACGTGTTATCTATACTATTTTTTCTATTTCAGTATTTTATTAAAAATTACATTTTTTTTAAAGACTTGGCATGTGATAGGAATTTTATTTGTTCATGGTGGGAACACTGAATGACAACTGTCATGTCAACCTAGGTTCTATTATTCATAGATGTCGCTGTATGAATTATTATATAATCTGTTTTTGATCAAATTTAAATAAATTATCTTGTCTAATTATGTGAAAATAAAAACAATACTCAAAAATGTTGTAAAAGCATAATTTGAAGTAATTAACAAACCAAAAACACATTTTAAGATTGATATATTTGACATTTATTAAACGTCAGTTTAACTTGACGCGAACTTAGCAGCAAAAAATTCCCAAGAAACAGTACGTTAAGAGAGCTTCTTAACGCACTGTTTTGAGACTAAAACAGTGCGTTAAGGAGTGCATTTAAGTACCGAAATATAAAAAAAAATTATTTTTTTCTATAAATATTATTTAAGATTCAGTAAAGTCAATAATTATTGAATATAAAATACAAAATTATTCTGACAGATAGGCAAAGGTAAAACATTTGATAATTATATTCTTGTTTCAAAAGGCAATCGCTATTTCTGATAGTTTTCGAAATTTTTAATTAAATTTATGGCGTTAAAAAGCATTCAAAATAATTTTTATTTGTTGATTTAGATAGAGAATTGTATGCTCTAAAACTTTTATTTGAAGTTTTATATTCTAAAATAATATGGGAAGCAAGAAATTACATAATTAAGATCTTACATACGTTAAATCCGTATGACCGAGGTATGAGTCACATAAGCAAAAATTAACCCTCTCCCATTAAGAATATAATATGTACTTTAAATAAATTTTTGTAGAGGAATTTTTCAGTTGCACTTAGAAAAATTTGGTTGCGTAGTACAGAAGGCAAGTTAATACCATCACACAATTGACCTTTCTTCAAAGGGCACGTTTAATTTTAGATTTAGTGTAAAAACTATAACCCTAATACTGGTTAGCTGATATATCATAATAAACTCATAAAATTTGAACAAGAGTCCGATTATTTTCTTAACGTTTTCAAAATATTAAGCCTTTTTCATTTATTCATATGTTTTTATGGTGACCATGTTTGCCATTTACCTTATAGTGACCATTACATGATTTAGATTATTTTATAACTATTTGAGCAACACACGCTCCACGAGCTCTTCGAGCTTTTCCATTCCAATAATCCCAAACGTCATTTATTCAAAAAATCTTTCAAAGGCATCACTAGCGCAACAACCAACCAACTTCAGGCTCATCTGTTGAGATGGTTCTCCTTTAAAACCTTATCAACAACCGGACAGCTGTTCTCGTTTATCGACAGTTCTTCATCGTTTAAAAGACCGCGATACGCACTCAGGCTTGCCTTACGGTTTGGCCTGGGCAGGTGAGCCTGCACGAGTCTTAAAGGAGCCTAAATTATGTCTAGAAGCTCCGGTTTGGCCTGTGAATCAGGTCGCCTGTAGAGTCCAAACCGTAAGTCAACCCTGTATGTATGGCCCAGGCTTTACGTTTACGATATTGGCGTATAGTCATTTGAACTGATTTCAATGTAAGTACCCGATCTGGCTATTATCGGCAATGAAACTTAAAATTAAAAAATATTTATCTAGGAGAGATTAAAGGCTTAAAAACTTCTTCAGGGAAGGACACAGTGACAGTGACAGTGTGACAGATAATTTTGTTTTGATGCGACTTGAATGACTTAATCGTTAGCAGTAGTGCGATTCACTAACTATTTTCGATAGCGAGCGACGTCGGTCACCATAAAATTCGTTAAGTATGAATTTTATAAGTCAAAGTTAGAGATTTATATGGATAAATATATCGTTAGGTAGATAGAAAATTGCAATTAATTAACGATTTTCGGTAGCTATAGACATATTTATCCACAAAAATCGAAAACTTTGAGTTACAAAATTGAAACATAACCTCAATCGCTAGTTATCGATATCGTTAAGCTACCGAAAAAGTTAGTGAATCCCGGCACTGGTAGCCTTGCCTTGTAGACATCCACAAGAGGATCTTGGCCAGTGGTCACTGGGGGTCACTCTAAATTAGAAAGTTAAGGTACATACTGCTGAATGAAAACATTTAGGGTTGGTTCTCCACGGTTTTACAAATCCACCCTCACCTATTAATAGTTCACATTCTAAAAAGATAATGTTTTTTCTTTATAAACTATAAAACTTTGTGTCCAACAAAATGAGTATGATGATTTACGACATTGCTTGTGAAACAAAATTGGAACGAAAAAAGGTTGATTTTAAGTCTAAAGTGATAAGATTAATACCTATTGACAAAATTTACTATTCTTCTGCGAGTGTGTGTGTGTTCTAATCAAAATGTCCTCAGCTAATTTCAACGATAACTTTTAAAAAATAATTAAAATCGTAAATTATAAAATAAGTTTCTAATTAGCATCACTAAACATATTTTGCACTACATAATCGTTTCCACATGATAATAAATACATTTTTGGTGCAGGAAACTTTTTTTAGATATAGTATATATTATGCCTTGTTAAGCTTCTACCAAATATTTTTATGTTCTTAGTTATAGATGTGTCACAAACCAGTGTTGTTAATTTGAACATAGTTTATTAGGATTCTAGGTGTGTGGTCTGTCCACACATCACTAGCACATGCCCACTACCCGGATTAAATTTCATACATAGCCACCGTGATTAAAGTATATATTCTTAACACCCTTGACTTCACATTGAATCAGTTTCCAAGTGTAGAATAATCCCACTTAAGAATTTGATACAGGATGTTCGATAGTGTTAAAAAATTGAAATTTTAAACCTTCAGAGAAATTTTCTTCTTTTTTCTTCTTCAACATTGCAAAGCCTTTAAAACAGTAGTTTATTGAATTTAAATTATATTGTCATTGGATACCAGTTATTTGGTATTAACGACAACAAAAGAAGCAGTTAGGAACGGTTAATTAAGGAACAACCCCCTTAGTTTTTGTTGTTAATTAAAGGATTAAAAATATATAAATTTAAATGTAGTAAAAAATATGTGGATGGTAAAAAAAAATTTTATAACTCATATTTTTACCGATCTAATTATAACTTAACCGTAGTTAGTGTCATTAATTTTCTTCACTCTTCTCTTAGTTGTATTTACTTTTTTTTATAAATTCTATATTTAGAATAAAGTAAAATTGCCAACATTGTTTGATGCAACAGTTAATTGTTTAGCTCTACTTAGGATTTTAGTTACATTGTTGTTTAATTTAACGGTTATTTTTAAAATACCGGCTGAGCAAGAGATGCACTGGCGCTTGTTTGAATTTCCCGCAAATAAGTTGGTGCTACTGGATTTTTTGCTACTTTGATGGTTTTGTCTTTAGTTCAATGAAATATTAAAAATTAGTTTAATAAAAAATATACAAAACATCAATACGCGACGCCAATAAACGCTGCAAAGCTTAAAAGCAAGTGAAGTTGGCTGTTGCCAACTGTAACTGGTAAAAATCCCTATTTTTACCGCGCGCGAAATTCAAACATGCGATGTATTTGCTGCTCATCCGTGCAACTTGCTAAAGATTTTACACTCGATTAGAGCAGTCTGATGTGTAGTACCCTCAAGCAAAAGGTTAAATTCAATTTAAAAGAAGTTGATTGCGACGAAAGTATTAATTTATAGTATTTTGACTGTGAGTAATGTTGAATCATTAATAAAATTTTTAATTCTTGTCTTAAAATTTGGGTACAATAAGAAGGGCAACTTGGGTAACTTTTTGATTCTTTTTCCTCTAAAAGCCATTTATTAAACGAATTTGGACTTTTATAATTATTATGTTGTGGAAACTTTTGTGTTAAAATAGTCTATAATCAAAACTCTTTTTATTATTTCTAATGGTTTCAAATTTTAGGGTTGTGAGAAATATAGTGAAATGTTTTAAGTGTACTGTTATTATAATAGATGAAAGTGTAAATTTTTTTAATTGAATATTAAATACATGATAAATGTTATTTGGATGCGGTTCAGATAATTAAATGCATCGAAGAACGATGTGTTGTACTTAACGCTGTTATTAATTATAAATAAAAATTAATTATGTTGTTTTTAATTTTTAATTAAAATACTTAATGTATGTATAGTATAAATACTTTTTATATGAATCTATTGATATTCATTAGGTACCTACTTAACGTGGCCTCTAACAGCTTTTTGCAATGGTTGTAAAAATATTTTTTGATCGATCAATTACAGTTTCAATGTACCTCATTAAAACTCTAATTGCGAAATGTCTTTGGATTAGACTACTAATTGCTTAGTTATAAATTAATGATCTAACATAACCTCGAAAGTTCAGCTACAACCCTCTACAACAGCTACGAATGCAAGTTCTTGCATATTTTTACGAAAGCTTAAATTGCAACGCTTGAATCGTGCTAAGCAATGTGGAGATGATGACACTTGGTTTATTTGATATCGTACCGTAGATTTTTGAGTAGCCTAGTCATTTTTGTAGTTCTTACTGGGCCCGTTCGGACTAGGAAGAGTTGGGCGATGAGTCTCAACAGCTGACAATTGCCTATAGCCTCTCTCTTTCTCTGTGGATTTTTTGGCGAACATTTAGAGGGAGCGATCCAAGAAATATGCTATTTAGGCTATTATGACCTCCTCATTACTCAACTGTTCTCTCGTCTCAACGGGTCTCAACTCTCAACAGCAGAAGCGACCTAAATTTGAAAACGATTCTTCATACTGTTCTCTTGGACGAGCACCACATTATATCACTTCGTTGTGGGTATTTATAATGTTTACACTAAAATTATATTTATTTATTAATAAATGGTCAGATGATCAGTCTATTTGCGATAAGAAGTTACTCAAATTGAAAGGGTGATTATTATTGGCCCGTCATGATTTGTCGTTAGCACTGCAGGAAATTTACAAAAAAAAACAGTGTAAACTAATGACAAAATTTTCTTAAACCTTTGCCAATCTTTGCACGACAATAATAAATAAATCAGCGCCAAAGTAAAATAGTTTCAAAACGTCAACAAAATGTGGTGCCCAACCGAATAATGCTTTTCACGACAGAATAATGCAAAGCACGATAAAAAAAAAAGATTTTGCACGACAGGATAACACATTGTGCAACAAACTCGTAAATCAAATTGGTAAACTAGTAACATTTAGTTATAGTGGCGGATTTAGGAACTTTGACTAATGGAGGGTCTGAGACTAAAGCCTAACGTAGGCCCTCTGAAAGCAGAGAGAAAACACTGTTGGTAGTTACTATAATAGAGCATTATGAAGGAGCACTTCTGATTTCATGTCTATAGAACTACCCTCTTTTTCACAAGTAAAAATTAACACTCTCGCCGATCGACAGATCCACTGTACACTCCTGACACTTGACAAACACAAACGAGGAGGCATTCAAGAAAACATTCTCAGGACCAGACTGGCTAGTGGTTGGCCATACTAGCTGCACAATAAATTGGCCACAAATGCAGTGGCGTAGCGAGGTAACGACACTATCACGGGCGTGAGTTACAAAGATCTCCTTTGAGGACCAGGGACTGGAAAGGTCTCCAAAGCGCCGCAGGCGAAAGTTTTTGGAGTTTTCAAGGTGAACGAACTTAGATTAACTTTAAGAATTTTTAAACATAAATTTTTGTTCTGTAAAATTTACCAATTCATAAAGCAAAACAAAAAAGTTATGCATGTGTCCTCATCTAAAGTGAAACACTCGATGTTTATTATCAACTTTTTTCTTCATTTATTTCATTTGGCTCCAATTTCACTTGGACCTACCTGCAATCGCCGGTCAGCCGGCCGGGTCAGTTCGGGCTTGAACATTGTGTAACCGTATGGTGTAGTGGTATTAGGTGCTTTCCATTTGTCAAAAAGTACAGCTCTGAAGATATACAGAAGATATTTATACAGTAGGGTACTGTTCGGAGCAGTACTTTTCGACAAATGGAGAGCACCTTGTGTTACTCACTAGTCACCAACTGGTCCCCCAGTTGCTCTACGGCTATTGTGATTATTATGAGTTAATAGGACGGGTGGGGGTCTCTCCGTCTCCGTGAATGCACGTTACTTTTCAGTCGTTTGAAGATGCAAATAAATTTTTGTTTCTACAAGTAAAGACCATAAAGTTACCTAACAAGATCTCGTACTCATAATATCGTTAATATAACACTTTTTAGCCAAAAAAGCCTAGAAACTCAATTTATAGCTTTATGCAGTGTTTCAAAACCTCAAAAATCCTAAAAAAATGTTAGGAACACTATCCACGTCACAAGGCCTAAACAGTAAACACTTGATGACTACTAGAGGAGAAGAAAAAATATGAAACGGAAGCTCAATTTTTGAAACTCTGCCGATGCCGGGCCTTTAAGGCCCGGTTTATGTATTTTAAAAGGGTGGCAAAATATTGGTTTTAATTTGGGAAATTGTTAGTTCGTTTCTTTACTCGTTTTTCTAATTTCTGGTATCTGGTATTATAACAGGTTTTGACAATTCAATTTTCAAAAATTGCTAGTTTATATTTCTGTAATGGGTATACAGAGTGGTCATTTTTATTGTGCCCATGCTCATGCATTATGGGGATCTTTTAAACGGTAAGAGCCACAAGGTTCGTTAAACGGTTAAACTACAGAGAAGTTGTACAATATCGTGTACTAAAGAATTTAAAAAAATAAAAAAATTGCCATAGCAATAAAAGAGTTATAAAAAAATGCTAGTTTTCAGTTTTTTTAAGATACTTCAGAAACTAAGTAAGCTCTCGGAATTTTCTTTTGAAATTTTTATAGCGCATGAAATTGTGCAACTTTTCTCTAATTTAGCCGACCTCGTAGGTCTTACCGTTTAGGAAATCCCAATAGTGGGAACAAGAAAAGTTACCATTCTGTATACAGGGTAGTCACTTTTATCTTGCACACTATGGGCATCTCCTAAACGGTAAGAGCTCCGAGATTGGTTAAATTAGAGTATAGTTGCACAATTTCAGGTCCTATAAGAAATAAAAGAGAAAATTGCGACAGCTTGCTTGGTTTCTGAAATATCGAGAAAAAACTGAAAACTTGCATTTTCTTGTTTATTACATAACTCTCTTATTATTTAAGATATTGATATGAAATTTGGTAGGTTTATATAACTTGACACGAGCTACGAATTAAACGTATGAAACTTATTCTAAGCCTACTAGATGTCTGTGTTTTAATAGACAACTTTTGATTTTCTTCTGGGCGCTATGTTGAGTTTTGGCATAAATAAATTGGAGTTTTTATTCCAATTTCAACGATGTGTAATTTTCTACGTTTTAACAAAAATGGCCGCACACTCCATATTACTTTTATTAAATTAAGTATTAGCCATGAAAAAACAATTGAAATATAACAAAACTTTTTAAAACAAAAGCTATCCCGAGTTGTGATTTTAAATTCCATCAGTGGCCTTTTTCATGGCTACTTGATTTAATAAAAGCAATATGGAATGTGCCGCACTTTCTTTCTTCTTTTCTTCTTCTTAAACACAGACATCTAGTAGGCTTAGAAAAAGTTTCATGCATTTAATTCGTAGCTCGTATCAAGTTATGTAAACCTACCAAATTTCATATCAATGCCTTAAATAATAAGAGAGTTATGTAATAAACAAGAAAATGCAAGTTTTCAGTTTTTTCAGGATATTTAAGAAACCAAACAAGCTATCGTAATTTTCTTTTTTATTTCTGATAGGACATAAAATTGTGCAACTTTCCTCTAATTTAACCGATCTCATTAACTCTTACTGTTTAGGAGATGCCCATAGTGTGCAAGATAAAAGTGACCACCCTGTATAGTTTTTATTACTGTTTTTGCATCTACATAAACGATAATTTTATGACATTTTAAAAGTATTCTGAAAAAACGTTAAAAAACTTCAAAGTTTTTCAGTAACAAGTTTTCTTCGGTGTCCCTTCCATGGAAAACGATAAAAAATAAAATTGTCTTTAATTTAAAGTCACAAAAATTAAATTGGCAAAAATTCTATGGTTATTGGTTCTTGTTATTATAAATAAGTCTAGCTATATTATGTCAGTAGGCGAAAGAGATGTAATGAAATGCAAGAGTTACACTCACCGACTCGACAGTGAAAAAACCTTGTGGGAAGACGTAAAACAAAATGAACTGACGAATAAAATGGAAACAAAAAAAATGATTCAACCGACCATAACGAGTCTCATATACGAATATGGGACGTGGAAGTCGACCTACAGAGGTGCGTTTTGATCGACACCGTTAAAAAATACACCAATCTTTTAAAATTGCCTTTTCAAGTTTTCAAGCATTTCGATGGTGTAAATAGCAAACGTTTAAAAATGGAGAAATGTTTTCAATACGTAATATTAGTTAAAAATAAACTAAAATAATCCTCACACCTTTTAAAATAAAGTAAGCTATCCGAGTTTGATTTGTGTAGCAAGTTAGCCATAACTACAAAGATCTAAAGAGATATCGAAACAAATTAGCGCTGAAATTATAGGCTTTTAGAAGCCGCTATCTTCATCGCTTATGGTTCGCCTTAGGTCCAATCGATTATTGTTCCTGAATATCGATGATAATAATCCGGTTTAGATGTTATAGCTATAACTCAAATCTTTGTATTTATTAAGTATTTGTAGTTTGTAATAATTGCAAAGCGGCACCGTTATCGTTAATGATACTACTTGTGTAAAACTGTACATAACTAAGTACAAGAAGAGGTTGATAAAAAATTGTGTGAAAAATTACTTTTCGAGATTTATTAGTTTTGTGTCTTATTGAACACGATAAAATTGTTAGATATTTTTTTTTAACTTTCCTATCACGCCAAAAAGATTCCAATCAGTTTAAACGACCAATTTTTCAAATTTCCTTCCTAATTAATTATTGCCATAGTAAATTTTCAAAGGCACTCAACAGCGTCAACTGTATAATATTGCACGCTTTTCACTTACGAAATTAAAATAGTAAGTCACTTCAAAGGTTTGCCAAAACATAAGAATAGATGTAAAGTGTCTATTTTATAAACGAGATGTAACGCACAATTAGGATGCCCCTACCGTATTATCACGCAAGAGTTCACCAGGTGACGTCTGTATCTAACTTGATACATTAACTTTATTAGCAATATTAACACTTTTTTTATACTACCAACTCAAAATGTAATTAACGTTTAATATTTTTTATTATTTGTTAATTATTCCACTATTTTTTAAAATAAAAGACAACCTTTTTGGGTTTCTTGTGCGACCTTCTTCACGATTAACACTCAAGCGTGAGAAAAAAACTGTGATTCAAGTGGAAACGTCATTAATTTTTTCAATTAAATCAAACTTTCAATTAAACACGAAGATGAACGCACAAGGAGTTCGAAACGTCATTACTAAAAATTGCTACTTGTATGAAATAAACAAGAAATTATTTTTTAACTACATAATAAGGTATAATTAAACTAAAAATAGTCACCTATACTACGTAAGTTTTTACGTAAAAAATTATTTGAAATGGGTTACTTCTAAGGACAATTAATTTGTTACACTACACACACAAACGCAGTAAATCAAAAGTGAAGTCTATTAAATCATACATCAGTAACAAACAAATATAACTAGCGGATCTATGCATTTTAACGGTTTATTGCGGGCGGTCTGTGTTAATCCATCAACTCAGCTCGTATGTTTTAATTAGAGCAAAAATTTTAAAGGCAGTGAAGCGCTAGACATCACAAATGATGTGTGATGGTCTCACTTCAGCTGTTCAAGAATACATTTAGTAATATGGCGAGTCAAGATATAATTATACAATTTCCGCTATATCAAAGACTAAGGAATTACAATAATTTTTACCTTAACTACCTACCTACCTACATGTCTTGTTATTTTTCTCTTTTTTTCCTATAACGTTAAGTGTTAAAAATATATAATTGAAATTGTTGCAGGCGGATGTTTCCTACCGTAAGAGTGTCGTTTACTGGAATTAGACCGGAGCAGCGCTATTATGTGATTTTGGATATTGTACCTGTAGATAATAAACGTTATCGATACGCTTATCATCGGTCTTCGTGGTTGGTCGCCGGTAAAGCAGATCCACCAGCTCCCTGTAGACTGTACGCTCATCCGGACTCTCCATTTACAGGAGAACAACTTAGAAAACAAGTAGTTTCTTTCGAAAAAGTCAAATTAACCAATAACGAAATGGACAAACATGGACATGTAAGAACTATTTCTTAATTTTTATTTTAGAAATTTAAGCTTTGCGATTTGAAGGAGGTCACGTTTTAAATAAATCTTTTTGAAACATAAACTCATTCCAATCTACAAATTTTTGGCGTTGTAAGTTTTTGTACCTTGCATGTTGTGTAGACATACAAACCCAAATTTTTGGTGAGAATTCGTTGCTTCTAGAAATGTTCCTGGATTATCACCAACACTTTCATTCACTGCGGAAATATTGTCGAAAGATTATGAAAATCCGACGTACGGATTAACCATCCATAATCGAACCTGTCTCCTCAAATGTCTTAATCGCTGTTCAAACCTTGTTCACTCGTCTGGCGCATTGTCAACCGAAAATTACACGAAATTTACATAAAAAACAAAAATATTGCTCAAAACAACATCGATGGCTCATCTATTATCCCCTCTTCTCTTTATCATTAGTGATCAGCCATTCAGCACAGAAGCTCTAAGATCTATTAGAATTCATCTGAATATCTCACATGTTGTGAACTCACCACATATGGAAACCCATAGTCTTAGAGTTTTTCGAAATTTCAACGCACGACGTTAAAGCTTAGATTCCCGTGCTTTCGCTTCTCGAGTTGATTTAGTACTAACAGGTTGTTAGTACCTCTAAATGTCCCTAGAGGTTAACGTGTCTGCAGGGGGAATAAAATTTAGTTATATTCTAACTTTTGTGTGACTGTTCCAAAAATCATATTTGGCTGGTAGGCTGCAGCCTTGATCAGTGTATCTCAAAGGGTGTTCCACGGCACATTAGGGTGTCGCGAAAGTCTTAAAACTTATTTTTAAGGCTGTTAGATACCCCAGTTAAAATGTCATTACGTTAAAATGCACAGGGTGTTCAAAACTAATATCTAAATAGCGAGAAGTAGAAATGAGGATTTTCTAAATGTTCATGCATACTGATGTTTAAAAAATCACTACAGTCTCTAATGTAACTTTCAAGAAAAGAGATTTTAAACACGTTTAGGAGAGTGCTCTTAGATATCTCAGTTAAAATTTTATTACGTTAGAATGTACAGGATGCTAAAAATTAATTTCTAAATATCGAGAATGAGAAATGAAGAATTTACAATAATTGACTTTTGCACATTAATGTTTAAAAAAATCACTACAACCTCTAAAGTAACTTTCAAGAAAAAAAATTTAAGCACGTTTAGTAGAAAGCTCTTAGAGATGTCCCAGTCAAAATTTTAATACGTCAGAATGTACAGGGTGTTCGAAATTAATTTATAAATATCGAGAACTAGAATTGAAGATTTTACAATAATTGACTTTTTGTACACTGAAGCTTAAAAAATCTCTACAGCCTCTAAAGTAACTTTTAAGAAAAACTATTTTCAACACGTTTAGTAAAAGGCTCTTAGATATCCCAGTTAAAATTTTATTAAGTCAGAATGTACAGGGTGCTCAAAATTAATTTCTAAATATGGAGAACTAGAAATGAATATTTTCCAGAAATTGGTCTTTGCATCCTGATGTTTAAAAACTTTCTGCAGCCTCTAAAGTAACTTTTAAGAAAAAATATTTTTAGCAAGTTTAGGAGAAGGCTCTTAAATATCCCAGTTAAAATTTTATTACGTTAGAATGTATAGGCTGTTCCAAATTAATTTATAGGTAAATATGGATTACTAAAAATAAAAATTTTCTAAAAATTGGCCTTTGCATCCTGATGTTTAAAAACTCACTACAGCCTCTAAATTAATTTTTAAGAAAAATATAAACACGTTTCGTATAAACACGTTTATACGAAGGCTCTTGTAGATCCCAGTTAAAATTTCATTATGTTAGAAGGTGCAGGGTGTTCCAAATTAATTTCTAAATATCCACAACTAAAAATGAAGATTTTCTAAAAATTGGCCTTTGCATACTGATGTTTAAAAAATCACTACAGCCTTAAAAATAACTTTTAAGAAAAAATATTTTAAACATGTTTACTAGAAGGCTCTTAGATACCTCAGTTAAAATTTCATTATGTTATAGGTACAGGTTTTCTCAAAGGGTGTTCTGCAATACTCTCCAAGTGTGCCTCAAAATCGTAAAAATAATTTTTAAGTTTCGGTAGAAGGACTCGAACATCACTAGTCCATTATACTCATTGTCGTAAATTATTATTTCATTGGAAGTACAAATCTGATCGAATGCCCAATTACCCAGACCAAAATTGAAAACCTTCTCCAGAAAGTCGATACGAGTTCTTAAACGACAGACTTACTCTAATATGAAGGCGTTTCTTGGTTTCACTGATCGCTTTACAAAATTTCTGTCTTCCCCCTCAACCCCAAAATTTTTTTTAGAAATGCAATCACTATCTTAATGTCTTCCCTTGTCGTAATATAAAGACTGTAATAAAGATGCAAATTATAGGCATTACTGTATGATCTGTTGAAAACTCAGAAATATTCTCGCAATTATTGACTTCCTAAAGCATAAAATTTAACGATTTTAGTAATAATTTTAAGTACTTACTTAAGTACGTTTATTGCTGTTAAGTGAATGTTTCAATAAATTATTTTCTCTTCTCTTTTTTTAATTTTTTCATATCTAATTTAAGACGTTTTATTTACAGCTGGTATTAAATTCAATGCACAAATATCAACCGAGGATACATTTAGTTAAACGATCAGACGGTACGTCAGGACAAATTATTGATTTAGAAAATGAAGAATTTAAAACTTTCGTCTTTCCTGAAACTGTATTTACTGCTGTAACGGCATATCAAAATCAGTTGGTAAGTAAACAATTTTTATTATTAAAAGAATCTCTCCTTGTGACATAAGAAAATTAATTAGGAATTTCAAAATGGGCCAATGACAAATTTTCTTTGTGTTATTCTTTGGAATTTTTTAAATTTTGGTCTCTATTTTTAAATTTGAAATAAAACAATGAGCGTTAAAATAATTCAAGAAAAGAAAATGACTGTTTGTAATATAAGTATTCGAGTTAATTTGAGTTTGCAAGGTAGTTAAACTATTTTTGTGCTAATGTTCAAAAACGAAGTGTAAAAAGATGAGCTTTTAGTCGTTAAATGCTAAGTGACATTGATGACCACCTTGATACATACCAATATATTCAGTAAGCTCGTGAATTGGTAAAATTGTCACTATGACCAACACCATTTATACAGCTATCAGCACTGGGTCCTGGGTGGGCCTGAGGGTTGGCTTCAAGCCAAGCGTCGAGTTGCGAGCTTGTTAATTGAGAGATTGCTATTTGGTCAACAATAATTTTGTTTGGACAACTTTAATCTAGAGAAGTATAAATATTGTCACGTCTTCGAGTTATGATTAAATATTTGCATCTGTTCGTTATATTCTGATGTTTTACTTATTGTAAGAAATTCTTTTTCGCTTTTATCTTAACCGACTCGAAATTTATAAGTAGGCTTAATGTTTTTTTACAAGTGTGTCAAAAAAATTTAGTAAATTGAAATGTTAAAAAAATTTTGAAAATGAAAAAAAAATGGAAATATACATGGAATTGATGGTGGATTTAGTGCATCGAACTGATTGGGGCTGGAAAATTTATAGTTTAATAGTGGCAACTCGAATATATTTTCGAGAAAGAGGACATCAATATATTGGAGGATTTCTTCCTCCATTATGACAAATTTAAGCTAAGAAATATATTATTGTAAGAAAATAAAATTTATGGAACTCAAGTAGTGTACAAATAAATTTAATTATAATGACAGTTTTAATTATGGTTGCGTGGTGTAGGATTTATATTTAAAATTGATTAGCTTTGGCGTTTTTTTAAACGTACAATCGCAAGAGAAAAATCATTTAAAAATGGAAATGCGAGTTTTCGATTGAACTAGAACAAGAAAATTGATTTTCTGCTCATCAAACCATCTGTTTCAGCAATGAGAAGAGATGCAGCTGCCTTAGATGCAGTTTTCTTCCATTCAGGCTTTTTGAGTGGTTGATTTGAAATTTTTAACCAATTGAAATGCATAAATTCATGAAGTTACGTCTCAGACGCGCAGATATGGACAGCCACCTACAGATGGTTCATAAAAAATGATATTGGGAGTTTTCTACTTTCATAATTAGTAGACCAATTATAAATTAGTTCACAACTACTCTGACTTCAAGTTCAGTTTCGTCCTTTTTTTCTAAAAGTGATCGTAAAAGCCTTCGATTTTATTTATGAACCGACAAGAACGACTTGTAGCAAAAAATTGGTTAAATTAAAACACTTCCTTTGCGTAATTTTTCTTCAGAGCTACAGAAGCTTAAGACATCTTTTTGTAACCTGATCATGTTGATACACTAAAAACATATCTCATACATAAGAAAACAACATTTTCTACTGTGTTCGTCTTTCTTTCTTTTTAATATTTGTTGCGAATTTATGTGTAAAAGATAGAGAGAGGGAAAGGTAAAGTGAGAAAGAGAAGGAAGCAAAATAGCTTTGTAAATTATAGCAGCAACTATAGCAGTAGCGCCAACCACATGTGTGAAGGTGTTTTACGAGCTTCGTTCCCGTCGTCTTTAGAAAATACAAAGTACACTCGAATGTGAAATTTCACACAATACTTATTTAGAAAATTGAATTTTTAATTTTTTAGTAGGAGTCGAAACTTATGACACTTTTTAAAGGCTCTTTTAAGAGAGTAATTTTAAATTTTTAAGGCGGAATGATTGAAATGTGACGACGTCTCGTAAAAGAAGCATCATCGTAGGGAAGTAATGATAGTGTTTTGGATAAATGTAATTGTGGCATTATTTAAATAATTCTACTGTATAATAATATGGAGGTATCTTCAATTATTTTCAACCGCAAACACTAGTGGGGTGTTTGCGTGTTTGATATCATAAGCAAAACTCTAAAACGAAAATTACCAGTGAGATGAAATTTTAAAAGAAGCGGTTGGAGTGCTGACCGGGAATAATTATATAATGAACTAATTAAACGTTGTCTGTAGAGGCGAGAAAAATTTTAATTAAAAACCACATATGGCCTTCATTGAAATTGCGCTTTAAATTATAAAACTGTTGAATCGATTTTGCAGTTACTCTATCGTCGATTTAACAATTTAGCTGCACGTATAGGTATCTACCTATCTCTCCCCAACTGCTACTTCAGTAACAAAATTCTCATAAAACTACATACAACTTTAAACCTACCTATATTTGGTAAAATCAGTTACTTGCAATTTAAAAAAAAATCGTTTACAGTCTCAGAATTAATGGCCACCCTGGCTATAAGCACTATAAGTCTAACAGGAATTGAAGATGCAATCATCATAACACCCCCTACTTAAATTGAGGGTTAACTTTATTTTGCCAACAAGTAGTAAATCCACAACCTCCCTTTCTGTCCTATTGTCGTTCTTGATGGCTATATGCCAGAGTGGTCAATAATTGTGAGGCTGACTGTACGTAGAGATGCTATAACTGCACTACATAAAGTCTGAAGTGACCCTAACCTAGGCCTGAGTTTTTATAAGCAAAAAGCTTAAAAAAAGAACCTATATTACGAAGATTTGCCCCCAATCAGAAAATTCGCTGGAAACAGAAACAACATCTTTTGATTCAAAACTAAAGCAGTGGTCAATTTTACATGTCATGGTAATTAATAGGTAATGTCAGAAGAAGAGTTAGTGCCTGATGGTGAAAAATGGCACATTTAGATATGAAGTTGTTATCTGGTTTCCT
Source organism: Malthinus seriepunctatus (assembly GCA_963924605.1). Lineage (NCBI taxonomy): Eukaryota > Metazoa > Arthropoda > Insecta > Coleoptera > Cantharidae > Malthinus > Malthinus seriepunctatus. The sequence goes on from OZ004600.1 coordinate 16,630,760, forward strand.
AGAAAATACAATGATTTTTGTATAGGTACATACCTAGCATTGTAATATTGTAAAGAGATAAGAAATCTGAAATCATGAAAATAGAAAACGGAAAATCGCCATTAAAAAATATAGATAACTATCGGCACTTATAACAAAAACAAATGAATAAAAAAAGGAAAAATTTTAAAATATTGTACACTGTACAGACAGTATTTCAACATTCAACTTATGGCAATTAATTGGCGATATGACAATTAACACCGTACCCAAGACGTCGACGCAGCGTCTCTATTCACATACCTTCTTGTGCTTAGATCTAGCCAACCGCTAAACGCCGCTGAACTTTGCTAATTAATAATTTGGATAGGTACCACAACGACTTTTATTGAAGATTTTGGCCTTTGAAATGAGTACCGAGTGCGAACTATAAATCTTGTTTCGTTTCGTTGATTGATGCTAAGGCCCAACAAACACTTTGAAAATTGAAAACCAACAAAATACTTGATAGTTATACAAAACTCAAGCAAATAATTTTTCAAAGCACTCTATTTTTATTTGTAAATATTAACTCAAGTTCGACATCATCAAGGGAGGCACAAAAAATATCCAAAACTTTAACTCATAAAAATAATAAATAAATAATAATAAATAATAATAATAAATAAATAAACTTTATTTTTTCATTCGCCACCTGGGCATAAAAAAAGGAGAAGAGAGTTCCAAAAATAAATACATATAATTGAACAATTAAATAATCAAATAATCAAATAATCGCACCACCTTATTAAATCACCCCACCAAAAAATAAATTAAACTACAAATCAAAGCATTTACAAATCATGCAACAGCAAACAAACCTATAACAATCTTTTGGCTAAGACGACGCAACCGTATGGTATAACCAGAGAGTGTTTATGTTATTTTATTCTGTTTTTTTGTTCTTTTTTTTTTTTTTTTTTTTTTGTTTCTATGTTATTCATAACCACCATCCACCCAGTCACTCATTTAGAACGAAAGATCTCAGCATCATGGCTTGTGCCATGTATTTTCCTAAGTTTTTCGCATCCTCTTCACTGACGTTCGTTAGCGCCTGGCTGACATCCTCATAAATTTCTACATTGTACTGCCCTCTCAGGTTTGTGTATATTGGGCATTCTAACAGGACGTGTTCAAGATCCTCAAACCGTCTGGTGTTGCATATAGTGCAACGTTGCGTTGTGTCGATTCTATGTGTATTTCCGTTAACAAATACTCTTAATTCTTTTGCACTCGATGTTCTCAGTTGCATCACTATGCGTTTAATAGACAGCGATACATTTTCAACTACATATGATTTTCTCCGGTTGAAAGGGTTTTTATCTGATATAAACTTGTAAGTAGGTGAGTATGTGCTAAGTAACATGCTATTCCAATCTTGATATTTATTATTCAGCTCAACGCCTTCCATAATCTTACCCATATAGTAATCATGTTTTATCCCTCTAAGTTCTAGCTGTCTTCCACTATGTTGTAAAATTACTGTGTGTAGTTGTGTGAACCAGTTGTATTTCCATGACTCCTGGTATTTATCAAGTTCGATGAGTCTTTTGGCTGCGATGTTGGGCAGTCGGTCCGAACTCATCTTGAGCACTCTTTGGAAGTACTTTAAAGCTTGTTTTATTATGTGCCACGAGAGTTTCGTTAAACCCGTTTCAAGTCGTAGGATATACGCGGGTGTAGTTCTAGATAAATAAAATAAATCTTTAACAAACTTGTTTTGAATTACTTCGGCAGAGTCCAGATACCGGAGTCCGCAAATGCCTGCACCGTAGGTATAAGTGGGAATTATCACCGATTTATATAATTTCATCGCTGCGTCCCATTCGGAGATTCCAGAGGAATTGATTACGTTTAAGACTGCTCCTATTGACCGCCTTGTTTTTGATTCCCTCTCTTGTAAGTTTCTAGTGTACAAACCGTTGTAGTGCATCAATACACCAAGGTAGTAGTACGAGTCTACTATCTCTATTTCACGGTTACGGTACATGTATCTATTTTGCTTTATCAATCTGTTACCTTTTCTAAATATGACAATCTTTGTTTTTGCTATATTAATTTCTAGTTTCATCTTGTGGCAGTATTCATTTAATACATTTATAGCCGACTGCAGATGTCCTGGCGAGTCCGTCAGTATTACCAGATCGTCTGCGTATAGGAGCATATTGACATTATTCTTTCCATCTATTGCTATTCCGTTAACATTTCTTTCTTTGAAATATTGCTCAATGTGTGCTATAAATAGGCAAAACAGTAAGGGGCTTAGAGGGTCCCCCTGGAGTACACCCTTTGTAACTTTTATGTTTTTTGATATTGTACTTTCGACGTTCATTTGAATATTTGCTTGCTCGTATATACATCTCATAATGCGGATGAGTTTGGCACTAATTCCCTTCTTAAACAATTCCAACCACAACAACTGATGGTTGACCGAGTCGAATGCTGCTTTAAAATCAACGAACAAAGCGTACACTTTCCTATTTGGTAAGCGAATATGGTTCTGTATCAGTGTATTTAGTACAAAAATGTTGTCCATGCAGCTTCGATTTTTTCTGAATCCAGCTTGGCTTTCTGGTAATAAATTTGTTTCTTCACTGAAATTTGCTATTCGTTTCTGTAATATTTGTGTAAAAATTTTCATGATGTGGTTAATTAAAGCTATACTACGGTAGTTTTCCGGGTTAGTTTTTAAACCTTTTTTATAAATGTGAAACATCTTAATCGTTGACCAATTTCTTGGTGTTTTTTCGGTTTCCAAAATTACGTTAAAAGCACGCATTAAATAATTGATCCAATCGTTATTTAGGTTCTTATAAAATTCATTAGCAATCATGTCTGTACCTGTAGCTTTTCCATTTTTGCTGTTTTGAAGAGCCCAGTACATTTCTTGGATGTTTATTGGTTTGTCTAAATATGGGTGTGTTACGTCGGTTAAGCTTACGCTTGCTGCTTTGACCTCGAAGTATAAATTTTCATAATATTCTTCCCATGTTTTTAGGGGTATTACTGTTTCCAAACGCTTTGGTTTTGATCTAAACATTTTAACACTGTTCCAAAAGTCCGTAGGATGCTCGATTGAGTTCAAAATCTGTCTTTTCTTTGCATAGTAATCCTTTCTTGTTTTTTTTGTTAGCATTTTATAATATCGTTTTGCTTCTATATAGTTTTTAAAATGTTGTTGTTCGTTTAGATTTTTCTTTAATTTGCGGTAGTTTCTTCTGACTTGACCCTTTGCTTGTGCACATTCTCTGTTATACCATGGATTACGATTAGTTGTCCCTTGATGAATCACTTTCTTCTTAAATAAATTGAGAAATGTTGCTACCTCGTAAATTACCTTACTTAAATTTTCAAATATTTCTGTTATATTATCAGCTTCAAATTTTAAGTTCACTCTTTCTGAATATGCTACTAAGTTTTTAAATTGGTTTGTTTTTCTTGGTTCCCATTTCAACGTTGTTAAACATTGACTATGATTCACCTCTGGGTTGATTTTTACTTCAATATTTATTGTAACAGCTGTTGGGAAATGATCAGATTTTGTTAAAACATTATCTTCAACATAAAAAGAGTTATATAAAGGAAGGGCTTGTTCATTTATCCATATTAAATCTATTACACTCCCCCCTCGGTAGTTTAAATGAGTTATTTGACCTGTGTTATCCATTTTCGATCGGCCGTTAAGTGTTATCATTCCGTTGCTTTCCATAGCTTCTACAAGAAGCTTGCCTCTGATATCCATCACTGCGTCTTGAGATACTCGAGCACTGTTTAGTCTTGGGTAGTCTGTTAGTAGTTCATTAAGGTGGTTGTTTAGATTTCCAATTCTTGCATTAAAATCGCCACCAAATATTATAGCGGCAAGAGGATATTTAATGCACACCTCTCTGGTTATTTCGTCGAGCATATACATACTTTCGTGGTTATTTAAATTAGGTCTAAAGTAAAAGTTGCCTACAATCAAAAGCATTTTATTAATACATATTGACAAAATGAGCCAACAGTGATCAGAGTCAACTACTGTCACGTTTGCCTCAGTACATACAAATCTATTTACCAATATAATTATTCCTCCGCTTGCTCTACCTTTATCCTTTTCCTTAATTGCGTCGCTGCGATAGATGTAAAAATTTTCCAGGCTCTTTGGGACGTTACCAATTAACCTAGTTAGCCAAGTTTCGGTGATGCAAATGATGTGATATTTCTTAAAGTTTCCCATATTGAAGGTGTCCATAAAATTGCCGAATCCTTGTGCGTTCCAAAATAAAATTCCAATTCCGTGTTTGTTCTTACTGTTGTTGATTGTTTTATTCGTGTCCGTTGGCCTTGCGTTTGTCGTTACCATGTTATCCACCGGTGGCTGGTTTATTAGTTTTTTGAGTTTGTAGGGGAGTTCTTACTTTTGAGTTTATCTTCTCCATCATCCCAGAAGTACCATATGTTTTGTATCTGTATCTTACGGTAGCCAATTTTGGTTGTTTTTCCTCTTTCCTTTTCATACTTTGCAGTTTTTCGGATTTCCGCTTGCACCCGCAGTTCGTTTTTTGTCATGTCGTTATTAAGGTATACCTTTTTTCCAGCGAGTTTATGTTTGTTTTTCATGACTGTTTGCTTTTCTTCCCATTTGTTAAATTCGACTATGATAAGATTTTTCTCTGTTCTTTCTTTTGCTATTCTAAAGGCTTGTTTTATCTTAATTGGAGCATCCAGTTCAATTTGAAAAAACTTTTCTACTTCTTCCACAGTATTATGCTCAGAAGTGGTTTCCAATCCGGTTATAACTATTTGGTTCCGTTTTCTTCTTCTTTCTTCCATCTCCAGTCTTTGTTCCAAGTTAGCGATTCTGGAGTAAATTTGCTTTCTCTCTTTATTCCACACCTGTTCTTTAACTTGCAATTCGGTTCTTAACTTTTGAATTAAAAAATATTATAAAAATAATATAAAACATTCATAAATTATATTTACCTATATTCCAAACAATTCTTTCGCAATGATCTATACATTATTCACCGACAAGATGCAGCCACGCCACTCCCTACTAATTTCTGTCAAATAAGGTTGACGCATGTCAATTCTTGTGTGAGTGTTGTAAATCGGATTTTCAAAATTCGACCAATAGAAAACTTATATTCGAATATCGCGCGCTTTTTTGGGAGTGGCTTAACTGCATGTTGTCGATGAATAGCGTATAGTTCTTTGATCCTCTAGATCACCTAGATAGATTCTCTGAAAGAGAATTAAACGAAATAAGTTTTCCAGTTATATCTGGAGAACGCTAAACGAAAATTTCTGGAACTTCTTGTATCGGCCTGTAGTTTCATTCCTAATTGGATGGTTTTATAAAATTTTGTGCAGGAGTGTCCGAGACAGGAAAGGGTTAATTTACTCTAAAACTTTCTCCATATGCTTTATTTTTCTCCTAGTTTAAAATTACTACAGCATACAGTTGTTCCAGCGGATCTTTGCCACTCGAGCGGTTGGCAATGTTCGTAGAAACACGCAATCTGATACGTAATGTAGCAACTATCTTTGTTGGCGCTGCGAAATATGAGGCTAGATTTGTTACGACGTATGTCGTCTTATCTTTACATACAGCGGCAATGATTCCCTGGAACAACTGTAAATGTCGAAGTCAAGTTGATTGACTTCTCAGAGCAAGGTTCTTAGTTTTTCCATTATCTTTTGTGTTCCTTGGAGATCCATTTGGCAAAGTCTTGTTTCATGCAGCTATATAGGAAATTCCAAGGACGAGTTCCGGTCCCCAAAAAGGTCTAAGAGTTCTTTATGCTAGCCTACCAGCTATATCGTTTCCCTCTCTATATCAGAGTGGCTTGATACGTTGTTATATATCGTTAGGTTCTGTAAGGTCTGCCAACATTACAGAAGAGCTGTCAGAGCTGCCTCGCTGTTTTGCTGTAGATGTGAATTTTTCTACCATGGTAAAATCGTTCTTGGTTTAGCCTAACGCAAGTGAATATAGCAAAGTCCCATCTACGCACCATAGATTAGGCCTTTGCTCATCTGACTAGAGGCGTTGATTTTTACTTTAGAATTTTGTGCCGAAGTTGTAGCGCAGAGTCATGCGGTCGCATACGGAGGAAGCCAGTTTTTGAGTATTGAGAAGATCTAAAGAAGAACTTGATTTGGATGATTTATGACTTCTATAACCGAATTTAAAGATAAAAAGGCTCAGAAGAAAAAAATTTACTGCCAGAATAATTGATCTTTGCTTTTCGTCTTGCCTTCTCGAATTTAATGACCACACGTTTTACACTGAAAGAAATGGTAGTAGTCATAGTTAATAAATATTTTTTTGAGTCCGATTTATTTATACTTAATTATTTGGATTTCTGAAAAATAAAATCTATTAACTATTGTCAGTTCTTATAAATCGGTATATTTCTTATAAATCAATGCTTTATTACTGTCTATTTTGTTTGTAGTTAATATAGCTGGTTTATAATAAGTAAGAAAGAAATATGCTAACTATAAAATTTAAATTTGGTAATAATAACTAAACCTTTTCTTGTATTTAATAAGGCACTATTTGGGTGTAATAAACCATTAGTAAATGAATATAAATTTCCCAACATTTACTAAAAATAAATTTTGATTTATTAAAAATATTATACCACAAGGTTATAAACTGTTTAACAGCGAAGTCGGGAGTGACGCTTGATGCAGTGTTTTTGTGTATTGTGTATAATACTTCTGATTATTTCATTTTATTTATTTTAATTAAAAATAATACCTAATTAATAATTTCTGAAGTTTAATAATATACCATTTAATGTTAAAAAAACAAATTATTTGAAGAGAATGGAATTGCTAGTGTCGCCATGTTGCAAAAATTAGTGCAAGTGTGCAAGAGGATAACTTCGACTTGAAAGAGCAGTGGAAAGAGCTCATTCTTGTGCTAGATATACACGTATGAAACTAAAAACCAAATTTGAATGTTGATCATCGACTTCAATAATTAAAAGACTGTAAGTATAATTAAAAACTAATTATGCATGTATTAATTCTTGGCGTTTAGTGTTATAGTGTATCACTGATTTTTGCCGACGTGCCATCATCAGCCACTCCAACTACGACGAGTACCATTGCTGAGTGGATGTTACCAAAAATTGAAAGGAAGCAATTTATATTAGAAGTGAAATAAATAACTAATTACCTTACAATGCTTACTCACCATTATGGCGAGAATGTTAATTATAAATAAATATTTACTTGATTGAATAAGGGTTTATTTTTTATCAATACGGAATTATTTCAAGGAAATTAGCCATATTACTATTCAATTCTATTTAATTTGTGGTTACTATACCTACATTTACTGTTAATAAATATTATTTTTTATTATCAATTCTAATCTGATTATAATTAATAATTTGTTTGTATTAAATCGGGGAAATTTAAATAGTTTTATTAAACCCCTTGTTTTTGAAAAATAAATATTTGGTTCGCCATTTTTCAGTAAAGGATTTATTAACAATTACCAAAATTTCTTAATTATTAACAAACACTTCTCTCAGTGTACAGCTGACTGCCTAGTGCACTTATAGCAAAGACCATACAGTAAGAGACTACCGAAACCTATATTAAAAAATGTGAAAGGCTTTTAAGGTCAAAATCGCTTAAAATCCCTCTAAGAGTAAACTTGTTTTATTCCTTTCTTCGTTGCTCTCGCCTCGACAAGCTATCTTATTCACCCGAAAAATGCTTACAGTGGCTAGTGACATCTTCCTTAGCGGGGATTTTTGGTCACATTTCGCCAATAAGCTATGACAATCTTACACTATGTATAGTCATTGCCTATAGGTAGAATTGACCCTACGTCAGCTCATTGTTATACAAGATTCCTAAGAAATAAAGAAACATGCCAGGGGTGGCGTAAATAACGGCCCGCACGGCCTGCGTTGCGGGAAGGATTGGGGATAGAAAAGGCCTAAGAAAAATGGTTTAGTATGAAGTTTCGTTATAAAATCGAATTATAGTTAACTAAAATGATTATTAACGGGAATGGGTAGGGGCCCCATATTGGATTACGCGGGAGGGCCTTTAAACTCTTAGTTGCGCCACTGCATGCCAGCCAGGAGTACTTCCATGTTTGAGTTCTTCTAGAAGAAGGGAAGTTGAAATTTACGTTAAAATGAACGATGGTCACGTGGAGCATTTACTTTAATTATTATTCGTTAAAAGCTAGCAACGTTAATTAAATTTTGAATGTTCTTTTACCCTTTATTAAGGGGTTGTAACTCCCTAGAGGAACAATATTTCAATATAGTAGGTATGTTTAGCACAACCTTTTGTGTTTTATTTTCACTAATATTATAAAAAGCTACTTACTTAAAGCTTAGGTCACTTTTTCGTTAATACCCTGTATGTGTATAATTTGCAAAGTAAAAGATATAGCAAAATGTGACAAACACCAACGGAGGTTTTTTGGCATTAGTAGACGAGTAGACGTATAAATTCTAAATATCAAAACTATCAATTTTAATTCGATGATCTGAAAGCAAAGGGGGTGGCTCATTGGCACCTATAGAATTATGACTATTTTAAGAGCGCAGAAAATTGGTAAATAATAACCGCACCCTTCAAGGTACACCTCTCTTCAAATTTTATTAGTAATAGTTTTTGTACCTATTTTGTTGGGCATTCAATATAATTTATAAATGGTGTGTTAGTGGTAATTTCCATATTTTCATTGACAACTATAACTTATTTTTTTTATTTTTACGGAAAACTCATAAAGCACCACCTAACGAACCGAGATAGTTCTCTAAACGGATGTATAACTCAAAATTAATTTTTCTGTATACAATTTCCGTCAGTCTCGATGATAGAACTTGGCGAAAAAAATTCAAAATTTACATTTTATTTACACTAGAAATTAAGTTAATTATGGTGTATAGTTTGATAATTATTAGTATTATTACTTCAATTCGAATTTACACATTTTTTTGCACCCAAATTATTTACGGTAATAGCATAAATTTACATTTTTTTACACACTCGAAATGAAAATGATAATAATTAGAAAAAGCATAATTTAAATGTTATTTCTCTAAGAACAACTGCCACGATGTAATAATATGTTAATTACCAAATTATTTCAAACATCTGCACTAGACTTTATAACTATTTGAAAATTATTTCCGTGAAACATTTAAAAAATCTTTTTTTAGTTTAAGAAAGTACCTAAAATGTAATAAAATACATAACACTCTTCCTTATATAAAATTAACAAAAACCAACCTCTTTGATGTACTATTCATTAATTAAGTTTCCAACACTTGCCGGAATGCCTTGGTAACTATGTAATTAGGAATTTCTACCGTAAACTAAACATTTTTTTTAAAAACGTAAAATGCAAGAAATCTTCACATCTTTACAAACGAAATTAGATTAATTGGATTAATTAGGCGAATTAAGTTTTTTCAAATTAAACGTTCGAGCTGTAAATTCATATTTAATGATAGTTATGGTGTAAAATTACAAATTTGCATTTTCGAGATTATGCGACAGAATTTACATAAAGCATAAAATAAGTGCTCTCGTCTTTAAGTAGCATTCTTGGCCAAACGTAAACATAAATAATAGTTTTTAAATGAGACAGGACGTTTCACACGACGCGCGTGTGTGGCGCGACATATGATGCTATGTGCTTGTCGAGTGACGAATTACCAAAGGGGACTCGAATAACGCGGATACATGACATATTTCACAACACTGTAACTGAGGAAGCATCTAATGAGCGAAGAAGATGTAGTATTCATCAAATAAACTATCTTAATTTTCCCTCGCGCGTTTTTTCTTATTTTATTTTTATTTCGAGTAAAAATAAAATGAAAAGTCAATAAATCAAATTCAGCAACAAATTGCTTGTATTACACGAAGACCAGTCCTGTATCACATCATCTTAAACTGAGTTAAAGCTGTCTCATGCATCATAAGTTGCAGATGAAATATTCGTGTTCATAGGGAGTCTGCATTCCTAACATAGTCTATCGGGTGCCTGTCACTCCCCGTGAACACATAATTGGCCCACCCCAGGAGTTCCATCCTGTTTGTTTAACTGATTTTCCACATATTGATATCAATTTATTTGCAAAGATTATTGTGCATTTGCATGAAAACACTTTGAATATTATGAATACTTAATTTCTTGACAGCGATTCCTAATTACACGCCATTAATGCAAATCAACTATTTATCATAAAGTTATATACTCAACGATAAATTTAATAAACAATATTTATACTTGTTTCAGATAACTAAACTTAAAATTGACAGTAATCCATTTGCCAAAGGATTTAGAGACTCTTCCAGACTTACAGAGTTTGAAAGGTAATTACAACAAAATTTTAAAAATAATTATTTTTAACTTTCAACTTTATTTTCAGAGAAACCATGGAATCGATGTTAGCGGAACAACATTATTTGAGAAATCCACTCCGTCCTTTTGCGGAATTAGATACTCACAACAATAATTTATCGTTAGAAGAAAAGGCTCTTTTAGCGGCGCGCTCGCAGTTATTTTTAAGAGCGGCAGCCGCGGCGGCGGGCCCGTACGGCCCTCTAATGGGTAGTCTTTACGGAGCTGGTGGTTCGCAAAGTGTCGGAGTACCTCCAGGTGTATTATGGAGCCAGTGGGCTTGTTTAGGTCCATCTATTTTGGCAGCTCAACACCAACATCAATTAGCTGTAGCGGCAGCGGGAAGTTCGCAATTGCAATCCCCGATATCTCCGCTTGCGAGACCTTTAGCGCAGCACAGATATTCACCATATGCGTCTCTACCGAGATCATCGCCCGATACGAGTTTACGTGATGGACACGATTCGCCTAATAGTCCTTCGTAGGACTATTTCACTATCTCCTATATCTTGTGATATTATCGTTTTTTAATTACTTATATTATAAATATAAGAGTATTAATAATTTTCTAAGAAAATTTATGTAAATTATTTTTAAAATGAAACATTAGGTTTTGCAAAAAAAATAATAAACTGACCTAAAGAGTGTTCCAATAAAATTGTACAATATATTTGTATATAGCTATAATTTATTTTACAATTTAACTAATGTATCTTGGCACTGTCATGTCTCTCAACAATAATCGCATTAGGCAGCATCATTATTTATTTTCTTTAAAAAAAAAAGACGGCCCCAAACAACTACCGATGAGTGACATGATAACAGAGCGGTAGAATGTTAACCTCCTCGCATTATTAATTATTACTGCTAGTTAAATATGCAGTCTGCAGAAGTATTATTAAGAATTTATTACACATTTTTGTCTGACCGACTTAGATATAATTATGTATTGTAAATAAATAAAATTAATTAAAATCTATTTTTTATTAATTTATCTTTTCAATTATAAACACCGTAGAACTATTTTTATTCTTCCATTTGCAATTTTCTTTTCCTATTGCGCTGTGAGCTTTTCAATTCAAAGTTTGCAGAACATTTTAGTTGTTTCGCTAATGCAGTGCTCTTCTCTGTATGGTAAGGATGACGTTCGCTAAGTATGGGTCCACGGAAGAAATTTGGACAAGAGTCAGAAATCACGACTCACGAGCGGAATACTGGAGAACTAATATTTGATACTAAACACCCTAAGTACACACAGGCGTCCTCTTTTCGATATTATAAACTAATCTCAAATTTTGTACTGTGAGCCATCTGACCATATATAGTTCTCACCAATAAAAAGCAAAGAAAACTATTAGTTAGACTTTTTTTATAAAGTCATTATTTTGCCATTCAATTTTGTAATTTTTTCCATGCACATTATTATTACTTCTCAAGCCGTCTCGAAATTGATAAATTGTTCTTACGTTTACAAAAGGAGGTGAATTTAAGGAAAAACCGTACTTTAGACAAGCGGTCCGTTGAGCAACTTAAAGAACAAAACAAATCGATTGAGCCAGTGGCGTAACCATCACAGAAAATGCTCGTACATGTGATATGAGCTTTATTACTAGTATCTACTCTGCTCGTCGAGTCGAGTTACAACTAAATGTAAAAATAATGTACTACGAATTTATTTCCATGATGGATTAGTCCAATTTCAATTTTAATTTCTCATATAGTAAATTGTAGAAACAAGACAAACAAGTCAAACAACTCAGCAGTGATAGTTCTCGGCGATTAGAGAGCGTTCTCATCTCAACAGCTGATTTAGGCAATGTCGTTTTGGCTTAAGCTAAAAGAGCTTAAGTATATCAAAAATCTGACATATTAAATAACCCACACATTACGTAAAAACTCAACGTCTGAACATGGTCTGAACTAAAGAGAAAAGAAATGAAAACTTTGGTCCAATTCTGAAACCTAGAATTATTCAATGTTTGCAGTAGTTTATTTAGACTTAGAGATTTTCAGATTTACCTACCACACCAATGGTGATTTATGATTAATAAAACTGTCATGCGTACCTATTCATTTTTGTTTCTTCACTCTAACCTCAGTCACCTCTCACGGTTCTTGTTAAGCCACTGAATTAAGCTGCGTGTGCGTAGTTTGGTAGTTGTCAATTAAAATTCAACCTAACCAGCTAATTCGAGTTAGAAATGTGATACTTTAAATAGTTTTGCAAATTATCTAACTGGCGTCACAAAAATAGGTTTCATTTCCATCGTCAATAATTGAGAATTCTAGCTCTATACAGGGTGGTGACCGGACCTTTCGGTCATACAGAATTAACATGTAAAAACATACTTGGGTAATTTCCTGCTTCCCAATGTAGTTTAGAAAGAAAATCTTCAAATAAAAGTTTTAGAGAATAAAATTCTGCATCTAAATGAATAAACAAAATTAATTTTGGATACTTTATAACGCCTGAAATTTAATTTGAAAATTCCCAAAATCAGCAGAAATAGCGATTGCCATGAAATATTCCCAATAAAAATTATCAATTATTTGACATTGACATCTTTCAAATTTATTTTTAAGGGTAATTTAAATTAACTGAAACTTAAAAATGAAGTAATTTTTAGGGATGATCTTGATCGTACGTAAATATTATTTATTATTAAATAAATTCAATAATTGAATAAAAAATGCTGAATTATTTTGACAGATAAAGCATAAAATATTTGACAATTTTCAATTGTGTTTCAAGGCAATCACTATTTCTGCTAATTTTCGGAATTTTCAAATTATATTGCAGGCGTTATAAAACTTCCAAAATTAATTTTGTTTATTCATTTAGACGTAGAATTTTATTCTCTAAAACTTTTATTTGAAGATTTTCTTTCTAAAATACATTGGGAAGCAGGAAATTACCAAAGTATGTTTTTACATGTTAAATCTGTATGACCGAGAGGTCCGGTCACCACCCGGTATATAACTTCGAGCAAACAAGAAACAAATGACGAATTCACAAGCTATAAACACATCTTAAAATTTTTGACCATATATCTAGCTGGAGAACTTTCCTTTTGACCAAATGACATATTTCAGAGACCTAACCTTATGTTAGGTATGAGAAGTTAAACTGGTATTTTTTCAAATTTCTCTATTATCAATGTCCGTGCCCATGTAAATATTCGTATCTCTGATAAACCATAAAGCACATACCGTCGCCTCAGAACAGAACAGACATGTACAAAATCTTAGTTTAGAGTAAATTGCATTTCAAAATTTTATGATTATTTGAATTCTTGATTACTCAGAATGTAGCCACTAAATTTTGACAAAATTTTGGCTACTTTCGTAACTTGTGATTATACTTCCTACAGTGTTTATTTAAAATTAACTGCTAATACAGAAAAGCAATTAAATTAACTTGTTCTACTGTTGCTCTTACGGTATTATCAACCATATTAAATGCTCCTTTAGTTAAACGGCCTGTACCTAGTAGAACTTTTATTTTCGTATTACTGGAGTGTATTATGGTTAAAATTAAAGGACAAGTAGCTGACTGCCAACTTATTTAATATAAAGTTAATATCAAGGCCAAAATAATGAAAACAGCTATTTAAAAAAGATAATATTTTGACAGATTTTGACTAAAGTTCCTTAAAAGTTAAAGGTAGGTTGATAATATTGGGGGTTAGTGCTTTTGAAAATTTTAAGATATTATAGCAAATTAGCAGCTTATCCTAGTGTTTCTCCAGAAAGATCGATCACTTAACGAAGCCAGCGCCAAAAATAAACAGGTTTTGTGTGAGCAATAGTAAAATTATATATTTCGCACTAGGAACTTGAGTGAAACAATAAGATATATCACTGTCTTAACCTACGGTTGCACTGAATGAATATGACTATTGTCACTTCTGCAACATCAAGTTATTGTTTGTAAAAAAATAATATGACGTCATAAAGTATAACTTATAGCGTATTCGATTGGGACCGCACCGACACGGAGCCAGTGCAGTTCTGCACCGGTGGAGTGCAATCACGTGATTGATTTATTGGCAACACCAATAAAACACGTAAAACTGGGGTAGTGCAAATAAAACTGCACTGGCATCGCGCTGGAGCAACCAATCGAATTCGCTATTAGCAAAGAAAAGATACCCTTGGAATTTTATTAGAAACAAGAAACGACTCAGAGATGAAATAGTTAGTTTTCGCCTAATGCGCATGTCCGCTGGATTTGTCAGTGTCACAACATAACTAAATACTAAATAATATTTAGGTTAAAAAACCCAAAAAGTGCTTAATTTTTAGGGTCAGTCAACTTGACCCCCCGAAATTAGATTTTTTCGAAAGAAAACATTGCGCCAGGTACGGCTAAGCTAGCGCCAGCTAACTCCGCAAATATTATAACTAGCGCCTTATTCGTTATCTAAATATTGTAACTTTAATTTTCGGAGGGTTAAGTTTAAGTAATTAAGTGAAAAAATAATCTTTGCGCTAGGTTAGCCAGAGCTAGCTCTGCAAAAATTTTAGCTGGCTCTTTTTTAATTAAAAAATTAGAGAGAATCAAAATTTCGGGGGCTAAGTTGACGCCAGCCCCCAGAAATTTGAATTTCGAAAAACTAATCATTACGCTAGGTTAGCCTGAGCTAGCACCAGCTAGCTCCACAAAAACCGCAGCTAGCTACATTTTAATTAAAAAGTTAGAGAAGGTCAAATTTCGGGGTGCCAGGTTGACGAATCTAGCCTCCCGAAATTCGAATTTCGAAAAAATAACTATTGCGCTAGGTTAGCCTGAGCTAGCGCTAGCTAGTTGCAAAAATTATAGCTAGCGCCTTATTAATTACAAAGTTGCAGAGGCTCAAAGTTTCGAATTCTTTTCAGTGATCTACCCGGCAAGACGCCGGTAAGGCAAGGTGTGCGGCCTTTACACTGATTATTAAAAAAGTCAGGTAATTCAAAATTTGAAAATCACATTTTAAGAAAAATTTATAAGGCCGTTTTCACACACACTGGCTTTTTGCCGGCGCCAGTTCCGGCAGCGTCGAGGGTTGTTTTCACACACACCGGTATTGCCGGCGCCGGTCAACAGTTTTGAATTTCAAGCGCTCATTTGATTACATTAAAACCGATAACCTGAGCCGGAACCGGCGCCGGTTTACCGGTGTGTGTGAAAACGGCCTAATATAGTTCAGAGAGCATTTAAGAATGACTAAAGTGGTGGCTACTATACTCCACAATACGAAAAAGGAGCAAAACAAAATGAAAAAGGCGAAACTATCAAGCGTAGCATTCACATTACACAAGAAGGGTGCTTCTAAATTGCATTAACCTTTTGTATGCTTTTGTACGCGAAATTTACTTTTAATAATTTGAAGTCATTTATGTTATATGCATATTTAGTCGAATTCAAAAGTTTCAAGACAATTATTAAGGTAAATCTACCGAATATGAGCAAATTAGCGGAAAGTGCAATTGATAAAAATGCGTGAAAGTCCGCACATAAATACAAGCTGTATCTCTGACATCTTGGATAAAAGCTGTTATAAAAGGGTCATACATAAAATGTGTGTTTTGTCATGAAGAATAATTTTTGTGTATCTCAATGATTTTTCCCCGCAGTATTTTCTTCGCAGAGGTTTTTTCTAGAAAATCAAACGTGGCGACCATTATTTAACCATGGCGGCTTGGATTTATGAGCACTTTTGTAAATGTTATCAATAAGACCTAATTAGGTATCGTGCCTTATCCTGTTAATTTGTTAAGTCGATTGTTCTCATAGTGTGTCCATAAAATTTGAAGTTTCAACAATCTTTAATGCTCATTGATTGCGTAAATTTCATTACATGTTCGAGTGGTTAAGAATTGATTTTTTTATAATTAAAAAACTGTAATACAAATCACCAGAACTAATTTCATCAGTTTTCAAAAAAATTGATAAGTGACCTTTACAAATTTTGACCTAAAATTTGAACTAACTCAATAATTTATTTAAATTTTTGATATTTTAAGCCATTAATTTTGTTAATCAATGACGGATTTGTTATAATGTCATGTAATTAATTACCACTAATCGTTCTTTTATCAACGAGATAAGTGTTTGTTTATTGAAATTACCGACCGAAGCGTTGGTTCATGTGGGGATGAATGTGAGAGAATGTCTGTTTTAAAAGCTGCCGATCAACAACTGGCCATTTTGTTTAATTAAATTTATTTTTAATTACTAAATTAATTAAAATTAAATAATTCAATCATTTTATAAAATTAATAATGTTATTGCAATACATGTTGATAAATTAACATTCTAATCGATTTGAAAATAATGCCATAAATATAAAGTAGAGCTCGAAAAACTCTGTCGGTACTTATTTACTTAGCAGTTAACAAAAATTTAACTTTCTGCTAAAGGACACTTTTAAGTTTAAAAAAAATTATTTAAGCCTAAAATTTTGATTCAGAATTTATTAACGTTTTCCTAAATTTATTTTTAATATGCTGACTTGAGCTAACTTCTACGGCTAAATAAATATTTCAAAAATCATTATTTTTTATCATCGTCGTCGTATGAGAAAAAACATGTTCTTAAATTCGGAGAGATGAAGCGTTCAGTGACATGGCATCAGCAATAGAAACACATAAATATTTTGGCTATGATTAATGATGAAGTATGTCGATGGTTTTTGTGAGAGAGAGGGTGTGAAGGGAAGTGAAATTTATACTTATACCAAGTCTAAAAAGTTGATGGGGGAGGATTCGAATAGCTTAATGTGTGTTGTGATTGATGAAGACCACCAAATGAAGAAATGTTTTCCGGACATATAATATCGAGTAAGGATAATTACCATTTTGTGTTACAACAGTTATAATCCTGTTTACCACGATTTTTAGTTCAACATTTGTCTTAACATACTGTTTTTCTAAATTGAATTAGACACGGACATGCTGCGTTATCTTCAACATTCCTTCTTAAGACGACCGCGTCGTTGCAGTTTAACTTAAACAAATCGATTATATCGAATTCGTTTCTTGTTTAACGTTGGCAAGTTTGAAATTTTTCAAAAATTAGTGATTCGCGTTAAGGTTGTTACTTTGTAATATGTTAAACTACTTTTTGCGGTTAATTTAAATGCTAAGTACAACGCGACTGACACACTGACAGATGTCGCTTGTTTCCTTTTAAATAATTTAAAATAATTTCAATTTTACACGCAATCTGGCAGTAAACCGTGTTCAATTATTTCATTTAGTTTCTAACATAATTAAACTGCACTTAGGATAAAGCTTAGTCGTCGATGTTAATATGCCTCCATGCTTATAGCATCTATAAAGCCAAAAACAACATGAAGCACCACAAAATTGACATTTTGATCCTAATTCCGTGTTTTATCTCATGCGTTTTATTACTTTTTACAATAAAGCAGCTCAAAAATCTAATTAATTATTATCTTATTATAAACGGCCATTTAATGAAAAATTGCAAAAACATTAACTTAGGGAACGATTGTCTCTGACCCAAAAGACCCTGGAATGGCTTATTCGCCGAGACCACCTTTAAGTTTTGTTAGACTATATGATTTTTCATCTGATTTAGTCATAGACAATATTTTTTTAATTACACTATAAGAGTTTTCTTATGAATCTGGTCATAAGCCTCAAAAGAGGTCATAATAAGCCTGTAATAGCAAAATAATAGACCAATTTCAGTATAGAGCAGTTCCTATTTGAATAAGATTGTAGAAAAAATTTTATCATATGAAAAATCATAGCAAAAATCATATAGTCTAAACACAACTTTATAGTTGTACGAATTTTGGAGAAAAATGGCAAAACATCTAAGGTTCTCAGATGGCCTAAGTATAAAACGAGTCAGACGACAGTAGGGACAAATCCTAATGTGTGACTTGGGGAAAACCAAGTGAAAAATTAAAATACCCAAATATTAACAGATTGAAAATTCTGAGACTATACGAATTCTACAAAGCATTCGTGTCAAGAAATTGGGGTTACTAACTCGGGCAGAAGTTGAAGAGCTTGTGGTTGATGTCAAATGATAGGGCTTGACGAGACCTGGCTTGTTTTCTAAAAATGACCGCGAGCATAGTTTAGTTACGACTAGTAAAAGTTAACACAAAGAGCAGATAATCGTTAAAAACCAGACTTTCGCGTAACCCTAGAGTGCTCGCTAATTGAAACATGCCAACTTGTACTATAAGCTCAACTAACCACCTTAGATCTTACTTTTGAATGACTTCCAAATAAAATAACATCGTAAATAATTTGCTGATAACGAGATCTCCTAATTTGACGATTTTCCTTGAGATTTAAGTAAAAGTTGCATGTTCGGAGACTATAATAATAAATTAAACATTCCAAAAAAAGCTTCTTTTTGGACATATCAAAACGAATAGTGGAAAGCCTCCAATAGCCCATTTTAAAATTTTTCACTCCACTGCAGAACCCTGTGTTATTTTCTATTATAGTTATATTTATCCAATTTTATAGACATAAAATCTCTCATTTGTGTTATTTTCTCCTTATAAGAAGCAAACACACCTTAAAGCCGATTCCATCGTGAAGGTCGTTTTCGTAAAATAGTTTTAAAGCTTTGACTCCAGTAAACACAACAACAGTAGGGAAATTTGGATTAGATTGCTAGTGGGGGGGTACTGGCTTTTAGCCAGCTTACACTTAGGCCGCTTGATAGACCCCATTGTGTAATCTCTCCTTCTCCGTCACTCCTCGAGCCATCGCAACTTTAAGATGAACTCGAGCAGCTTGGCGGGTGGAGTGTCTCTGATTCTGACCATATCCAGTCAGTAGTCACCAAGTAAGAATTCTCTAGTTAATGCTACCGCAGGACACGAGCAAAGCACATGCTCCGCAAGTTCATCTTCATGATTACCAACCTCTATATCTCTAGGGCTATCGATTAGTCCCATAGGGTGAAGGTGTTTCTGTAGCTCATAATGTCCTGTAACGATGCCCGTGAGTATTTTGCGTGTCGTATCGTAAGAGTAGCAATTCCCTTTTCTACAATCCGTTCCTTTCGACCACACATATCGAGAGTGCTAACCGCTAGAGTCAGGATCGGTTGCGGCCCATTCGGGTAAGAGTCCGAGCCCTGCCTTGCCAGCTCATCTGTCCTCTGATTACCTGCGTTACCTTGGTGCCTTTTGATCCAGAACAGTAGGGCACTGAGTGAAGCTCTACTCTCTACTCTACGGCTGCAATAAAACCTCTAAATTACTCATGCATGCACGCATTGACAAATCTTAGTACAGGTATTTCGAAATTCGTACACGGCCTACACGATAAGTTCAAAAAAAAATGTTCATTTGTTCAAAATGTCCTCCCGCTGCTATTACGTTTCACCACGTTTTTGTAGTGTTCTGACGGAGTTAGAATATTACTTCTCGCGCTGTCTGAACCATCAGTTTAGTGGCTGTAGATCAATCATTTTAGGTATAACCCCATAAAAAAAGAATTTCTGATCAAATCAAAAACTCCATCATCATAAAAATATGACAAAACGACTACCAGCGTTTATAATCATACGTAGATGCATCGTAATCGTAACTCTATCTTTGAATGGAATTTTAGAAACGTTACCGTCTGGTGGTTACTGCAGAGGATGTATGTAATATTAAGGGTACCTACAGTGCGAAACTGAGTTCATCCAAACGTTGGTGTAGATTAACCTGACATCCGACATGTGGGGTGTGACAAACCTCAGCGCCCGAAAACTGCATGATAAGCATACAAATCGACTACAGGCTCTCAATATAGCTTTCAAAAATATGTTATTCTACAGCCAAAAAATTATTATGTAAAAAATAAAATTATGTATAAGCGAAACTTTTACCAGATGTATGCATTATTATAATAGTCCCAAGTCCCGTGTTAGAATCCCACATCCTTCTAATTAAAATGAAATTCTATCGAGCTCACTCAACCCTTACAATTGAGTGTAGAAATGCATAAACCTGGTGCGCTAATAATAGGAAATTGAAAGTATAATGCTGTCTTCATCAACCGTAATTCATGTTGTGTGTGCATTGTAGGTACATTTGGAGGATTTTTTCTTTTCCTATCAATGATGAGCTTCACTAGTCACTGCTAAGTTTGTTAACAATCATCAGTTTATCAGTTGAAAATTTTTAAACTAAACCGTTAAAGCTTTTGAAAATTTAAAAAAATTACGACAAAATAGTATATTAAAATACATGTGTCACAAGATAGCATTTTGACGCACGAAGGCAAATTTTGCCAGACCGACTGAAAGAAGGTCTGCAAATGCCTGAGTCAAAAGCTCTTGTGACACAAGTGTTTTATACTATTTTTTCTATTTTGCAACGATTTATTTTAAAAATTGATTCTAAAAAAATCGTGTTAGAGAATTTTATTGCTTAAATTCTTAAATTGGTCCTACTGACGTTTATTGACGTTTATTGACGTTGACGTTTATTTAAACTTTTAAGATTTTACCAAGAGATGGCGGTAAAGTTTGTTTGATTTTAATATTTTTAACTTTAATATATACTAATCAATTTACGTAAAAATCACATTATTCCTTTGGTATTAACCCATTAACGCCGGAATTAATTTTTTAAGTTTTTTTTTGTTCATTTTTATAAAACTTGATCTCTAGTTCACAAAATATATATAAAAATTCAAAAAAAAATTTTATTTATTATGGGTACAGAGATAATTGATGTTGCCATATGGCAACGCTAGGCGATTAAGTGGTCAAATTATGAAATATTCTTTATTTGATAAAATGACAAAAGAACAACAAGAAACAACAAAAATTAGCACAAATCCTATTTTGACGAATAGTTCCCACAGCAGGCGTAACCCCGAAATTTCATAAAGGAAAATAATGCGGAACTTTTAAATAAATTGTCCATATGAAAAGGTAGTTTTTTCTTTGTAGTGGGCATTTCATCAAGTAATACTAATAAAGGACTAGCTGCTTTACCAAACAAAGCGTCATAATTCGTATTTGACTTTGAATTTTGTCCTTGGTACAGTTCGAAATTCACTAAGTATCCACATTTTGTGTTCAAACTCCAAACCTTTAAAAAGAAAAAAGTATAAAACAAACATTTTCCAATTATTTATTTAGACCTCACCTTATATCCAAACCGAATAGGTTTACCACGTATGAACTGCTTGCAGCCGTGTCTACCAAAATACTTCACCATACTTTCGTCATAATGCCAAGTTCTCTTCAGGAACAAAATTTCCAACAAATTTCTTTTTCAGTTTTTCCATTATAGGTCGTATTTTCCAAGCTTGTCTGTGTTATCAATTTGAGTGTTGTCAGCACAATGGATGAACCGACAGATTTGTAGAAATCTATCACGCCTCATTGCCTGAGATACAGCGTCATTTCGCATGTCGTTACTTGCATCCCAATAATGCCTTTTTGAGGGCAAATTATTATAGCCACTTACGATCAAAATGGCTATGAAGCAGTGTATTTCCTCAGCTGTTATTTGCGGATCAGGGCAATTTTTAAAGAGTGCATAATATCTGTTACTTTCTACTACCAAATGTTGAATAAATTCATCATCTATAAATTCTTCAAAAATTTGTACAATTGAATGGTTGGAATACTTTGAGTAGTCTGGTTTAGGAAAAACGCTTGGCCTCGAGATGTCAAAATCCGCTCCTCGTACCCACTTAAATTTTTTTTTATTCTTCTTTCTATTTTCCATCCACGCTGTTTCACTAGTACTTGGGGCTGCTTTGGAAGAGCAATTTGGAGAAGTTGAAGAAGACGACTGCACGCCTTCGTAGTTTGAACCTAACCTTTGGTTGTTAGGCAAACAAATCTCGGCAGGCGCACGTAATTGTCGAGGGCCTAAATTGTCTATCAACCGTCCACCATCCTCTTGCCCGGAGTCTTCGTCCGTATGGACGTGAGGATCTGGTGGTTCAACAAAAATGTTATAAGATTCATCACCGTCGTCTAACATGGCCATTGCATCGGCCAATGAAAATCCTGGTCTAAAATTGAAAATAAGTGAAATGTATCAATTTACTGAGTTCAAACGCCTAGCGTTGCCATACGGCAACGCCAAACTTTTTGTAGTTGTAATTTGATAGGATGGTGTTTTATATTATTCCATTTTTTTTAGAATAATATCTTAACTATATACTATGCAAACATCAACTTAGACTACTTAAAAAAAACTTTTTTCCTATCAAAATAATACTTACGCAAATCGAAGATCCATAATTTTTTCTAATAATAAAACACTCCACTTACAACACAAATTTTATTACAACTGAGTTGCATAAACAAAAATGCGAATATTTTATCTCATTGTATACATTATCATCCAAACAATTCCAAGAAACCTTAGTTATCACAAGCTCCTCAAAGTTTTTACCTTGTCTTTAAGACAAAGGTGTTTCTTGTTGCCATATGGCAACGCTAGGCGTTAATGGGTTTTAATTACTTGATAAGCATTTTTTGTAATTATTTTTTAAAATTAAGAATAATTTTTTCATAATTTATTTGTATCATATTTCAAAATAATTATTTTAATTACCAATGTCAACCAATCTCAAACTAAGAAAAAAAAGAAACAGTACTTAAAAGTAGAACATTACAACATCGTTTTGGACGGTTTTCGATGCTGTAATGAGTATATTGTAAACGCAAAATAGAAAAATAGTTATTTACGTAACAAGTATCGTATTACTTCATATTACGATACGAGATGGGAAAGCTTATCAAATGAGGCTTTAGCCGAGTTTGATAACTCATCGAGTATCGTAATAGAAAAATACGAAACAAGTTAAGTACAATGCTTTATCTACTTTCATAAAATTAGCTAGAAATAAATTATTTTTATTTTGACGTTTAATAAATTTGACAACCAAGTAGCAAAGGTAGGCCACTTTTTGTGTGATTTTACGTCAAAAACTCATTACCGCACTAGTGCTGTAAAAGAGTTCATTACTAAACGATTTATCATTTAATCATAGAGATATTACAGTATGAAAGTAGATAAATATTTTAATAGTCGAATAAATAAATTTTGAATTAAAACTTTTAAATCTAAATTTTGACCTAATCTTAATATTTTTGAGCCAAACTTGCCAAACATAATTATTTTATTTGTCACTAGAAATTCCTCCAGGTTTCATATGCCGTATCCTACCATAATGATTTAAACGAAAGTTCTTTATAAAAAACTACGATCCATGAATGACGGCAGTTTTGAATATTTTTTAGGTTTAGGAAATTTTTTAAGCCGGGCAGGATTAAAGGTTTTAAATTACAAACAAAACGAAATTTTTTGGGCCCGATCGGATCAATACTTACGAAGATATTAAAAAAACGGTGCAACGGAAACTTAAAAAGGTCAAAATTTTGTACAAAAGTCGAAGTAAAATTAAACAGAGAAGGCGTTGGAAGGCCTACTTTGGGATCTACACCAAATATTTCCTTATAAATTTTATAAGGCGTTCTCGCAGAATGAATAGTGTTCATAAATGGTACATAGGCGTTTACTACAGTTTTTTTATCATTATTTATTAATATTTACATGTTCAGTCATAGTCTCGGTCATAGTACATAACATTAATTAATTATTATTGTATGCGCTTCTTCCGTGTTTTTTCATTTTCAGAAAATTTATTTTCCCCGAACATTAATTTGTCACATGTATTATATTCTACTGCTAAGGTTTTTCACGTATGTGTATCTTCATGCGTTTTTTAAAATCAATTTCTCTTATAGTTTTATAATCACAGATATTACATTGATGCGATTTTTCACCTGTGTGAACCTTCGTGTGCCTTTTTAAACATACTTTCGTCGAACATTTGTACTGACAGATATTACATTGATGAGGTTTTTCACCTGTGTGAAACATCAAGTGTATTTTTAAACCTCTTTTAGTCAAACTGTTGTACTCACTGATATTACATTGATGAGGCCTTTCGCCAGTGTGTATCATCAAGTGTCTTTTTAAATCACCTTTTCTTGAATTTTTGTATCGACATATCTTACATTGATGAGGTTTTTCACCAGTGTGTACCATCATGTGCATTTTTAAACTCCATTTAAAGGGGGTATAAACCAAAAATGAAAGTTGTAGTACAGGGAATTCTAAGAACAAATTTTCAAACCCCACGTCCCTGTGATGGACCGTTCGGAAGATAGAAGACTTTTAAGTAAAAATTCATGACGTCATGAAGACAATAGTCGCAATTAGTCCAATAGTAGTTTAGAAATTAATGTACGAAAACTATATCACCAAGCAACGAGGGCAAATCATAAAATTTTTGTCTATCTGACGTCACAATTTTCGAACTCAGGAGTTTATATCTCAGATAATATTTGTGCTAAAAATGTGCGGTTTTCACCGTTGTTCTTAGATATTTGTTTAGCATTTTTTAGTGAATAAAAGTTTTTTTGCTTTACACCCCCTTTAATGGTACTTTTGTACTCACATAAATAACATTGATAAGGTTTTTTACCAGTGTGTACTATCATGTGTCTTTTTAAACACATTTCTTCGAACTTTTGGACTCACAGATTTTACATTGATAAGATTCTTTTTGTTTATGTTTGCGCACATGCTCTAGTAGGCTTTTATAACAATTATAACAAAAATACTCTTGGCTTGTACCTTGTTCCATTTCTTTCTTCGCACAACCATCTTCTAATAATTCTTCCTTAATAATAAATCCTGTCAAAGCACATTTTTCAATTTTAATTGAACCTTAAAATTTTTATAATATTAGTAGATATCTATTAAATTTGCCAAAAATTTCATATTTTATAAGAAAATTTTAAATGAGAAGCAATATAAAAATTTTGAATTGGTGTGAACCCTAGTAATGTAGATTTATTTATTTATTTGAGGTTATGCAGGTGATTTTTGTAAGTTACTAACATTTACATTTAAAAAAATTTTCAAGAGGTCAAAAAAGCTATCAAACGATACCAAACTCGACTTTTTATCACATCTAAAGCTAGGAGGCTAGGCGTCGCGACGTTTAACTTTGCATTTTCTTATAAAGAACACATAATTTTTTTTTGCAAAAATTACTCAGTAGGTTTGTATAAATTTGGGTACCTAACGAGAACTCTCTATCTTGTACTTTTCTTGATTTACACAACTTTTCAGGTTATGTTATGTTAATATGTTATGTTATTTTTTACGATGAAAAATAACGACTAAAACTTAGTTATTTAAGTTTTAGAAAAGTAAGTTAATCAAAAAATAAAATTACATTACTGCAATTTTTTTATTTATTTTTATTTCCTGATCAACTAACACTTCTAAAACTACAACAACTAAGTTTTAGTCGTTATTTTTCATCTTAAAAAATAACATAACGTAACAGAACATAACATGAAAAGCTGTATAAATTAAAGAAAAGCATAAGATAGAAAGTTTTCGTTTGATATACGAATTTAGACAATCCTACCAAGTAATATTTGTAAAAAGAAAGATAGGTCAGCCATAAGAAAATTAAAAGTTGAACGTCGCGACGCCTAGCGTCAATGTGATAAAAAGTTGAGTTTGGTATCGTTTGATAGCTCTTTTGAACCTCCTGAAACATTTTACCTAGATTTTTTTCTCTAAAGTAAGTCATTTTAAAACTACAGTCGAAAAACAAAATTACCAATTTTCACTTTTTCTGCGTTATCTCGGAAACCATTTTGAATTTTGAAATTTTTTAAACGGATTCAAATAATAAGAACAATAAGCAATAAGCAAAACCGATATAGCGCCCTAGTATTTATAACTCATACAAATATTCTTACCAACTTCCTGAAGATCGTTTACAGAAATTTTTTTAATATTTATATCGCTTTCTATTACTTCTTTTTTATTTAACACCAGAAAACTTGTAAACGAATTGACGTTTAACGTATTAAGTTTATTGTTTTGTTTTCAATAGCAAGAACGATCATATTCATATAATAATGTAAAATTAGTATTTATTTAGTTAATTGATTTAAAAATAATAATTAATTGGAAATACGTATAGTAATTAATTAAATTATTTTTCTTTAATTAATTTTGTATAAATAATTTAGTCTATTAGTAAAATAGAAGTTAAATCTACAATGTCGTTATCGATTGATACAGAAACGAGTAACAGATACTACATTTCATTTCACGCTAGATTAATATTGGATAAGTTATGGATAATTTGAAAGGGTGATAGATTTCCCTAGAGGGTGGATATATCGGTGTGACGCCTTCGCCTACGGAGTCAATTTCATCAAGTGCCTTGCTATGCCGCCGACATTTTCCGGCTCTCTACGAACGACTGCGATAGAGTGCAAAGTTGAAACCATTAGCGTCTTATCGCGCTTTCACAAAATTGCCTCCGTATTTCTACGGTATCTCAATAATGCATCAGGCCGAGTTGGCTATCTCGGGATTGGTTGCTCTTGAGGCTAAAGTGTGGATCTGCAATGCCTCTTTTCTATATCAGCTTTAGTAGGGATGTCCATTCGTTCGCAAAACACTAGATAAAATTTAGTTTAAATCTTGAAAACGGTAGTTTTATCCCTGTATGTTCCAAAAGGCTGTTATGATAAGAGCCCCAAGGATATATGTGGCGAACTTAAGCGTAAACGTTTAGTTTATGTGTTTTGTAAAGTTGCAACGGTCCGACAGCCACTTTATAACTCACCATCAGGTGTGGTGATAGTAGGAAGCTTTATTGAGCTTTAGATACTATGAATTCCATTAAATTTAATCCGTCAAAAAGTTGGCGGTGATTAAGAACAAACTAAGATTGTAATCTTGCCGTTCATCAACCTACGTATTGTGTTTACACGGTCAGTATCAGATACACGCGTTAATGGCTTGTAGACATTGACACGGGTCAGAATGCCTACCTATACACTCAATTTATGTTAAACACGATCGCAACTAAACCAGATTGTTATATTTCAAAAATTTAAAATTCAAATTATTCGTGCTCTAATGAGAAGAAATAATAAATTTTCTCTCGTTTTTTTTTTATTTCATATACGAGTGCAGTGCAGAGTATACGCATTATTGGTAATCATTTTGACTTACATCACGCTACATTCGTGTTACAATTCAATATACCACATGATATTATTTATGTGTACGATAAACGTTGTAATTTTTTTGCATATCTATAATCAATGCAAAAATATTAACTCATGCAAAAACCACTTCAATCGTACGCCGTCAAGATTTTATCTTAAAGTGCATTACATATTACAATACGGTTACACTTTATATAGTGCAACTATAAATGTGGATCGATCAAGGTAGCTGACAGTTTTGGCCTCTTAAATCGCAGTAAGGTGTCCGATACATCATTTCTGTCTAACCGATACCATCATATATTACCACAGATTATAATTATTAACAGAACTTTAAGGAACTACCGACCACCCTAGTAGTTTGAAATCTGACACTTGATTCTGTATGGATATTTCACGCTTTACATTAAGTAACATAGTTTTGTAATGTACGAAAAGAGCCCTAATACGTGTCTCATTAAAAAGTGTTGAAAAAATATTCGTATTTGATTTTGATGCAAGTAAACGTACAAGGTGAGTCTAAAGCTATTCATTAATATTCTCTTAACCGAAACGGAATGCTTAAAAGTGAACATACGTGTGCCTAATGTGCTCTTCTAATCTATTTTGGTTTTTCCTTAGAAATTAATGCAAATTTCGATTTAAATTCACGAATTTGGCTGAAACTCTAAATTTAGACTTGCATAAGAAAACGCTCAGTTAAAAGAAGTAAAATTTCTAGGTCTTGGTTTAAAAACACACTACCGCATTCATAGTGCTCATTTCAAAGAACAGCACTATGGATGCCTTAGGCTTACACAGAAATTTTACTTTTCTGAGTAGGTAACTATTTTGTTCACAAGAGCTACATCGTTGGAAAGATGAAAAAATTCTCTGCCGAATAAGACTAAAAATAGATAAGATGGTACTTAGAAAAATGAAGATCGCTCCCAGCGTTTCTAGCAAAATAGAGAAAAATTAATTGTGCGGGAAGAACTTGGAAAAAAATTTTAATTGAAGGCTTTTTTCTTAAAAAAGATTAGGGCATATGTAACCATCTGTTCCCTAAGGCTTTTAAAAAAGCGAAATCTCGACGAAATCTAACATGCCCTGCTTCAAAAAATGCGCTTTGCAGAAGTCATCTAAGAAGAACGAAAAGTAGGTGGTAGCACTTTTTGTATGTTACTTCGAGGGTCTTTAGGATTAGAAGTGACCAAAAAGCATATTTATTTACATTATAAAAGATTTTTAGGAAACCTCACCATTGAAATCTTCTTAAAACAAAAAAAAAAATTTTTATCTGTAGCAATATTATTTTTATAACATAAGGGTGGATATAGAGTAAGAGTACTTACTCTACAAAAAATTTTCACTATCAAAAGTCACAAAAAAGCATATTATTTACTCCATGAAAGAATTTTAGTAAACCCCTAAACTGAAACCTTTTTAGTACCAAACAAAAAAATATTTTACTTTTAAAAACATGTACTTTTTAAAATAAGGGTTGATAAATAGAGTAAAGGTACTGTATCAAATTGTTCATGATCAGAAGAGAACAAAAAACCACATTTATTAACTCTTTAAAAAAATTTTAGTTAACCCTCCCATCACTATTGAAACCTTCTTAGTCACACTAATAAATACATTTTTTAGCTTGCACAAAATTATTTTTAGAAAATAAGGGTAGATATAGAGTGAAGGTACTGTATGAAATTGTTCATGATCAGAAGAGAACAAAAAACCACATTTATTAACTCCTTAAAAAAATTTTAGTTAACCCCCCATCACTATTGAAATCTTCTTAGTCACACTAATAAATACATTTTTTAGCTTGCACAAAATTATTTTTAGAAAATAAGGGTAGATATAGAGTGAAGGTTTTCTATAAATAATTTTTATGATCTTAAGTAACCAAAAAGCATATTTATTAACTTCATTAAAGAATTTTAGTTAACCCCACCATGGAAACCTTCTTAGTGAGAAGACAAATACATTTTATCCTTAAATAAAATTATTTTTATAAAAAAGGGTTGATATAGAGTGAATGTACTCTATAAAAAATGTTTACGATCAGAACAGAATAAAAAACATCGGATGTGGCCATACGAGGAACCTTTTCCTATTGTATTTTTTTGTGCATTTCTTTAAAAGTTTATAATTTAAAATTTTCTTTAATGTATTTCATTTCATTTATAAGATATCAAAATAAATTTTAATACAAAAAGCCCTATATTTTAAATGTAAAATGCCATTTTAAAGTTTTTATAATAATAATTACCGACCAAGTTATAAAGAAAAAACCATAAAAACCATAAAAATTAGCAAATACGCGCTCAAAATAACCACTTTATTTTTGGACACCCTGTATAGATTTTATATGAAAGCTTGCAGATGAAATAATTTTAAAGTGGCCAAAATCAAATTTTATCAAAATCGGTTCAGTAGTTTTTGCTGCACACAATTACGGACGTATACTCGCAGTTTTAAAAGACTACCGACACGTGACTTTTAAAATATTCAATAAAAATAATTAATTTAATTATAAATTTTCTAAATAAATATTAAATAATAATTTAAAATAAATGTATTAACTAAATTATATTAATAATATATAATTAAACTGACGAAATAAATCGTTTTCACCTTTATTTATACATACCAAGGTGGTCACGTGTCGGTAGTCTTTAAAGTTTAAAAAATCCGAGTATACATAACATACGAACATTGCAGTTCAAAATATTCCGTCCGTCAAATCTTTTCCGTCAAATATGGAACCTGGGCACCTTTGTGTGTAACCAGAATTTTTAGGTATAAACTGTTTAAAAAAATTCATTTATTTATAATTTTAGCATAAATTGAAGTTCAAAATATACATTATTTTATATCTTCAGAAAGCTAATTTTAGGAACTTTCAGAATATTAAAAAATATACAGGGTGTTCCATTTAAATTAAGAAATTTGATCCCATTTCCGGTTAAACTGGAAGTCAAAATATAAAGTGTTTGCTATCTTGTGAAAGCTAATATTACGAGCTTTCAAAATATTTAAAAAAATATACAGAGTGTTTCTAAAAATTTTGATATTTTTGTAATTTCCGGTTTAACCGGAATCGTTTTGTTAACCGAGAATAGTGTCAAATAATAGATATTTATTGGATTAATATATGTATCCATTTTCAAGTTTTCATTTCCATTAAAAAAGAAATTAGAGATTTTTGAAATTTGGAGATTCAAAAAATCATTACTCCAAAACGGCTCTAGCGATTTTGCTAAAAATTTATATTTCGATAGAGAATTACGTTGTGTGTAACATATCCAAAAAAGAAAAAATATGGCAGAGGGAATTTTGAGAAAATCCATTTCAAAATTTTGATCCACTTTGACCCAAAAATTTTGTAAACCTAACCTCATTGTATATTGCAAATGATAAAATTAATAATGTAAACAACGGGCAAGTTGCAGCATCTCAAGGTTCACCACCAAGGGGTCGATCTTAAGCTGCCGACATCGCACCCTCGTAGGACTATTAACCCGATTAGACATGCAGGTGGACTAGAAGAGGGTGTTGAACAATATCGACACATGTGTAGTTAGTCTTCGACTGGTCCTTTTTGATTGAAGATCATTATTTCATTATTGTTTATAATAATTGCTACCAAAGTCTGTGTATTCTTTATAAATAAATAGTTAAGAATGTAGTCCTTTTTAATAAAGAAGTAGGTCCGTAGTAATTATTCAAGTGAAATAATCAAATTATAATTTAAATATTGCTATGATTATCTCCTAGTCTCGTATTTTATAAAGTAAAAAGTCACTTACCGATAATCGGCAAAAATATTCGTCATGAATTGATAAGGGTAGCCCATCAGTCATATTTTCTTCAAATTTGTCATTTAAAGTCAACACCTCAATAAATAACTACACAAACACAAATTACAATTAAAACACTTTTAAGTTTTTTTTATTTATAATACTAATTTTTTAATTGAATGCACGATGGCTGTGAAAAGCTCATTGCCTTCAACAAGTACTGCGCGCGCGACGTCCTTGCTTACTATCTAAGCACAGGTGGTCATGGTCATGTTGAAAAGAAAAACTAACTTAAGAATTTTAACGTGGAAATGTTTTTCAAATAATTTGGTTATGGTTTTCTTAAATCAATTAAAGTTAGTAATTCAAAAATTTCTGCACTTTATGTAGAAAATCAGTAGAAAGTATAAAAATAGCAAAAACTTTAATTTTTAGCAATAATAAGATATTAAAACTAAACATTAAAAAGTCAATTTAAAAGAAAAAGTTATTAACAAATAGGTAATCTCAACGCCACTGGCAATAACAAAATTAAATGTAAAACCCTGTAAAACCAAATTTATAATTACAGGTATCTTCTTAACTAATTATCTACCTGCTTAAGAATTCAATTTTAATCTCAATATTTTTTTAATCGTGTAATTAACTTTAAAATTCGATGAAAGAGATCATTAGATATTTTTGTTAACAATAATTACAAAATACTTAATATATTTTTATTTTATAAATAATGGCAACACTGTTAATGTGAGAAATTTGGCATTGTCTCTCATCTAAAATTTATCAATAGTTATATACTTTTTTTAAATTATTTATACTTAATTATTGAATTAATTAACTTTTGAATATTATAACATAAAGGAAGTGCTGAAAATTCTATCTGAAAAAAGTGAAAATAGAAAACTTAACTAACGTTGCTTTTCGCGGCGCCTGGAATCGAAAACAATTTCTTTCGGTTGTCCCACCTGCGTAGGAGCGTAGGGGAAAACGTGTGTGTACTTGTACTTGTAAACGGCATGCTTTATACGGCCATTGATTGATTGTGCATAATTAAAAGTTTTTAAAAAATTCAAGTTTTTTTAATTATTGAATTAAATTTCTAACGCGAAAAATGTTTGTTAATTGTGATCGTCGTGATTTGTAATTATGTACTAACAATATAAATAGTTTAATTCAATTTTATTTTTAAAATTTGTGTTTGATGAAAAACTTAAAACTATAGTAACTTGACAAATGACAGTTTGAAGAAAACAAGCTTGCTTCGAGAATTTGGATCTTTCGGGATATTTTTTAATATGGTAAGTACTTTTACTTCCGATACCTTAAGGTATTAAAGGAAAGTATTGTAATGGGGTAAAAAAAATTTTTTGAGATAACACCGGATATATGTATTTTGAGGTCCCCCGAGTCGATCTAGACCATTTTTAGAAAAAAGTCTGTGTGTGTGTATGTATGTGTGGATGTAGTTCCCCACGAAATCTCTGAAACGGCCGAACCGATTGACTTGAAATTTGGTATAGGGTCTTATCAGATAACGACGGAGTGCAGAAAGGAGTTTGTTCAAAATCGGTCCGCTAGGGGGCGTGCAATTAAGGAAATTTTGTGTTTTTTAAATGGAACTATATAATTTTTTTTAAATCATCCGATAGAGAACTTTTTTTTTTATTCAATGATATAAAATTTTTAAAAATTATTTTGTTTTTGAAAGAGTTTTTACGCAATCAAATATCTAATAATATTTGGCAGCTGACGTTTCTGACAATAGAGCGTGTCACTTGTCATGAAGTTCAATTATATTCCACGAGGTTCGCACAATCGACGGTCCCAAACGTCAAATTACAGTATTACCAAATTACTTAATTCAAACAAATTTGAAAAAATTCTTATAATTATATACAATAAAAGTAATTTGGTAATACTTTAATTTGACGTTTGGGACCGTCGATTGTGCGAACCTCGTGGAATAAAATTGAACTTCATGACAAGTGAAACGCTCTATTGTCAAAAAATTTGACAGTTGTCAAAAAATTTGACATTTGTCAAAAAATTTTGACTTTTATTTATTTTTAATCAGTGATTATAAAAATGTTCAGTATTCTTTTGTTTTCTAACTGTTTTGGTCTTAAAATAATCAACTGAATCGGAAAGTCTTGTGTTGACACAACAGATATTTTTATTTTATAAAATGACTTTCTACTGTTTGTATTTGCAATTTTTATTTTCGACAACAAAAATGAAATTTAATACTGTGACAAATCGAACAAAGATTTAGCATTAGTAAGACAAGGATAGCAAGATTAATATTAAATTATTACGCTTATTTAACGTCTTGTTACAACATAATTTTGCTTTTATTAATTTTATTTGAGTAAATGTAATGCAAAAATTAATTGCTAGAAAATTGAATAAAAATTGCCTATTAAATTATGTAAGATTTTTTGAAAGTAGTTATTCTCTCGCCAGTTATTTACCACTATTGCACTATTCCTTTGATTTTTCAAAAAGTTACATACTTTACTACGGGGTTTTGTGAAAATTCCTCTAGTAATGCAACAGTCGTTTCTACAAATAAAAATCTTTTTCTTCAAACGTCAAAATAATTGACATTTACCTACTGAATAACTATGTAAAGTAAATTCTAACCTTACTTATTTACAACAAACTGTAACATAAAATTATATTTTTAAGTATTTGTACTTACTGAATTTTAATTTATTTCTGAGGCTGGTCCTTAGTGGTTCCTTGCATCGCGACCTCTATTGGATCGTATTTATAGTGCGCCTTGGATTTAGTCTTCCCTTTTATGAGAGTTTTGTGCTTTTGATAAAGTCCAGCATTTTCCCTATTGATAAGTTAGGCAGTTCTCTTTTCCGAGAATGCTGTAACGATTGAAAGCCTCACAGTGTAGCAGAAGATGAATTGGAGTTTCCTCCTCCTCTGTACACCCTCTGCATAATGGGTCTTCTTCTAGTCCCATCGTATGCAGGTGCTCTTTGAGCTTACAATGGCCCGTTATTATTGCCGTTGCCAGTTGTAGGTCATCTCTGCTCATTTTGAGTAGAGAGCGAGTTCTTTTGTCAGAGGGTTTCTCCAGTAGCGCTTTAGAATGTTCCTGTCCAGAAGTTTTCCTCCAAAATGTTTAATATACCACTTCCCTAGAAGTGACTTTATTTTTCTCTTGAGAAATTGTCTCAGACGGGTTCTGGTCCTGTGGGTTTTATTTTGCTGCCCTCTTTGGCCTGATTGTCCGCTTTCTAGTTACGTGGTATGTTAGCACGAGCTGGAACCCATACCAAGTTGACGAAATTTGTCCCCGCTAGCGCATTCAGTCTACGAATGCGGTCCGTTACTAGTCCGGACCTCCCCTCACAGGCGTTCAGTGCTTTTAGGGCTGCTTGGCGGTCAGGTACTACGAAGATTCTTTGGTTGTGATATCCTCTATCTAACAGTATTTGCGCACATGGTGAGATGGCGTTAATTTCTGTTTGAAAGACGGTTACGTTATCTTTGAGGCTTAAGATTACCCCTTGCCTCAAACTTCCGTCCCCGACGATTCCAGCTCCTGTACCTGTTGGGTTTTTAGAGCCGTCTTTGTAGAATACGAGTCCATTCATTTTGACTGCCTTGCAGTCCCATTCTTCCCTTTTCGGAATGTTAATTCCGTAGGTCTTTTCGATGGTATATGCTTTAGTTATTCTGTCAGACACTATACTAAGTATCGGGTGTTCTTCCATCTCTCTCAGGATTGAGACATGTTTTTGCCCATTTCTTCTTATAGAGGAGTGAGTTTTTAGTTTGTAAGTCTCACTTAATGCTTTGGCTTTCACCACCAGATGTAAGGGTGGAAGGTTCAGCATTGTTTCCATTACTGCTGCAGGCTTAGTACGCATTGCTCCAGTAATTCCTAGGCAGGCCAATCTTTGGATTTTACAGTATATATCCAATAAGTCAACTGGGGTGTCAGTCACCAAGTTTTGCCGAATGTTCGTGTACAGGTTCATAGGACCCTTGTAGCTTTATTTACTACCTATACATCTATGTGTGGTTTGAAGCTTAGTTTGCCATCAAGGATAACTGTTAAGTATTTGGCAATTTGGCTTCTCCCACTGCTTCCAAAGGTAGGTCGAATAGTAATGTAAACTACTAAATAAGTTATTATAAACTTAATTACATTACAAATGTAAATAACTTAATGTTTTTTAAATTTTCTTTTAGAATTTGTTCGTTGCGTTTAATAATTAGCATCATTTTACAAGTTCAAGTTAATTTAAAAAAATATTTGACAATTGAACTACAAGCAATTGACAAGAGATGGTGCTTTATCAAATTTTTCTGTTTTTAGTTTTTATTAATTTTTACTTTTGAAGAAAAAATAAAATGTATCATGTGGAAGAAAAGTACTTTTACACTCTCTAATTTTTGATTTTTATATTGTTCTAAGGGCCAGTATTATAAACTAAGGTTGAAACTCAACCTAAGGTTGGCTGTCATTTTAGTTTGACATGATTGGACAAAATAGTGACATTGACGTTTATTTATAATTTCAATCTACGGTTGACATTCAACCTCGGGTTGAGAGGTTTATAATACTGACCCTAAGTTAGATTGCTGAGGGCCATAAATTATAGAAAACAATTTTTTCATGTTATATCAACCGATATCCTTATGCAATGCTCAAGTTAAAAATCACCTCTCGGTAATTTATTGAAGTTAAATATTTCAGAACACCGTATTTATGTTCATCAGTAAAAAATACATTAGCCTAATCGTAATTAAAGTACACAAAACTAATATTTATATGTGACCTCACTTTTAGTTCACATGATAATGTGACAACACGTTCCCAATATCGTGGCAATTACCTATACCGTGGTTTGAGAAGGCGGAAACGGTTGTCATTTCCTGTAGAACGCTATATTTAACACATTAATTTTTTATGGAACGTTTAATAATTTTGATAATAATTTTAGTGTGACATGTTTTTTTATGATTTTATTTTATTCTCTAGTGTGAACTTACAAAACTGTTAAATTGCCTTTTTTATACAAAAAAAACTTAATAACATCAAGTTAGCGTGGCGTTACATTATCTTTCCTGTATACTACTGTAGCTTAACAAAAATTAACAACTATTTTTACGTTTTATGCTGAAGTAATAAAAAAAACCTCAAATTAATTATAAGGTCCGCTCCGTTGTTAATTGATGTAGTTTTCAGTGGTTGAAGATTGAATTGCTTCATTATTTAGCTTTAATAATCATTAACTTAATTACTTGTAACATAAATTGGACGCTTCTTTCTAAATTTGCATTTAACAAAGGTTTGGAAACTATTATTTCTAAAAGCTCCAAATTTTCTCATAGTCAAAGCGTTTCCTGCAGAGTGGCAACTTTTAGTTAGGTCTCTAAGTTTTGACCTTTTAGCATAACAAAATGATTAAAAATGATAAAATATCGGGAAAATCACCACTTTTTTCATTTTTTCCGCCTCTCTCCCAGCTCCGCCAGGAGCGTCAACTGAAACGTTACGCTACTGCCTCTGCACTAGTAAAATCGACTTCGAAAATGCGTAAACGATGTGTTAAATAAAGACACAATCCAATAGAGACTCTTTAAAAAATTAAATATTTTAAAGGAAGTCAATTTTGTGTTTTTTTCTTTCTACGTGTGAGGTCTTAAACCGCGCAAATACTTTTCTTTTGTTGCTTATGTATACTTGAATCGTTTATAAAATAAATAATGTTGACAGAAAATAAAATGCAATTAAATTGGTTTATGTTGTGCGTTATTGCATTTTCAATTAAATTTAATGTGCAAATAAAAAGTTAAGGTATAATTGCATGTATAGGTAGGCAACTACTATTATACATCAACAAAATCAAATTGCAATAGGCTTCATTATTTCTGCAACTTTCCTTAATTATCTTTCCATCATTTAATTCTTCTTCCACTGAAGAGCAAGGCTCGTTTTTATATTTTCTTACCCACTAATAATAATTTAACAGTGTCTCTTACACACGGTGCCCTAACGGCATAAAATAATTCAATATCTCATGATCTCAATTATTAATAGTATAGTGCTTGATATTAACCAAACTCGATATTGGAAATATCGATATTGGTAAGAAAATACAACAAACTTAATGATTGCCATTGTCTTTGTGAAATGGTACAAATTTTCTTTTTATAAATGGAACCCTCTGTATATTATCAGTGGCGTAGCCACTCTAACTATGAAAGATACTCTCTTATAACAAATAGTAAAATTCAGTTTCAACTCTTGTTTTTAATACCCAAATAGCAGTTAAAGCGTCAGCTCATATGGTTCATACATAATTCAGTTCAAGTTGTGTAAGAAAAACGGTCAAACTACCTTGTAAATAGCCTCATAATAAGTAGTTAATTTAAAATAAGTAGGTATACAAAGTAATTATGAATACCTTATAAGTCGTGATGAGATGATGACATTACCAAAATTATTATTTGGTGTAATTATTTTTGAGCAATGCAATTAAATTGTAACAATAATTCATAACTTTATTTGCTCTTTTATTAGTGACACCTGCTTTATGTCACGTTTTACTACATTATTTTAAATTTACTACTACCTACCATACCTAGTTGCGGTTATAAATATAAATTATATACGAAACGTACCTTTACTCTAGTAAAAGATAAAATCCTGCATAAGCAACAGCTTTTTAGGGTTTCTAACCGATTCTACTTTTATATATCAATAATCTACCACGACGAGCTCCTTTAATGTCTTTATACCCGTAAATTTATAATTTGTTTTATATGAAAAAATTTTTAATTAAGATTTTCCATTTATATTAAGTCAACAAAGTATTTTTTCTAATAGATAACATTTCTAATAGGTACAGTCAGCCACGCAATTATTGGTCACCCTGGCTATACGCCAAGGTTATTATTAGCCAACAACGACAAAAGGACAGAAGGGGAGGTTGTTGATTTACTACTTGTGGGCAAAATAATATTACCCCTCAATATAAGTACGGTATAATGAGGGTTTCATCCACAATTCGTGCTAAACGTATAGCCAGGGTGGCCATTAATTGTGAGGCTGACTGTACATATTTTCATAATTTTGCTAATTAAAACTCTCAGAAGAAATAATTTTTATAAATTATCATCAACTGGAACCTGTAAACCTTCCTTCAAGTAGCTTTATCGTATTATTATTAATTGTATTTCTGTGGCTGGTACCTAGTTCCTTACATCGCGATCTCTCAGATCTATTGTGCACCTCGGATTTGATTTTCCCGTGCTTTTGATAAAGTTCAGAATTTTCTTTATTGACAAGTTAGGCAATTAGAGCATCTTCTCTTTCCCGAGAATGCTGTAAATATTTCTTGTGAAAGCCTCACAGTGTAGCAGAAGACGAATTGGAGTTTCCTGCTCCTCTGCACATCCTCTGCATAGTGGGTCTTTTTCTAGTCCCATCGTATACAGGTGCTTTTATTTGAGCTGATAATGGTTCTTTATAATTGCCGTTGCCAGTTGTAGTTCATCTCTGCTCATTCTGAGTAGAGAGCGAGTTCTTTTGTCTCCAGTGGAGATTTAGAATGTCCCTGTCCTGTCCAGGAGTTTCCCACCACAGTTTAATATGCCACTTTCCTAGAAGTGACTTTATTTCCCTCTTTGCCATTTCATAAGAAATAGAAATAGAAAAATTTCATAAGAAATGCCAAAAGCATTTCACCCCTTTGGCCAGATCGTCCGCTTTCTCGTTCACTAGTATGTTGGCATGAGCTAGAACCCATACCAGGTTGACGAAAGTTGTCCCCGCTAGCTCATTCAGTCTGCGGATGCAGTCTGTTACTAGTCCGGGCCTCATCTCACAGGCTTTTAGCGCTTTTAGGGCTGCTTGACTGTCAGATACTATGAAGATTCTTTAGTTGTAATATCCTCTATATAGCAACATTTTGCACATGTTGAGATGGCATAAATTTCTGCTTGAAAAACAGTTAAAAGATTACTTCTTGCCTCAAGTTGCTGTCCTCGATGATTCCAGCTTCTGTACCTGTTGGATTTCTAGAGCCATCTGTGTAGAATACAAGTCCACTCATTTTGACTGCCTTGCATTTTTATTCTAACCTTGTCGGAATGTTAATTCCGTAGGGCTTATCGATTGTATATGCTTTGGTTATTCTGCCAGACACCATGCTAAGTATGGGGCGTTCTTCCATCTCTCTTATGATTGAGGCACGTCCTTGCTCATGTATTCCTATGGAGAAGTGAGTTTATAGTCTAAGCCTCACTTAATGATTTGACTTTTACCACCAGATGTAAGAGTGGGAAGTTCAGCATTGTTTCCGTTACTGCTGTAGGCGTAGTACGCATTGCTCCAGTAATTCCTAGACAGGCCAATATTTAGATTTTGCCTAGTTTGTGTTCGCAGGTTGTTTGTTTGTGTTTTTGTCCACCATACAAAACCTGCATATCGTCAGTGTCTTGACAATACCTCCTAAGTGACATTTAAGTAAAATTGAGTTAGATACATCATTATGCTCGGATTTTGATTACGCATGCCTTGGTATCAATTACCAAAAAGCGTAAAAAATTTATAACTGTTGTTTTTCGTCTTGAAACTACATAAGTAGGTAAACAGTTTTATTTGTCTCCTGTAAAATAACACTTTTGCAGTTCGGAGGCATTGTCAGGACAATGATGATAATATGTCAATATGATAGTGTCCGTGATATTATTGGTATAACCATTACAGTATATATCCAATAAGTCAAAATAAGTTTGTCTACAGGTTCATAGGGCCTTTTTAGCTTTATTTCTTATATTGTCTATGTGTGGTTTAAAACTTAGTTTGATATCAAGGATAATTCCTAAGTATTTGGCTTCTCCCACTGCTTCCAGAAGTAGGTCTTTCTATTATCACCAGTCTTATTTGCTCTTCTTGTGAAATGAATTAGCGAGGTCTTTGTCGGATTAACCGTCAGAATCTCTTCTAAACACCATTTTTTTATAAAATTTAAGGCTCTTTGCATTCTTTCAAATACAATAGCCCCAAACTTTCTCATTGTTGTTATGGCTGTCGTCGACATAACCTGCGACGTTTAGCCCCTCTTTCTCTAGACACTTGAAAAGATTGTCTACTACGAGGCACCACAGAAGTGGTGAAAGCACCTCTTTTTATGAACAACCTCGATTTACTTTTGCTGCTACGGTGCAATGATTTACCGAAGCGTGAACTACTGTATGCTTAAGCATATATGTGAGATCCATCTGACAATAGTGGGATACGCTTTCCTATCTTTCATCACTTTTGCTTATGGATAATGTAGAGGTGTTATCAAAAGCCCCTTCAATATCCATAAACACGCCTAAAGGCGGATTTCCTCTCGTACGCAGAACTACGATGTCGTAGAAGTAGTTAAGTGGATGTAACGTAAAAGCACGATAAAAATATCGCCCAAAAATGTCCGTTCCTGTTCGTACGTAGCCGACAGCAGTTTGAATTCACTTTATAAAATGTTAAAATACCATTTAATACACTTTTTTATTTGTTTATTGTGGTAATTGTATTGTACGTAACTAAATTTTGTAATTATAGTTTTCTAATATAAAATGTATAAATAATTTTGAGGTTATGTTTAACTACAACAACGAACTTCTACAGCGAAAGTTGAACTTCTACAAACATCCCGCCATTCTACGCTACGTCGAACCACGCACACATAGATCGGCCTGCGTCGGGAATTTGCGCCTGTGCATTGAAACGACGACATTAGTTACATAGTGTTCAAGTTTCTGCGACTACGACTTTCTACGACATCGACATTCTGCGTACGAGAGGAAATCCGCCTTAAGGAGAACTCTTTGTTCTTCAACTTCAGCCCATAGTATAAATAGTAACATAGTATGCCATTACGCAGCTTGTGTGGTGGGAGAATGACGTCAGTCGGTGGCACCGTGGAGTAAACACGACGTGCGAGGTAAATACTGCAATCGACGTGACGTGTTCGTACATGCATACGTCCCGTAATCTTGCCACCTCCTGACGGCATGCGCGGCCAAGTTCGATTTTCGTACACCAAAATGGCATACTAGCTTCAGCCTGTTTCAGTCGCTTCAAGCAGTATTGGAACGTTCCTCTAAATCTGTAAAAATTCTTAAGTCTTGTTGAAAATCTAATTTATCCTATCTTATTTATCGTTTCTCCATTTCCAAATCGTCATTGCTTCTCGCTTTATAGTCCATTCAACTTTGTAGTAGGTCTAGAGACGACGTGCGATTGTTCTATAACAATATGTACTTTTAGAAATTTTTGGTGGTCATTACTTTTACTTTCAGCCTGTTTTAGTCCCTTAAAAGGTCTTATAAGACTCTTTGGATAATCTATAGATTTATTTGGACCATATTATTCGCCATATTATTATTTGCCATAACAAAGATTCATGCCCAACATATCGATATAGATTATTTATTATTTTATCGAGGGCTCCTATTTTTCTAGGCGGAACAACTCACCCTAAGACTCCCGTGGCGTCGCAACTCGATTGCTCTTTAAAGTTTTCACTCAATAGTTTTTACCGCAAGCTTTTAACGAGACGTGCGCTTTGAGCCTGTTTCAATTTAGTTAGTGTCCCTAGATTGACGAACGTCTCTCAAAACTGTAGTAGTTCACTCCCCAATAGATACAATGTGCCGAAGCTATTGTGAGGAATTCGATGTTTCTCTCATACAATTTTTCGAATAAAAGATATTCTTTCGTCAATTCTTACTAAGTCCTCTGTAGGTATTGGTAGAGATCAAAAGTATAAAAATTACAAGCCAAAAACTCACGTAAAGTTGGCAGGCACTACTTGGACATTTCTTCTGATAAGAATAAATATTTTAGTGCCGAACCATTGAAAATCGTACATTCCCTTTTGCAAGATTGGCGAAGGAATTTCTTTGATTAAAAAAATCCTACTGTTAACTTTGCGGTCATTGAATTTTGGAAATCAATTATATGATTAGAACTTTTCAGATATTTCAAAATGTCATTAATTTGTTGATTAATAAGAGTAGTTTTACTGTAATCATCATAAAATTTAGGTTAATGTTTTAAAAATCGTTATTAATAACATTATTTTATTTTATTCGTAAAAATTACGTTATCAAATAATGTTAAAATGATATTTAGATATCGCAAAAATAAATTCAATTTTCATATATTGCGTTCTCTCCTGTGTCATATCAATTTCAAATATCAATTTCCATTGAAGCACGTGTCTTTCGCGAGTTCAACATTTCACAGGCTTCTCTTTCAAATACGGTTATCACAATAAAAAAGAGACCACCCTTCTCTGCAAAAACACCCGTCATCCTGTAAATGTCTTCCTAATGTTTTACAAGATGGTGCCATAAATAATTTTACGGTGAGAACACAAATTTCTCCAAAATATAAGACAGCTATAAAGTATGCAAATTGTTCAAAAACGTGAGTTCACCGGCGACAAATAAAAAATGTTATAAGTCGATTGATTTTTCTTCTTTTTATAAATTATTTCAAAATTAATTTTTGCA
Organism: Malthinus seriepunctatus; assembly: GCA_963924605.1. Classification (NCBI taxonomy): domain Eukaryota; kingdom Metazoa; phylum Arthropoda; class Insecta; order Coleoptera; family Cantharidae; genus Malthinus; species Malthinus seriepunctatus. Next base: position 16,673,550 of record OZ004600.1, read on the forward strand.
CTATTTTACTGTCAAACTGATTAATTCTCCAAATTTTCACGTGTAATTAAATATTTTGTATTTCACACCTAAACCAAAACCACAACTTTTATTAGAAACTTGATATTTATTTTTGTAAATTATACGGTCGACCTAAAAGCGCCCAGATTAGTTAATTGCGAAATTTAAAATAAAACGTAACGAAAAAAGAAATGTTCTACTATAAAAATGCAAAAGTTGGAAAAGAAAACAAAATATACACTCACACCAATTAGCTAATCTCTGAGAACCAATAAATTGGTAGATGTTTCCAAAATGGGGTGAATTGGACCACATATGAAGTGATTTCCCATGAGCAAAGTGCGGTTAGTTTATTCCTATGGGATCGCTTCGACACGGATATGCTATGTTCGGGAAACTAAACGCTTAAATTGTCATAAAAATTGTCGTATTGAAATATTAAGTTAATGTAAATATAAATTATGAATAAAAATGTAATGTCAGTTTATCAAAGCTTTTGAAATCGAAAATAAATTTTTAAACTTATACTTATTGTACTCGAGATTAAAGGCATTAGGTATGTGTAATTCTTGAAGTTAATTGAAATTTAATTTTTATGTTTGGTTTACCAACTATTTGGCAGCAGATAATAATTACAAGTTACAAGTAGAAGTAGTGCTTCTGAAGGTAATGGGATTATAGTATTAGTACCCTCGAATGCATCAGTTCAGTACCATCAAAAGATAGAATTCCAATTACATTCATCGATAGTAAGACTTTATCAAAGCTAATTGCCAGATTACTGAGTATTTGGTACCAGATGCTTTTAATTAAAAAATAATTTAGTTCTTCTTCCTCGCAATATTTGCTACAAGTATTTCGAGAAATCACTGCTTTAAAGTTTGTTGCTACTACGCTGCAGTTCTATTTTTCTTATTACATTATTGCCTATAGGTATATTTATTTTGAAAACAATTAGGTATAATTTCATTTTAATAAATACTCAAAACTATTAAGTTACTAAAAAGGGTCTCGACAGCATTGTGAATAACATACTGCTCTAATTTTTAATCAATCTTGAAGCCTCAGAAATCCTCTCTTGCTCTCTCAGATCAGCATCAGTGGTGTAGTGCAATATCAAAAACTGAGGAGCTCTTCCCTACTCAAGTGAGGCCGATTAAGGTAGTTTGTCGCCCGGGCCATGCGTGTCAAGGGCGAACCGGCATACACACTGGTGTGTTTGGAGTAAGTTTTTTGCAAATTTGGTGCAAAATGATGAGTTTTGGGGCTTAATTTAAACTTTCCAGAAGGGTGAACTACACATCGTTCAGAAAATTTTCTATTTTTAAATACCTGGAGTGGAAACTCTGGGGACGAGCTCCTACCGCACTACACCACTGTTTTAGTCTCTGAAAGTGTTCAATATACCACTGCTCTGTTCTACCATCAGTCACACCTCATACGACCTTCATATCTACCTGATCACGATCGCTCTAGTGGATACTTCTATGTTGTTTTCACGTCCTCTAATATATGCAGGCAAAGTGGTAATCTTATTCCAAAAGACAGACTCATGATTTCGTTTAACTATTATGAAACTCTTTTTTTGTAGAACTGATGCCACAAGAGATTGGACAAACAGAAAACGGTTAGATCTTCAAACTATACAGTCTTAATGGAATGCTATATGCTAGTTCGAAATTATTACATAAGCGAGGAGTGCCTGGCATAGTTAATAGGATACTTGTCTTCGATTCAGTGATTGTTGGTTCAAAATAATCACGGTAGTGCTAGTATAGTCTATTTTCAAGACAGTATACTCTTATAGTTTATTTTTAAAAAAATAAGAAAACAGAAAGAATATGTCGGAATAAGTTTAGAATTGAGTCTATAGACCCTGATCATGCTGCCACTGCCATCTTCAACCACCTTACAACTTCTTGAGGATACAAGGATATGGATATCCTTCTCCAAGGATACATATACGTCAAAACTATTGTGAAAACAATGTTTGGGCATCTTTTTCTTTAGCTTTCTCATTTTGATCTTCTGCTCATATAAAGTCACTTACATTTGGTAATCCCTATAATTTATTGGAGCTATATTCACGATGAAATGTTAGGTTAGATCAATTTCTGTAGGACCTCCTTTTTTAAATTATTGTTTTTACCTTTTGGAAATCATTTGTGCTTATTCGTGCTCCCGTTAGCTACAATTGTGCTTCTTTGAGGGTTACGCTACTGTCCAAAGCAGTTCAGTACTTACATCGTCTTCGGAAATACCCTCAACCTACGTGATCAATTGGCTACGTCAAATTTCATTATGTTCGGTTGGTAGTCGGCAAGAAAATTGGCCACGTGGGTTATGTGTATTTGCAAAGACTCCTAAATGAAATGAGCTGGACCAAAAAAAATACAAAAACAGAGAAAATAACAAAGGAAGTATCGTGGGAAAAAATTAAAGTTTACCAAAAGAAATATTAAAATGGCATCTAAGTGAATAAAATGCAGTAAGAGGAAAAACAAATTAAGAAAGTAATGGAAGTAAAGCTGCTGCAAGAGTGTGATTACGGGACTGATGGAAGCTGAGAATGGAAAAAATCCGAAAGAAAAGAAAATAAAACCTTGGGGCTTGGATGGTCTGTTTTGGGACTGTCTGTAAAAATCTCGACTTTCGATTCTTCATAGTTATTTTTCCAGTCAGTCAAGAGTCGAGTTTGCTAGTAGGGACCTTTTTTATAATCCAAATTTTGTTAAAGAGAGATGTAATGTACGAATGTACATATCTTATCAACTAAAGTTTAAATCCACAAATGTTGATAGTGACTCATTCCTAATATAGTACGATCCGAGTACGAACGATATTATCCAATTTACTGTAGCGAAAAATTTCGATGTTATCTATTCTTCATTTGATAATTGACACGACTATCTAAACTTGTGGTTTTAAAGTATAGTGTGTGTGATTTCTGTAACAATCCTTCTGATCTTTCTGTAACACGCAGTAGTTTATTATTTGCATAAAACGGCGTGCTATAACCCAAAACGTGACGAACTGTATTTACAGTGTGCTATTAAAAATCTAAAGACAGCTAAATATACGTAAACATTTGAATCGAGTGGTCTAAGGGTGAAAAAATAATATTCTAAATTTTGATTCCTTCTTCCAAGTTCCAAAGTTAAAAAAAATATTGTTGTCCTTAATTTGATTTATTAAAAAATTTATATTGCCATTAATTTAATAGTATAGTAAACGAGGGTTTTACTGCTAAGAACCCACGCCTTGAACGAATTTTGATGAAATTTTTTTTATTGAGTTTTAAATACCCTAAAAATCAAAGTTTATATTGTTAAAAAGTGTGCATTTGCCTCATCATCTTTTTAAACCACTTCTTGTGAATTCAATTTTGAAAATCATAAAAATTAGCTGAAAAAAAATTTTTATTTCAAAATTTTGGGTGCAAATGCTTACGGGTTTGATAATTAGTAACTAAGCAACAATTTTACGGAAAAAAAATTTCAAAAATGCATGATGAAATTCTTATTAACATTTAATAAACAAGAGCTAGTGAAGCACTTCTAGGCATCTCAGAAACTTCAAATTTGGCACCAATGTATATAATGTCCTTAAGACATTTAATAAATAATAAATTAATTAATTAAAATTAAATAAATTAATATTATTTTAATATTATTAATAAAAAAAGTTTTCAGGTCCTGAAAACCCTCTGGGAGTCCATTGAAGGGGGAGGTGGGGACGCCCCCGTACTTTTTAGAGGAAATCGGACCTTTTTAGGGATCTCTAGAGTGTAATGTACAATGACACCAAATTTCAAGTTCTTAGGATGCTTAAAAGTGCTTGTGACTCAAAGTAACAAAATCACAAGAATTGGTTAAAAAGACGATGAGGCAAATGCACACTTTTTCACAGTATAAACTTTGATCATTAGGGTATTTAGAATTTAATAAAAAAGATTTCATTAAAATTCGATCAAGGAGTTGGTTCTTCTCAGTGTTATTATTTTTCAGCAAATTCGTAAGATGACGTTACTTGGAGTTACAAGCACTTTTAAGCATCCTAGGAACTTGTAATTTGGTGTCGTTGTAGAACACACTCTAAAGATCTCTAGATAAGTCTAATTTTTTCTAATAAGAAACGGGGGTGTTGCCCCCACCCCCCTTTCAATCGGCCCCAGAGGGTTTTCAGATCATGAAGACTTTTTTTATTAATCTTGAGGACATCATATACATTGGTGCCAAATTTGAAGCTTCTGAGATGCCTAGAAGTGCTTCATTAGTTACTATTAAGTAAATGTTAATAAGAATTTCATCATGCGTTTTTAAAATTTTTTTTTCCGTAAACTTGTTGCTTAGTTACTAATTATCAAATGCGTAAGCATTTGCACCCAAAATTTTGAAATAAAAATTCTTTTTTCATGATTTTGAAAATTGAGTTCACAAGAAATGGTTTAAAAAGATGATGAGGCAAATGCACACTTTTTAACAATATAAACTTTGATCTTTAGGGTATTTAGAAAACAATAAAAAAAATTTCATCAAAATTCGTTCAAGGCGTGGGTACTTCGCAGTTTATGCTCTTTTCAGTCTAATATGACTCCATATAAGTCACTTTATGAATTTTATTTTTACAGAAAACCAAAGAGGACCAAATAAGGTCTGTCGAGAAGTAGAAAAAAAAGGTAAGATCCTTCATATTAATTTTGGACAATTTTGTAGAAACATTTTGTATTATTAACTATTTTTCATAATCACTAAGGACCCTTTAAGTCCAAAACTGTTAAAAAAACCTGACTTTCTTTATTTCTACATCGATTTTGTGAAATTTGGTTTAGTTTTAGACACTTCAGCAATTATTTTGGCCGTAATTTTTTATTTTTATTATGTTAAGGAAATAAAAAGCTCACCCTGTATATCAAACTTTAAAAAAAAATTAAATAGCAAAAGTCGAGTTGTATAAAATTGAATGTCTGTAAGTAAGCATTGTATAGAATGAATAACGACAAGTTAATATCGATAACAAAAAGTTAGCTAAGTTTTATCCCCTAAACTTGTTATACTTTGGATTCGATACATAAATAAACTAAAAGAACAGCGCACAAGTTGTCCGAATCATCAATTCGAATCGGTCGGTGGCAAAATTGGGGTAACTTTTAGGGATTATTAGCTTCAACTTTACGTCTTTTCGTGTGTGATCTAACTATAGGAAATGTTTAATGCAAGACTGTAACAGAATCATGTAGAGTCGTGATTTTTAGCAAATTTTGTTACTGACCAGAGGGTACAAAGCGAAAGCGGTAGAGAATGAGGGTGTAACACTGATTTATTGTAATGGCTATGTTACGCCTCACTTTAAATTGAGATTTAAATTAACAAGCAGTCGATATGCTAAAGCAAGCCGCGCTTATGGCGACAGAGCGTCAATAACCGGAAAATTGAATTTGAGAACACGGGCACTCGGTTACAATTGAAAATACAGATGATGAGCTTTTAACTAACTTTCTGTAACAATATTGCGCTAATTGTTGTGTAAAATTGTTACTCAATTGAGTCGAATTTTCTAATTTACTTTTAATTCTGGATTTTTTTTAAATTAAGCGTGCTTTCGGATTGTCATTTATGTAAACAAATTGAAATAGTGTGCGTTGTCTTGTTCGTATTTAGGATAGGTCAGTAATTATATGTAGTTACTCAATCAGATGTTAAAAGAAACAATAGTTCAATTACGGATAATCACTCTTGGGGATCTCCGGTTACAAATAATTCTTCTTTGTCTGGTTATAAGGAGATACTCAAAGTATTAATTAATCCTTATACCTATAATAATTAAAATAATTGCTCATTTTCGAAGTAAGAAATATTTAAAATATTAAAATCGTAAGCATTGTTGTGGTGTTACACTTTTTTGTATAAATCAGCCATCATTCATCAGCTTCAGCTTACGTTTGATTTATATCGTAAAAACTCTGTCTTGAGAGTGCATAATTACGTTGGTTGTTATTGTACCAGATACAATTTTAAAGATGTGAAATTTAATTATTTTCTAATTATTGCAATTAAACAGACTGCGCTTCAAAAATAAGGTGAATTGAGCCGGTTCCGTGTCATAACTTATAAATCTGAATACCGAACTGAAAGATTTGACTCAAAAGGAACTTGATAAATTTTGGTACTTACTTTTATATCTAAAGTTCAAACGTTTTAGTCAAGTCAACGAAGGGGTTATAGAGAACATAGAAGAGGGAGAAATTTTTTTTATTAAAGCTAAGGAAAGTAGGGAGTGAAAACGTCTCGTTTTTGTAATTTTCACTTATATCTCGAAAACGGTGGTTCCTAGGAAAAAATTGTTCCTATCGAAATGAAAGCTCATTAAATTTTCTACAAGGCTGTTCGTATTTATTTTTTAAATTATTTATAGTTTTTGAGATATCTGCTCACAAAAATCGTTAAGTAGAAAGTTATGATTTGTCTTTGATTAACGAAGTTCCCATTTCATCTCGTAAAAACTTTGTATTCCCATACCTTCCTCAATAATTTACAACAATCAAAAAATTAAACAGATACACCTTTTGAGCATGATATCACTTTATTTATATGTTTATAACAAAACGAATTTAATTTGAAGCCGACACTCGATAATTCTCTTTTAAAATTCTAACCTCTATAATTTTGGTAATTTTATCCACTGACTAGAATCGAATAAGTTCAATTGGTTAGTTTAACATATAATTTATGGCTTTACACCACATAACAACTAAATATTATATAAAATATCTGCATTTAATTTTTTTATAATTTAAATTAATATGTAATGGAACCGACGAATTAAAAAATTACTAGTATTATGTAGAATTCACATAGAACAACGAATACATCTTTATTTATAACTAAAAGCTATTAAGTTAACAGTGCTAAAGATTTTAACTTTCCACGATGTATCTAATCACATATTATTAACACAATTTTCTATTCAAAATTATGGAAACTGTAAATGCAGTTAGAATAATTCGTATTTAAATGTTCGTTTTGTTATAAAATTGTATACCCCCCAAAGCAACATCTTTTATATACAGGGTAAGTTAAAAAGAGCTCTTACACCCTATTTGGATAAATACCTAATTAAATCGTGACTAAAAAGTGCTTTTCTTTTCTTTGTAGACCCCTTTAATAAATCATCTAAAATTTGTAAAAAAAATTGTCCTCAACGCTTAAAATTTAAAATCGAAAAAAAATATTAAAAAATTTAAATTTTCAACTAATTACACTGTATTTAAATTAAACCGCTGCTGCTGTATGCTTGTATCTCAGTCAATTTAAATAATTATGCAATTTTGCACTTACATACCTAGTAGAGCTAGGTAATTTAAAATAAGTGTTAGTAAAACTGATGCCAAAGCTTAAGAAGTTTGTTGTTAAACTATAAGAAACGCTTTAACTATAACGATACGTTTAGCATAATTACAATTTCATGTTTTCAAAATAATTATACTTTTTGTGTAGAAAAGAAAGTTTAATTACAAGACGAGTGCTTTTTCACAACTTTTACGGAAATAAACTAAGATTTATTTAAAAAAAAATTACAAATTGTGTTGAGGTTAAATATTTAAATTGTATCATTTAGCAAAACTTCCTGTTTATAAATTCAACTTATGTCTCCTAAGTACTACAGGCTGGTTTATTGTGGAGAAAACGCTTAAAAACATCTTACAAACCATTAAAGTTAGAAAAGGAACTTTATTTTATGTATAAACACAATGGGAAATTCAGGAAAGACCTATGTCCAATACGCATGTCTCCTAATTACAGGCTGATCAATTTGGGGAGGGGTGACGTTTAAAAACATTTTAGAAATGTTAAAAGTTAGAAAAGGAGCTTTGTATTGTGTTTATCTTGAGGAATTCAGACCAGATCTACTGTCCAATATGCATGTCTTCTAAGTACAGGCTGGTCTATTAGTGAACGAAACATTTTAAAACATCGTAGAAACCATAAACACTAGAAAGGGAGCTTTGTTTTGTGTATCGCATATGACAATAAAAATAGAACTACCGGTCTAGTACGTATATCTTCTAACTACAAGCTATTTTATTTGTGGAAAAAATAATTAAAAATACATATCTTAGAAACCATAAAAGCTAGAAAAGGAACTTTGTTTGTGAATCACATGTGACAATAAGACAATAACAATAAAGCTACTGTCCAGTAAGTAAATTTCCAACTACAGGTTGCTCTATTTGTGAGGAAAACGTTAAAAATACATATCGTAAAAATCATAAAAGCTAGAAAAAGTGCTTTGTTTTGTGAACCACATGTGACAATAACAATAAAGCTATACTGTACAGTACGTATATCTTGTAACTACAGGCTGCTCTATGTGTGAGGAAAACGTTAAAAATACATATCGTAGAAACCAAAAGAGCTAGAAAAGGAGCTTTGTTTGTGAATCACATGTGACAATAACAATAAAGTTACTGTCCAGTATGTATATCTTCCAACTACGGGCTGCTCTATTTGTGAGGAAAACGTTAAAAAACATGTCGTAGAAACCATAAAAACGAGAAAAGAAGCTTTGTTCTGTGAATCACATGGGACAATAACAATAAAGCATATCAATATCGTATATCTCCTAACTACAGGCTGCTTTATTTTTGGGGAAAATATTTAAAAATACATATCTTAGAAACCATAAAAACTAGTAATGAGCTTTGTTTTGTGTATCACGTGACAATGAAAGTTAAGCTACTGTCCAGTACGTATATCTTCTAAATACAGGCTGTTCTATTTGTGGGGAAAGCTTTTAGTAATAAATATCTTGGAAACCATAAAAGCTTGAAAAAGAGCTTTGTTTTGTGTATACCTACTGTGTATAAGATGAGACACATGAGAAAAGACACACTGTCCAATTAATACAGGGTGGTCTGTTTGAGGTAATACCTTTTGATAATTCCTGTTTTTAGAAATTTAAAAAAATTATTAATCAGATAACATCATGATCGTAGAAAATAATTACAAAAAAATAAGTTTTTAATTAAATTACAATTCTAACATTTTGTTATTAATTTAGAGCAAATTAAATGTCAGAGGTTTGTGTCTAAATAATAACAAATTATACTTAATGTTAGTTTGCTAAGATAAATTTAAGATGTAAGCCTGAAGAGTATTGACTGTTTGATATGCCGCATTTGTATGGTGAATTATCTGTTAAACTGTTACACTAATTGATTCCAAGGTATGATGCCGCTGGTGTTCATTACAAATTAGTTAAGGTGAAGCTTAACAACATTTAAACTATCTTCATAAATATTTTTGCATTTATGAACTAAATGAAATATACCACCTCTCACCTCCCTAAGGTAATTTTAATTATGTAGAAATTTTTAAAATATCATAAATCATAACCTAGGTATACAAGGTGGTCTAATTTAAATGACATTAAAATATTTAAAGTGTAAAAGTATACAGGATATTTCACGAAATGGTAAAATTTTCAGTTTTAGTACATTTTAAATTAAAAAGCCATAATAAATTCTTACCCTAAGCCTCACCTCAAAAGTATTGGAATCACCTACCGTTGCATTGCATTGCATTCATTTATATGATTTTATTCAACCTTTTGACATAAATATTGAAAGCCCTAAAAAAGTAATTCTACAAAATGTAAATTTTTATATTTAATTTTAAATTCATAAGCTCGTTAGAGCTTGTAGAAAGTTTATATACCTTAATTTTATAGCCAATTATAAGTTTTTGTATGACTTTGCTCCAATTTTAATTCTCCTTGCACCTTGCTTAAAATATTTAAATTCTTCTATAGAAAAAAAAATATATTTTTTGAAAATAACAGCTTACACCTTAGGTGAGAAAGCGTGTCTTAAACTGTCTTTCAAAAATTTAATATTGAGTGATATAATAATATAATTATAGGTATTTTTTAAAATAAATTGTTCATCGTTAAAATGTTCTATTCTAGTAATTATATTATATTATATAAAGTACTTCGTGTCGTTAATTCGACAAATCCAGTTAATAAAAGTTAAATTTAAAGTATAGAGAAATAATTATAACATAGATGAAGAATGTTGAAATTGGTAACCGGTTGTTAGTTGATTGAAAGAAATTTTTTTTCTACTAATTTGATGGCGCTTTTTATACATAATTGTGCTTAATTATATGTTAATTATACAATCAGATATTTTAACAGTAGTCTTAATTAATGTCGACAAACTAAAACAATATAATTCTCAAATTATAAAAACAACTTTGCTAATAGTTTTCTTTTATTGTTTATTATACAGGACGCTTGAATTTTGGGTGTTCCAGTATGAGAATTTCAGTTATTATTAGCATCATCAAAGTCGATTTTTAGTTACTCACTTAAGAGCTGCAATGGAATAAGTCTGAAATTAACCAAATAGACACTTTAAAATCATAAATCAATAAATCTAAGCTACTGATCGAAATCATCAGATCAGCGTCATCTTCACATCAGCTTCATTATCACAACAGACTTATCATAAAATCAGATTCATCATCAGATGAGATAATACTCATTGTCAGATTATATTGATCGTCATATCAGACTAATCATTAGACCAGACTCGTCATCAAACCCTTGGTATTAACTCTTAATCTTGTCTTGAAATTTTAAAGCAAGTTGAATTTTGGGTTCCTATACAAGAATTTCAGCTATTATTAGCATCATCAAAGTCGATTTTTAGTTACTCACTTAGGAGCTGCAATGGAATCAGTCTGAATTTAACAAATATGCATTTTAAAATCATTAATCAATAAATCTAGGCTACTGATCGACATCATTTGATCAGCGTCATCATCAGATCAGCTTCATCATCACAACAAACTCATCATCAGATATGATTTCTCATCAGATCAGATAATACTCAATGTCAGATCATTTTGATGGTCATATGAAACTCATCATTACACCAGACTCATCATCAGACCCTTGATGGCAACTCTTGATCTTGTAGTGAAATTTTAAAGCAAGACGGATGGTTGAATTTTGGATTCCTGTACAAGAATTTCAGCTATTATTAGCATCATCAAAGTCGATTTTTAGTTACTCACTTAGGAGCTGCATTGGAATCAGTCTGAATTTAACAAATATGCATTTTAAAATCATTAATCAATAAATCTAGGCTACTGATCGACATCATTTGATCAGCGTCATCATCAGATCAGCTTCATCATCACAACAAACTCATCATCAGATATGATTTCTCATCAGATCAGATAATACTCAATGGCAGATCATTTTGATGGTCATATGAAACTCATCATTACACCAGACTCATCATCAGACCCTTGATGGCAACTCTTGATCTTGTCGTGAAATTTTAAAGCAAGACGGATGGTTGAATATTGGATTCCTGTACAATAATTTCAGCTATTATTAGCATCATCACAGTCGACTTTTAGTTACTCATTTAGGAGCTGCATTGGAATCAGTCTGAATTTTAGCAAACAGGCATTTTAAAATCATAAATCAATAATCTAGGCTACTGATCGATATCATCAGATTAGGGTCATCATCAGATTTGATTCCTCATCAGATCAGATAATACTCATTGTCAGATCATTCTGATGGTCATATCAGACTCATCAGTAGACTATACACGTCATCAGACCCTTGCTAGTAACTCTTGATTTTGTCTTGAAATTTTAAAGCAAGACGGAAGGTTGAATTTGGGTTCCTGTAGGAGAATTTCAATTATTATTAGCATCATCAAAGTCGATTTTTAGTTACTCACTTAGGAGCTGCATTGGAATCAGTCTGAATTTAAGCAAATATGCATTTTAAAATCAGAAATCAATAATCTAGGCTACTGATCGACATCATCCGATTAGCGTCATCATCAGATCAGTTTCATCATTACAACAGACTCATCATCAGATTTGATTCCTCATAAGATCAGATAATACTCATTTTCAGATTATTCTGATGGTCATATCAGCCTCATCGTTAGACTATATTCGTCATAAGACCTTTGCTGGGTCGTTGATTTTGGAGTAGGTTGATTTTTGGGTTCCTTTAAGAGACTTTCAATTATTATTAGCATCATAAAAGTCGAATTTTAGTTACTCACTTAGAGGCTGCATTGAAATCAGTTTGAATTTAACAAATATGCATTTTAAAATCATAAATCAATAAATCTAGGCTACTGATCGACATCATTAGATCAGCGTCATCATCAGATCAGCTTCATCTTCACAACAGACTCATCATCAGATATGATTCCTCATCAGATCAGATAATACTCATTGTCAGATCATTTTGGTGGTCATATCAAACTCATCATTAGACCATACTCATCACCTGACCTTTGATAGCAACTCTTAATCTTATCTTGAAATTTTAAAGCAAGACTATTAATTATGAACAGATACTAAAGTAAAAGAAACATTTTTAATTAGAAAAATTGATTGAGATCATTTTCACCTCTCAGCAAATGAAAACGTCTAATTAAGGGATCAAAAATGACAGTTTCCAGTTTTTCAGTCATCAATATTTAAATTAAACGATGAAATCATCAATAAATTTGAAAATGTTTAATTGAAGAAAACTACAACGTTTTTTGCTATAACTGCGATTCGCTTTTTGTGACGTCTTTATAACCGTCATATTACGGCCGCTAGTTGACAGTGCAGCTTTTCTAAGAAGCCTAAGCTCTAGAGACATAATATGATCTGCAACACACTGTAGTAACCTCTGTTAGTGCAAATCAGTTGAAATAATTAACTTGCATTTGTAGAAAAAACGTAAATAACAAATTAATAGTATATTTTATCAACATTCGGTATTTTAGTGCAAAATTAAATTTTTACTATTCCAAATTACGATTCTTTTGAAATACCCAATTAGTAGCTTTCAATTGTATTTAATTTAATTGCCCCATTGTGAGAAGAAAATCAATTAACGAAATTTTTTATTTTTCGTACAATAAGCCACACGCATATAAAAACTTTTACTTTTTTATTATTTTTTTTAATTAAGAATCAAATTAATTAAAAACAAAATAAAAAATTTAAAGGTATGTTGTAAATTTACCAACAAAAATAAAAGCAAAACAATACAATTGTTCATAATACAAAATAAAGCTGACCCCTTTTGCATTCTTAAAAGTTGAAGTCATTCAAGTCGAGTTTGAAATTCTTTTGGGAATTGGCACTATAAATTTCTCGTGACAACCAAACGACGTTTGTGTGGCTAAACAGTAATTACAAATATTTCTTTTGGATACATTCAAACAAAAATTTTTGTACGCCCCATTTAAAACTATGATCCTCAAAGTACGTGAAAGTTGTCAGTGGAGTACGTCGCTTTTCTCTATTTAAATCAGTTTCCTCTAGGTCAATTGTAGCGCCGCTGGTTTATGGTATTTCCTTTTTTTAAATAGTTTCAAAGAGTCAAGATTGAATAGCGTACAACCAGAAACGTCAAAATATTCTTTTCAACTTTTATTTTCAGAGATTTATAGTTTAGTGACAAGTAGAACAAATTTTTTGTATATGAAGAAGGTTGTGTTGTGCTCCTCCTTGGGAAGTGTATGTGTCTAACTGTAAATTTTTGTACTTCAATGAAATTGAAGGTGTTGCTTTGGGGAATTATTTGATGAGGGTTTCTTAAAATTCTATTTTTTATTTTGTCTTCGAGACTCGCTAGTGTGTTATGTTTGTGGGTTGAGGACATCAGAATTGATGGCATTAGTTTAAAATTAAATAATTAATTTTTAAATAGACCATATTTCGCCTCTTTAATTTTATGGAACAGTAATAAATATTATTCCAAAACTTAAGTCGTTTTTTTTAACCAAATTGATATCTATACTTCAATCTCACAATTCGAGATAGTGACTCATCCTAATATGTGTTCACAAAATTTAGCTAGCTATAGCGCGGCTTCTATTGAGATAGATGCAGAAAACACGTGCCGCTTTAATAGAATAACGTACTTTACTATAATTTGACAGAAGCTGACAGAAGCTTAGTAGTAGAAGTGGATCCGAGTACGAACGATTGTTCATAATGCTGTACCGAAAAATCTCGATGTAATCTCGTCTTTATTCTATAAATGACATAACTGTCTACATTTGTGAAACTCAACTATAGTGACAATCAAAGTCGTGAACGTGGAATCGTAAAAAAATAGCATCGTATTTCATTCAACTCATGACGAGGATGATATAATAGTAGGTACAAATTGAGTAATTAATGTCAAAATTTAACGATTTTATAGATCTCACACATGATGGCTCCACCACAAGCTCTGAACTTTACGAGAAATGCCAAAATTTTATATTTTTTGTCCTGGAACTCCCGAATTAGCCTCTTCTTTTTTAGAAAACAGTTATAATCATTTCAACCTAGAACCCATAAAAATCTAATCACGGGACTAGGCAGTAGCGTAACTGAGCTTTTGAGAGTCTTTCCGCAAAATCCAAATTGGGGGCTCCTATCCATCCTCGTTTAATCATTTTACTTTACCACAAATCGATTTTATAAAGAATTTTTATACTAAACGATGTTTTGAAGGTCTTTTCTATCCTCGGGCTCTCCCGCAACGCCCGGGGGGCCGTTATTTATGCCACTGACACTAGACATTCGTTTACATTGACACAAATTTGTTAACTCACGCTTACGTCAATGTCGATAAGGCTAAAGGCGTTATTTTGTTATAATTCTCTTTATACTTTTGAACAAAAAAACCTTATCGTGTTTGTTTGTTAAGATATCTTGATCTAATATAAATTTCTCCAAGTCGTCTATACACAGCGACTCTGAAGTGGTTCGTATGGTCGTGCTGATGCCAAAATATATCTAATAGAGATCGTGACTTTTCTCACTTACCAGATAGAGGCGACCAGCCTCTTCTCACTGAGTAAAAGTTTTGGTATTTTCCATTATTTCAAATAATCATATTTCAATAATATTGTTTGGTATTCTCTATTGCAGGGTTTCCCAAATTGTGCTTCTTGGGAAGGTAGCAAGTGATCCGCGAAAAAATATTAATAACAAATCTATTTTTAATTTTTCTAAAATTTATTGATTATGTATCATTATCTACCCTTAAAATTACACAATGTGCTCCGTCAAAATTCAAAGACCCTGAAAGTGCTCCATCAGAGAAAAAGTTTGGGAAGCCCTGCTCTATTCGATTCTGTAGGTACCTGCTTGCGCATGATGAGAGAATGAAGGAATTAAAATTTCAATTATAAATTTCTTAACATACTGTTCAAAAAATTAATTAGAAAGTGAAAGCATTCGTATTTAAGAGGGATTTTATTCGTAGAATCAATTGTTCAATGTAGCAAAAAATAAAGAATACGTTATAAACCCAAAAGAGCTACCCTTGATGCGCTGATGTATGACCTCCTCCATTGTCCTTCAACCTCATTATAAATTTATTTTATTTACTCTCGACTTTTTCACCTAACTGAATTTAATAACATTCTGTCATTACTAATTTGCATAGGTACAAAACTTTATAGAAAAAAATTCTCCTCTTTTCTCCTCGCGTCTTTGACTGTATGATACGAACATATTTATACATAATTAATTATCTTGTTGATTTAAACTGATGTGTTCAATTTACGTTGAAGACTTTTGTCTAGTGTTGCGCTCATTATTAAAATTAACTTAATAAAAATGCCAGTTCAATAAATAGTTATGACGAATTGATCGATAGATTTGATTGATAGATTGATGGATAAAGCTTAAATTTTCAATAAAATAAAATATCAATTATAAGAGTTTTTTTATTTTGTTACATTTACTTATATTTACATAACAACAATTTTGATAGTAATATAATATTTTTTTAAAATAAAAATTATACAATTTTACCCAGATCTATGTATTGACATATATTAAATATAATTTATATACAATTCACTTAAAATTCACACAAAAATATTTTTAATATAAATCAATTAAGGAACACAATTACGTGACTTCAAAATCAATTTTTTTGAAGACACTTACATATAGTTTAAAGTAATACTGTCATAAATTTCGCCACATCTAATATACAAAATATACCAAGTTTACACCACTTGATACAATAACAATTGCTTAATTAATCTATAATAATTGGCTTATATAAACAATAAATTACAAATAATAAATGCCCTATATTTACAAATTAACTATTTCACAATTAACTTTTTTTAGTCTTCGTACTTAAAGACTTCTTTGGTAATTTTCCTTTTTTGGCAATTAGCCAGAATAAAATTAATGAGATAATCGAGATTGCGGACTAATGGACGAACTAGGAGTTTGTCTCGATAGCGGCGGCGTATAAGGACTGTAACGATGTAAGGCGGAAGGAAAGAGCGATTTTGAAAGACGCATATCGGAAGAACTATTGACGTTTGTAGGACTAGGCGATCCCGACGACGAACTCGGCGTAGATGACGGCGGAGGAGGTGGTGGTGTAATTTGTGATCTGTGCGGAGCCGGTGGACCTAATAAACCCGGTGGTAAACCACCGTGAATAGGCGATTGCCACGATACGCCACTTTGATTCCATAATTGAGTGGGTATTCCCAAAGGAACTGCTGCACGTGCTAAATATTGACCAGAAGTACTACTAAGCAACATAGCGTGTAGTTCGCTAGGATTATAAGGATTACTTCCTGCTCTACCCCACATTTGAATATGCGCCCTAGCTTTTTCCATCATAGCCGCCGAAAATAACGAACCCGAATTGTTATTTTCAGCATCTAAAGGATCGCCGTATAAACGTAAAGAGTTTCTTAAAAAGTGTTGTTCCATAAACAAATTATCCATCGGTTCTCTGCAACAAAAATTTAAATTATTAGATTTGAGATAAAAAATAAACGACACGTTAAAAATTGAGCAATTGTTTGCTGATAACTGATAAGATACGCCCCATTAATCCACAAAGTTTTATACTGAAACGTCACAATTAAAAAATTACATTCCATTCGAATTTATAATGGCGCATCTATCAGAAAAGCTGTAAAATTGAGATAACTCTTGTGTTTTAATTTATTTTAATTGTTAATAAAACTTTCTTTGTGTGTAATTAGAGATTGTAATTGAAAAAAAAATGTAAAACGCTCATACCTGTATACGAAATTAGCTATTAACACGTAGGAATTAATTTTAATAATAATACCAATTACTACGAAACACGTCCATAAATGACGAAAGTGATAAATATAATTCATGTGGAACGAAGTGAGTAAAAGAATCAGCTTATTGCTGTTGTGATAGAATTTAATTTACGTGTTTCAATCTCAGCGCGGCTTTTTGTAGGCGGAGAAGTAGAAGCCGCTCTGTAATTTTAGACAATCGTTGTCTTCATGCCGATGACTTGATGATATAATGAACCCGACGTATTTTCTCACACCTCAGGTAGGCTATCGTGAGCTGTTTTCCCACTTATTTTCTTATTTTGTATTTTTGTATCTCTGTAATTAGGGCGGCTGTTACACAGCAACCCCTGGTGGCAGCCTGTGGCTAAAGGCGGAGTTCCCAGGTCTCTCATTATCGGCTCACCGCGCGATCGTTCTATCTCAATATTATTGATTGTTTTTACCGTCACTCCACCCAAACTCATTCTCTATGATTTGTTTAAAACGGAGGCGACAAACTCAAATTTTAGCTCCGAGCTATAGTTTAAATCTTTAAATACTCCTCCTTTAAGCACCAGCGATGCTACCACACCAACTATAACGATAATTATCTTTGTGAGCCTTAGGGAAGCGGCTCTTTGTCATGGAAATTATAACAATACAACACTTTTATAGTGCCATAAACGCCTTACAATTACAAAACAAATTGCGCTAACGCAAAATTTAAAAAATGAATTTCAATTGTAATTAGATGTCTTTATATGTTGAACGACCGCATAGTTAAAAACATTCAATTTCAATGAATTACCTATAGTAACATTAAAAAGGAATTTTTTATTGAAATATAAAAATAATGCCACAAAGGGCAACGTATGTACGTGAAGCAAAAAAACAGATGACTAAAACTCATCACGGCTACTGTTCGGGTTTATGAGCTATAAAAACTTCTCACTAATAACACTTGGTAATTACTTAGAAACTCATTTCGGAAAAAAACCTGTTTTATTATTTTTGTGACCAACAATTGTCTTCGCTGAAGATAGTAAATTACAAAATGAAATGTAAAATTCGAGTAGCTTAAATTGCAACATTTCATGGTAAAATAAGAAAAATATTAAACTTAGTTCGCGCTTTTCTCTATAGGGGGCGCTTTTAACTAAATTTAAGCTTTTTTCAACTAAATGAAGTAAAAAATTTAAAATGTTAGGAAAAATTATTGAAGGGGGCGAACAAAATACTAAATTAGGATATATTTTAACACGAAATAAAAGTTAAGGCACTTATCGTACGAGTTTTTTATGCTAATAATTAAACGTGTAATAAATTTAGGGGTTGGAAGAATTAGTATTTCCGTAATTACTATAGAAAACAATTTACACTTGGAAATGGAGTGTTAAAATTTATGCCAAGTTTGTACAAAATTATGGTTATTTGTGTTGATTAACTAAATAAATGTTTTAATTCTTAATAACTCAAGTTCATGACTGAAAATGGACTAAAATTTACTTACTTTATGATTAGGAAATTTTTTTGCTCCACCTATACACAATTTTCTATTTTTAATTTTCAAAATTACTCAATTTGAAAGGTTAATGTTATATTTTACGCCTTTTAGGTAAACTATTTTTTTATTTGCAAAAGAATCCAAGATGGCTGTAAAATTTCTTTTTTAGGAGCAAATTATAGTTAGCCCTTCACGCGAGTCTCGCAAAATTTTGCGAGATGCGAGACGAGACGCGTTCATTTCTCGCGAGAAATCTCACAATTGAAGCTCTAGGCTCTAGGGGCTTCACGCGAGGCTCGCAAAATTGGAAGAATCTCGTATTCTCGCCTCATAAAAACTGCGAGATGCGAGGCGAGAAGCGTTCATTTCTCGTGAGAAATCTCAAAATTTTGAAAATCACGCACTCTCGCCTTGCAAAAAATTGCGAAATGCGAGGCAAGAAATGCTCATTTCTGGCAAAAAATATTGCAAGTGAAGTTCTAGGGGCTTCACGCGAGTCTCGAAAAATTCCGAGAATCTTGCATTCTCGCCTCGCAAGAAAATTGCAAGATGCGAGGCAAGAAACGCTCATTTCTCGTGAGAAATCTCGCAAGTGAAGTCTTAATTATTATAGTCGACGTTAAATTCTACAGGGTGAATTCATTTTAATTTATTCTATGGGGATCTCGCTTTTTTTACCTTCCTGGGGGACCTGTTACCGATCTCAAAACTTGAGCGAAAACGAACCTTTGTGTTAACCAGAGGTGTTTTGGATCCAGCCTTAGTTTCGTTTCCTCAAAGAAGGTTACCATAATTCATCATATTTCTTACCCGATATTCAATTGTTAAAATATAGCATAACATAACATAACCTAACATATACCCTTGCCTGATCTAGCCTAACCTTTAAGGTGGTGAAAAACAAAAATACAAGTTTTTGTTTATTTTACTTATTTATGATTTTTTTATATTCTGAAAGTTATTGATATTTTTAGGGGGTCAGGAGATTATTTGGGGTCAAATTACATAAATGTCGCTGATAGGACAGAATGAAACCAGTCCGGTACTGAAAAAGCGCGTCACAGATTTGGGTATTAATCGTAAGATACATCAAGGGTCATGTGATATAAAATCAGAGATAGATCCAGAACACTGTTATCAGCAGGTTTTTCGGTAGGATCTAGAGCAGCGTTTCTCAAAAACTAAGCCGCAAGAGTCTCCAAATGTGCCGTGAAATTGTAGAAATAATTATTCTTGAGTTTTGATTAGAATGTTTTCATTAATTTCAGAAGCACTATTGTACAAGGAGCTAGAGCCTCGAGAAGCACCGTGAGTTGTAGAATTCGACTTATTATAATTTTTTGGAATAATTTTTATAAATTGATTATAGCAGCTAAGAAAAATATTTTTACGGGCTTAGATAGAGAATTTTCTTTTCTATAATTTTCATTAGAAGTAAATTTACCGTCAGACTACTCCTTAAGGAGCTAGAGCCTCGAGAGACACAGTGAGTTGTAGAATTTGACTTATTATAATTTTTCAACTTTGATTAATTCTCATAAATTAATTATGATAGTTATTACAAATATTTTTATGTAGTTCGATAGATAATTTTCAGCTATATAATTTTCATTAGAAGTAAAATTACCGTCAGACTACTCCTTAAGGCAGTGTTTCTCAAAGTGTATGCCGCGACGCCCGCGACAGATCACTGTGCAGCGAGAACCTTCAAGTGTAAACAATTCTTAAGGTTAGGATGTTCTCATTAATTTCAGTATTCATTCATTTAGAAGTTTATTTTTCTATGTGTGTTGAGAATTTTTTTCTCGTCGGAAAATATGCCACTAGAGTAAACAAGATTGAGAAGCTCTGATCTAGCACTCTCAGTTGGTTACATTATTTTTCTCGTGTACTTTCGTAATTTCCTGCTTTCTTGATTATTTTTGGTAAAAAGCATTAAATAAAAGTTGTAAAGCATAGACTTCTGTATTTAATTCAATAAATGCAATTAATTTTGCTTGTTGTAAAACGGCACAAATTAGATCTGTATGTAATGATTAAAAATACAACGATGCAAGAGTTTTTCTTTTATAAATGTTTCATAATTAATTTGTGTCTTTACAAAGGATGCAAAATTAACTTTGTTTAATGATTTAGATGCCGAATTTTATGCCTAAAAAATTTTATTCAAAACTCTTTTGTATAAAATAATTAGGAAAACCTCGAAAATCTGATTTTTTTACATTTTAAATCCTTTTAAGACTGATGTGAGAGCAAATTTCTTAAAAGGTTTAAAAATTTCCTCTTTAACCAACAAATTTCATCTGCACTGTTGATTTATTCAATTAAGGGTGGCATATTGATTTACTATAGTAAAGTGACATTTTTGAAATAAGGAAGATGTTGCAAACTATAGAAGAGGGATAAAACAGAAAGTTTATACTAGGCTATTGTAAACGTCCCACTAAATAATAGAGTGGGCAGAGTATTTATGGTAGTGCTATAGTGCTACTGATGCAAGAGGGGTGAATCATTCTACAATTTTGTCAGCTAAATTCATTAGCTAGGTATGGAATTGAAAATAAATGCTGTTTTATAAACAAAAAAATTAAAACACAAAAAGTATCATTTTCAGCTTTTCTTGTGTTCATAAAAAAAATTAATTCCCCTAAAAGTTCCCTTAAACAGCCTAATTATGACTTTTTTAAAATGTTTACAAGAAAGTGATTTTCCTCACCTGTCAAAATCTGTAAGTCTAGACGAGTCTCTAAATCCTTTCGCAAAAGGATTCGAATCAATTTTGAGCTTGGTAATGAGTTGATTTTGATAAGCCGTAACTGCTGTAAAAACTGTTTCGGGAAATATAAAGGACCTATACTGTTCTTGTTCCAAATCGTTAATAGGACCCGAGTGGTCCTTCCATTTTACCAGATGTATCCTAGGTTGATATCTATGCATTGAATTCAGCACGATCTGAAAGAAATAAGGAAACTCTTTTAGAAAATCGTATACCACACACACATACACCGTAACTGTTAACGTTTTAATGTTGTAAACAATTTCGTAATTAAAAATCGTAAACGAGGCTTTAGTATTAATAAAAATTAATATTTATTTATTCATACAACACAAATACGATTATAAGTGTTTAACATATTTTAGTTAAATTACTCTTATTTTGTTATTAGTCAAGTACATAAATTAAACTTGTTGATAGATGAATTTAAAATTAACATTTACCTTCCTATACTTGAATTTATTTAAAACTAATTTTTTTCCTTCTTCTTCTCTTTTTTAGTGTTTTCAAAAGGCTACAGGTAGTGTTGATGTATGCAAAATCGTATTGTACTTAATAGCATTGTTATCGCGTGCGGACATGGCGGCCATTGTAAGTCGCAACGCCGCCAATCATTATCGCCACCAGGAATTACGAGTGCACGTTGCTTGGCAACACTAGTAAAAGTCCGGGGAGCCCGTGTTGTGTTCCGGGTTGATAAACGCAAGCGCATCGTTGTAAAAAGAAAAAGTAAAAGTATTTTCTTAAATGTTCTTTGAACCTTTTTAACCCTTGTCAACTGCAATTTATTTTTTCTTTAACGAAATGCTTAGTTTAAGCATCATTAAATAGGGGGTTATAAAAGGGTTCGTACATGTTTAATTCCACTAAATAAGAGACAAATTGCTTTTTCATGGCAATGAAATTTTTCTCAAGATTTGTATTTAAATTACTCCAATTGATGCTCGAAACTGTGGAAATACTAAATATTACTTAGTGTGCCATGCAAAATATTTTGTTTCCACATGACACATGACTATCAGAAGATTAAAAGAGGACTTTGGAAGTTTTTTCCTGAAATACAATTTTTCGTAATTTAATTATGAAGGTTTAACAACGAAAATTTTATCCAGTATCCACACTGATGAAAATTTGATTATTTGATTATTTTCGTACTGATTAGCATAAATTAATTGTGTTTGTTAGTAGGTAATTAAAAATACGAGCAGTAACTGAAGATTAATTAAACACCCCAAGTATAAAGTGGGATTGCAACGGTGCATAAGTAACGCATAGAAAAGCTCCTCTTAAGAATTTCCTCGAAAGTTTGCAGTAATTGTAAACTACTCTAATTAACTGAAGCTTTAGGCTTCAATTACACTAAATTCATGAACATTATCCACTGAAAATAGATTTTTTAGAGAGTTTTATAAAGAAAAGTTTAGGATTTCGCCCTCAAGGGATTCGCTTCGGTCTTCGGCCCCTCTAAACCCTCTATAGTAATTTTATAACTATAAAATATTAAATATTTGAAGAAACAACGTGCTTCTACATGACTAATGTCCATACCTATGTAGGTACCTATAAGTACGCCCTTTTGTCTGTCTGTGCTTTTGTCCATCTATATATCTGTCTGTTCGTCTGACTGTCGGTCTGGCTTGCTAGCCGATTGGATGGCTGTTTTTGTGCCTATTGATCTATTTATTAAACAAATAAGAATTTGTCTGTGCTTCATATGTCCCTCTATGTGTCTAATCAAAAAAAACTTGAACATTTGCAACTTCCAGAAGATAGTGTCACGCGCAGAAATATTACGCAAATTAATAAATGTAATTATACAGGAATGCAACAATGTAGGTTTGCAAAAGATTACAATATGTGAATATTGTAATAAGTCGGGAATGTCTTATTCAGCAGAATAGTCAGTGGTAGTCGTCACGTAGACAAAACTGATAAAGGACCCTCGATGGGGTGATGGGGTCAGTGAATCAGTTACTAGTTGGGCGTCGAGTTAGTTAGTTCTGAATCGAGCTCCAAAGAAGTCAGTTGACTTAAGGGTTGTGGATGGGACTCCTAAGGAGTTAGTCATGGATTGAGCTCCAAAGAAGTGTTAAAGGGTAACCATTAAGGGATACATTAAGATGTAGCGTAGATTTATTACGCAAATTATTTAATGCAATTATTAAGTAAAGTAGTACAAGAATTAAATATACAAAGAATATTTCAATATACGTGACTGTTGTCATGTATTGAAAAATGTGAGATAAAGCATAAATTGTCAGTTTTAGCGATTTTAGTTGGCGCGTGCGAGAAGTTAATAAAAGGCCCCAAAGTAGGTTTTTAAGTCAGTTAGTTTATAATTGGCAGTCGATAATTGTCAGTCTGACAATTCGGGAACGTGAAACGTTTGTCGGTTGCAATCATTTGTTAATTATTATAATGGCTGTGTTATAATTGGATTATAACGCTAATATTTGGGTAAGAAAGTCTTTTAAATAAATTAATAATTTCAGCATTGCATATTTATTCAATAGGTTAGATATACTAATCTGAAACTCTTGATGTCTAGTTAGACCCTCCAGACTATACCTTCTGAGATCTATTTATTAAATAAATAGAAAAATGTCTGTTTTCATGTCTGTGCCTCGTTATGCCCCACTATGTGTCGAATCAAAAAAAAAACTTGAACTTTGGCAATTTCCAGAAGATATGTTAGATATGAATACTAATCCACCTTCGAGACTATACTATACCTTTCGAGACTTTTAATTCTTATTGCGACGCCCTCTAGCAATTTTAACGGAAATTTTAGTTAATTTTTTAATTGTCTCCAAGTCGTTTGCTGTAATGTAAAATCGAAATTTTTGAAAAAAAAAATTCTTGTCGTTAACTTTTTATTCTTTTGGTCACGAGTAATTTATATTCAAATAGCTAAAGGTACTAAAGAAGAAAGCGCTATTTTTGTCGACTTATATAACTTTAGTTATAACAAAATTTTGTATAATTTACGATATGAGTTATAGCATGCTCTAGGTATACCGTAAATATAAAATTTTATTATCCCATAAGCCGTTCGTAACCCAAAAATGACCAAAGAAATTTAAAAATGACAATTCAGACAATCAAATATTTATTTTGTAAACTCTAACGTAAGTTTTATCAAATTAAAAAAAAAATTATTGTAATAAAAGCTAAAGTCCTCTCCGAGCAATAAAAGTGAATTAAAACGGTAGTTCTAAAAATGTTTATGTCGGTTATGAAGTAGATACTTATAATAGTAGTCAATATAAATTTGAATTGGTTATTTATTTCTATATAAATTAATACCTACCACAAAGACCACCACGATACAAAAGGCAACAAAAAACGTCGTAACGTCGCTTACGAAAATTATGAAACTGTAATATTAGTTTGAGAATGCTATAAATCACTTAATATTACTTTCTGATCAGGTGAATACGTGTGAGGCAAACTGGCTACAAATCGATTTTTCAAAAGTTATACCTTAGTGGTGATAAACGTGCATGCAGTTGAATCGTGGAAAAGTCACACGCAAACTCTGACATATCAATTTACAAGGTGTAAAAGCGTAATAATCATATCACATTTTTTCGTTTAAAACATATTTTTTTTCTATAAATATATATATTTTATAGCATGCTCATCGCCGTGTCAAAATCTTGTTTTATCTTTATATTCACGCAAAGTCAATTATTTACATTGTTTTAAGTTTTATTTTCTATAGGTACGCCTTGTATAACCTCGAAACGTATCGAACATACCTCTATGTGAAATGACATGACATTTATTTACATACACACATACGTCAATACTTTTGTTTTTGTTCCAAAGCCAACGTAGTAGGCCAATAAAATACTCCAATAGTCCAGTCGGTTATGATAGAAGATGTTCATGACTTGATTAATAAATAGAGCAATCAAGATACCCAGGTCGTTCGAAAAAGTCCAAACCTAATACCCAGAAGTGGTATAGTTGACATCAGTTCTCTTAGTGCTATTGGAATAAAATGATGACTAATCGATACAAAGGCTTCTCGATCTTATAGCATTTTGATCGCTCATCAAACATCATCAATTATACGCTGTCTACAATCAAATGATTTTCATTTCTCGCAACATTACATAACGTATTAAAAAATCTCCAATGGACTCCTTATACGTACATCACAAACTGTGAAAGTTTAGTCTCGCACATTGAAAATACAATTCACTCGTGTTCTTTACAATTTATATCCATATACGTCCACAAATTTGCTCCAGCTAATAAATATGCAAATAATATAACCACAGATCGGTTGATTCCTAAGAAACATATTGTATCACCATTCGAACGTAAAGCATAGATCAATAGATATGGATAATCTGTTCATAGAATGCAGTGATGTAAATTATAATCAATTATAACACAATTCAATTTTTAAACATCTAAAAAGGTGTGGGTATAAATGTTTCTAAGAAGAGCTAAACTATTGCACCATTTAAAAAATATTTTATACCTCTAAGGATGTTGTTAAACATAATAAAGAACCTGATGGTGTTTAGTGAAGAGTTTTAGTTGTTAACAGTATCAAGATAAATCTCTAATTTATTGAAGATTTTTAAAATATGGTTGTGGACACAACATAATTTTTCACTTAATCATGAATGGGTCAAAATAAGAAGGTACCACAACTTCTAAATTCCAGGAGGCTTTTTCATACGTGTAGAAATAAGACTTATGTTGTGAAAAAAAGGTAAAAACCTGTCATTTAGTATTAATCAACAGCTTTTATATAAAAAAAATTTCAAAACATATTAAAATAACAAGTTATGATTATGTGACAATGTAAGTCTAAAGAAAAGTGTCTTGTAGCAGCTGCATTAATCGCACGCTGGGCGAGTCGTATGTTTATTAAGAAAACCTCACACGTTCGAATTTTCCACCAATGAAATATTATGTTTGGTTAAAGAAATTATAACCCACGTATTGTAAATACGCTACCTGGTGTGTCCGCGCTCTTCAGGGAGTCTTGAGGACAACAAATTTCTCACCTAGAGTCTAACAAGGCAACTCGTTTAAAATCCATTTCATGGAGATTGAAATATGAGCATTTGTGTACAGGTCTGACCTCAAGGGGGTCCATTCATGAATGACGTAGCAATCGAAACCAAGAATGTTTTTAATAAATGTCATAAAATTTGTTTCAAAAAATATAAAAGAAGAAGGTTCTCCATTTTTTTTAATATTAATGTTGATGTAACGCGATTAACTATGT
The DNA here is from genome assembly GCA_963924605.1 of Malthinus seriepunctatus. Lineage (NCBI taxonomy): Eukaryota > Metazoa > Arthropoda > Insecta > Coleoptera > Cantharidae > Malthinus > Malthinus seriepunctatus. The sequence continues at coordinate 16,700,197 of OZ004600.1, forward strand.
TATAATTTATAAAAATTTACGAACGATAATTGGCGTTTTAGTGTTGGTTAAAATTAATATCAAACTTTTTGGATAATATCAGATTTTATAATGACAAGCTTAATGATATGGTGACGGTTAAATTTACGTTAAAAAAATAATTATGTTACATAACATGTTTTATAGTAATTGAGTGGCCATCAAATAGATATTTCTTTTATTTTAATTAAAATTTATTTTATTTTTAATTAAATTTCGAAAAAATTACAAAATAATATTTCTCTGTAACTAATGGCTACTTATTTTCCCCTTTTTTCCCTTTTTTTACCTTTTAAATAGAGAAAGGTTCTTTGGAAACACTAAGGGTAATTAGGGCCCAGCGCTTAATTAAAAAACCTGAACTGGGAGCCTATGATTATTAGCGTACCTTTTACTACGCTATGCTAAAAAATACCTACTCTTTACCCCTCTCCTACAAACTTTAGAAATTGATAAAAGAATGGTAATGGATAAATAGGTAGGAACCCATCCCTGTAGCTCTACAACATACGCATACGGTAGCTAGTCGATAGTCCCTCTGGAGATGTGCTCATTGATCCAAAGGAAATACAGTCAAAACCAAAAGTTATAACGACACTGCTTTGTACGACATATCGGATAAAAAGACGAACTGTACAAGTCCCTTTTTTGCTTTTTGCATAGTTTTGCTTAAAAACATAATTACTTAGTAGGAAGTACGACTATCGGTTATAGCGACCGAATTTTGCTACCATGCGAACCCATTTAAAAATCTTTTGCAGTTTCTGCACTTAACTCTTCAAATTTTTGTACTTAGATCCATTGGCTTCTGATCCCCTCATATAGTGTCGCGCCTCGCGCTTAATATAACTATGATATCGTACAAAAACACACAGATGAACAGGTAAAGAAGTAGGTTGTTAGGCTGACCCCAGCTCGGGCGCCAATTCATAACGAGTTCACCTTTCTTGAAAACAATTGAAAATTTTACGTAAGAAAATATTGGTAGGTACAGTCAGCCTCACAATTAATGGCCACCCTGGCTTTATGTCTAGCACAAATTGTGGATGCAATCATCATGACACCCCCTACTTAAATTCAGGGGCTACTTTATTTTGCCAACAAGTAGTAAATCAACAACCTCCCCTTCTGTCCTTTGTCGTTGTTGGCTAATAACCACTTTGGAGTATAGCGAGGGTGCCCAATAATTGTGAGGCTGACTGTACATACCTACACACAGCGACACAGACAAACAAATATGTATTATATGTATACGTATACATACATCATATGGGCTGAAGGACTAAATTCTAAAAATAATTACGTATAGACTGATACATTACCCCATAATAAATGCTAAATGAGATTTTAGTTTGAGAACAAAAAATTGAGAAAACAATTATTTCTGGAAAGTATAACATTTCGATATACCTTCTTGAAGATTGTTGCCCATCCCAGATGGCCATGTTTTTTATAACCGTGTCATTTAATTTAAATTAAGGTGACGATGCCTGTCAGTACGTTGACATTTAAAACTATATTATCAAGCATGCCTTAATACCAAATTAAATTGTAACTAGAGAACTGTGAAGCTGAAATAATTAAAGTAGGAAGACAATTTAAAATAAAGAAAAAGCAACACCTGACAAAATGACCTAACCTATTAAAAGCCATTCATATTTAAAAAAAAACTCTACTCCACTAGAGAGACAGGTTTGATGGGCTAAGCAGAAGCACTCTCAAGCTGGCGACACTGCGATTTTTTTTTCTGACATAAATGATAAACTCAATATAAAAAACAGACTGCAGACCCTGCAGGGCCTGCGAAGCCCACCTTAGACAAATATTTATATCCGATTGAGATTCAGTAACATTTTACTAAAATATTACACAGCAATGGAAGGTATAGAGGATGATTTTTTTTAAGTGGTACCAACATTTGGGATCTCGGTAACGGTAAAAGTTACAAAAGATTGCAAAAAGTTGCATGTTTTGATGAGAAAATTCCAAAATTCACAATGGTTATTGAGATAACGCAAAAAGGACAATTGATAATTTAGTTTTTCGACTGTAGTTTGAAAATAGTTTTTTTTAGAAAAAAATTCTATAGAAAATAGTTTCAGGAGGTCAAAAGAGCTATCAAACGATACTTAAGTCGACATTTTATCACATTGACGCTAGGTGTCGCAACGTCACATTTTCATTTTCTTATGAGGACGTGTTTTTTTCATAAAATTGCTTAATTGGCTTATCTAAATTCGGAGACCAAACGAGAACATAATATCTTGTACTTTTTTTAATTTACATAACTTTTCGAGAGTATGTTATGTTACGTTATATGTTATTATGTTACTTTATGTTATTTTTTACGATGAAAAATAACGCTTAAAACTTAGGTTCTAATAATACAAATGCAAGTTCATTAGAAAATAAAATGACATTAGATAAATAAATAAAAATTTGATTTAATGAACTTGCAATTCTAAAACTTTAAAAATCAAGTTTTAGCCGTTAGTTTTCATCGTAAAAGATAACATAAAGCAACATAACATAAACTAGAAAAGTTGTGTAAATTAAGAAAAGTACAAGATAGAAAGTTCTCGTTTGGCATCCTTATTTAAGCAAGCCAACCGAATAATTTTCTGTCCCTATAGGGAATGAAAAGTTATCGTCGCGACGCATAGCGTCAATGTGATACAATGTCGTGTTTAGAATCGTTTGATAGCTCTTTTGTCTCCTGAAAATCTTTTCAGAGTTTTTTCCAAAGTAAACAATTTTCAAACTACAGTCGAAAAACTAAATAGTAAATTTTTTGTTTATTGCGTTATCTCGCTAACCATTTTTAATTTTGAATATTTCTAAACAGATTCCCAAACCTCATCAAAATATGCAACTTTTAGCTAATTGAACCACAATATCATAACTCAAAATAACTTTGCTGGGAAAATAAAAGTTTTTGAGTATGATGCACTGTTAAAACCCATCAGGAATAACAAAATAACAAAAATCAAAGCTATAGTTATTATGCTAGATATAGAAGTTTTGCGTTAGTTTAAACATTAAGCTTCGATTTAATATAATTTGAGTTTAATTACTCTTAGTCATGTTTCAGTAGGATAATTTTGAAAGTTCACGGATACATAAGCACCATATAGTAATATTGTAGGAATATAAAATGACCTAAAAAAGTAAGCAAATGCTTTTAGTCAAATTACTTCCAACTAAATGAATTTGTAATTAATCATAAAAACCTTAAAAGAGTTGACGTGAAAACATAAAACAATAACCTAGAAATGAAACACGAAAAGTTTTGTACTCAAAGCCTAAAATTTTAACATTTTTGCATAAACGTTTAGCGATAAAATATTTATAAATAATCACTTTTAAATAATCTTACACCCCCCTTCATTTGATAAATTATCAAAGTCCTACCATATAATAATTTTTCAATTTACCTTTGAATTTAATAACAATTTTAAAAATAAAAGTAGCTAAAGGTTGTTGATAATTCTCAACATTGACTAATTTCTAATGTCAACTTTGAGTTATGAACTCCAGAAGACTTTGCATGCTGTGACTTCATATAATCTTATTTTCAATCTGAAGCATTAAACACACTCACAAATTAGAACTAAACATGTGAGACTCATAGCAAAACAAAAAAAATCAAAAATTTTTTAACAGTAAAAGCTCCCAAAAGTTCGTAACATTTAAATTCGACCTACTTTTTTATACCTAATTATTATTTCATTTCAACACATCAACAAAATATTTAAGTCTTTTATGATTAATGATTTTCTACTTTGATATGTTGCCATGTAAATTAAACTTCGATTTGTATCATATTAAACGACTACTAATGAGGCTCAACCGCGCAAGGTTTTTCTATTCGGAAAAATCATGGAATGAAGGGAAATTCAATTTCTTTTAGAAGAGTTTCTAATAGTATGGAAAGGTAAATTTTAATTTTCTTTTTATCTACTTTTACGATTCGGGAAAATTCATATGTAAGCAAATCGGGGTGCCTTTTAAAAAAATAGAATATAAAATATCTGACTCGTATTTACATTTATTTGAAACGGTTGTAATATTTTAGTGGTGGGATCTAAATATTGATATGTTTGTTTGGAAATAATAAGAATTTCACAAATTCCCAATCAATCAAAAACACTATGATTAAAATTTCTCAAAATCGATCACTGAAACTTTTTGAAAGCAATAGAACCCTCTGGTGGCTAGTGGTAATTAAAAAACTGTTTTAGAACCCCTGGTTTTTAAAATTAATTAACTTGTAATTTAAACTAAAATTTTAATAATCAGAGGTAACGTGAGAAGGCACGTAAAGTAACTCCGATAAAAATATAAAATTATTTATGATTCGTTTCACACTTATAAGACAAAAAAGATTTTTTTTGGAAATTTTTTCGAATTTTTATTAATTAATTAAAAGAGTCGATTACTCGTGTATAATAAAACAATTTGCATAAAATGATAATGAAGTGTAACCTTATATGCTGCAGTAAAGCACTCGAAAAGAGTGAATTAATTTAAGAAAAATAAAGCTACCGAGTTTTATAAAAAAAATAGATTAACATAGATAAAATGATTAACAGGTTGGTTGTTGTAGGTAATGTTATAAAATTTTTGAAATTAACATTCCAAAATTTATTACTACACGTTTTTTAGCTAACTTACGGTTGAAATGGAATGTTGTTATGGACACCACAAATTGTCGCCTTGGTGTAGTTTAAGACCACCATGGTAATTTTACCTTTCAAAATCTCACACAAATGTACATTTTACACCCACGCGGCTACTGTTAGTTTCATTCTTTTACAACCCTCGTATAACCACAACTTTTAAATCGGATTAGTCACCAATAAGATTTTTGCAGATTAAACTTTAACATAATCGTTTTTTAACTTTTGAGAGTTTTACAAACATTTCCGTTTCCACCTTTTATTCTTTATTATGTAGGCGCTATAAAATCCTAATAATATTATACACTTCAGTAGGTTGCTTATATTAAAGAAAAGTCTAGTATATAATTATCTGCTGGAAAATAAGGCTGATTTGTGTTTGAAAGGTATAAACGTGTGTCACATTATTTACTGCAATAAGTGTTGTACTTTTATACTAGCTCTTATGATAAACTTTAAGCATTAGGAAAATTCTAATTGGCCAACAACCTCATTTATGCTCAAATAAATAATTTGTCTTTTTTCCTAGCGTGCATTCACTGCACTGTCGTGAATCAAAGTATCATGGGGAGATACAAAGTCGATGCTAATTGAGCACGATGGATGAGTGTTTATAAAGAACTGTTTTACTTGTTTGTTTTTCAAATATTATCGTTTTTAGCTATTTTAAAATATTTATATGCAGTAAGAGGTACTTTAGGTGAGTAAAAATACTCACAAAATTGAATTTATGAATCTCTCTTTTACAGAAGGAAAAGTCATTGCTGTTTTATTGCTAAATATGCATTTAACGTTGTAATAAGCAATTTTGTTCAATTTATAATAATTCATATGAAAACCTTTCTCGTCTCCTAAATATGGTTGGTTATTTGATGAAAGTAATAGCTTTGCTCGTTAATATTTATGCAATTCTATGGTTATAATAATGTTATTTAGTATTAATATAAATAATACTTAACACTAAAAGATGTAATTCCAAACCAAATATGGGTATTGCTGTTTGCTATAAAAGTACAACAATGGTGCAATGATATACCTAGATCGAATTGTTTTAAAAATTTTGCAAGTGACAGTAAATCAATTTTCTTAAAAGCGTGAAAAGGGAAAATTAACTTTAACTGCTTGTGAAGTAACTTAAAGTGAATGGTATAGCTAATTAGCTATGCGCAAGAAAAATAAATATTCAGCGATGTTATAGGTACTTATTTAGAGTTAGACGGTTAGACCTCTAAACAGAAGATTTAATAACAAAGTCATCTTCCTCAAATGAAAAGCAAATACAAGAAGAGTCGGTGGTGTAGCGAGAACTGAGAAGTCGTCTAAGCAAAAGTCAATAATTAGGTTGTAAATTGCTTGATCGAGAACGTATACCAAATTGGTACTATATTTAGATATTTACGGCTCTTAAATGAAGAGTTTTGCTAGTGATATACCTACTAATGCGGCAAGTTCTCTGGACTTTTACCCTTCATTTGAAACAAGTAGTTTATGATTTATTTGATCTGGAGATGGTTGTTTGGTAAACCGAAAAATTGATGATAGAATGACGAATGTCCATTGTCCATAGTGATGAACGAGAAATCGATTTTTTCTCGTCTCGTCTCGATTTCGAGAGGAGTAACGAAACGAGACTGCGATTTGTGATATGAGTTAGAATCGAAACTAGAGCACGAAAATAGTTTACGAGACGAGAGTGTCATTTTCAATTCGAGACGAGAGTCGAGACGAGACTCAAGTTTTGAAATACAAGACGAGACGAGAAATCGAAAAATTTTCATCTCGTCCATCATTAGATGTCCGAGCAGTTATACTGAAAGATAGCACCAAACGCCCCTAGAAGAAATTAAACGTTTATAAACCCAGTTAAAACTAGAAGAGAGCTTAAGTTGGCTAACAACGGCACCAACAGAGAAAAATAAAAGATAACGTCAAGATGGTTAAAGAGATAGAGAAGTACCCACAAAACTTTCGGCATAATTGTTAAAATACCTTCGAGGGATAGCTTTACTATTTAGTCCTTTCTTAGCAATTTCCCAATAGTAAGCCAACCTAACCATCGTTTTTTTCCTCGAGGGATGGAGAAATCTCAATGCACGAAGACAACCACCGGGAGTCCGCATTGATAGCTGTGTTAGATTTTCACTCACAAAAAAACCACCCTAAGGAGAGTTCAACTCAACAGTACCCGGAACCGCTTGCGCATTACTTTAGATACTATTGGCGTATAAGATGTAGGACTGATTAAAGAGAATATTGTCACGATAATATAATATCAAATAATTATTCATAACAGAACCAAAGTAGACCCCGATCTAGGGTTATAGAAATTAATTTAAAGTCTATCCCTATATTCTATTATGAAATTGACCTAACCTAACCTAAACTAACCTAACCTAACCTAACCTTTTTTTTTGTAAGGAGGGGAACCCCATGTCTTCCCTGCCCGGATGTCGTGTGGCAGGGGGGGTGTGGGACTCGTCTGAGAAGGGTGCCCAGACGGCTACCCTAACCAAACCCCTCCTCTCACCATAGACTAGAGCAACCAAACCTAACCTAACCTAACCGATTAAATGACAGATGATGTGACATACGGCTTCACAGATGAGATGATATATGGGATGACCGATGACGAGGGGTTAACCACTCTGCAACTTTGGTGAACAAGTTGGTGCAAATTTCTGCAAATTTTAGTAAATTTTGTGCAAATTTCTCCAATTTTCTGCAATTTTTTGCAAATGCTTGTAATTTTGGTGTACAGTTTATTGGTTAGTGGTCAACTTCTCGACCGATGTCTTCCTCTGACAAATAAAATGAAGTTTTGCACGCATGACAGATGGTCCTTCTCTCAGCCCCCGAGTATACTCTCCCTACCTCTCTCTCTGTCTTCCCCTATCTCTATATATCCTATATCCTACTCCCCCACTCTCTCTCTCTCTATCTCTTTTGTCTATATCTCGGTCTATTTCGAACCTTACTGCGCATTTCCTATGACACTGTGTTCTTTATTATACGATACCCAGCTTTTCGTTTATCGTGAGTTCTTTATCCTGAAAATTATTGATCTTTATACGAACCACAGCCGCCAACTTACATGTGTTACATGTGCTAAAGGAGTCTTGTCTAACTCTGGGGCATATTCTATTTCCTATTGATATGGAAGTTAGACCTCTAGGAGAGTCACTATAATTATTGTTCATCACGTTTTGAAAATCTTAAGGTTTCATGATCCATCATGACAATAAAGCTTTCACTGTTATTATGCTATCGGGGTGAAAGGAATATTAAATAAATGAGTTATTTAGAAATAAACTAAAAAAAATACACAATTGAAAATGAAATCATAAAATAATAATATTACGTCAATTTAACTTCTTATAATGTATACTGCTGATTTTCCTAATCAACTTTTTTGAAAACTAAATTATTAAATATTATGCTTGGATTATGACAATGTAATTGCGTAGCATTTCTAACAAAGTAATTGCATTTGCTCCCTTCGATAAAAAATAAACTACAACTTCTAGAATTTCAATTAAGCTTATTGCAATTAGTTACAACATCACATAATCATACCCATTCCACTACATTAACAAAGAATGTAACGAACTGTAAAAAAGAAGAAAACTCGTGTCTCGAAAACGCACGCAATTTTTTTTATTTGTTTCAAATTATGGTTTTCTTAATTAAATTCTCTCATCACTTAATTAAATATAGAGTTTAAAAATTACCACTTTCTAATTTTTTATCATTAATTTTAAACATGTGTAAAGTGTCAACACGTAAGTAACGAGTCTTTCTACTTACATGGCCGTGTTTGTCCATTTCGTTATTAGTTAGTTTGACTTTTTCGAACGAGACTACTTGTTTGCGTAGTTGTTCTCCAGTAAATGGCGAATCTGGATGGGTGTATAAACGACAAGGTGCAGGCGGATCGGCTTTTCCAGCTACTAACCAAGATGATCGATGATATGCATAACGATACCTTTTGTTATCAACTGGTACTATATCCATAATCACAGCGTATCTTTGCTCCGGTCTAACTCCGGTGAACGACACTCTTACCGTGGGAAACATTCTCCTATAACAAAATTAAAAAATTGTTAAAACGTTCGAGTTGGATAATTATAAAGTTTCAACAAGAAAAAATTGAGAAGCATTTGTTAAGTGGTATAAAACTTTATCCTCTTGCAACTAACACGTATAATAACCATTCATGTGAATGCATCAAAAAAGTTCTCCAGTAGTTGATTTTTTTCTAATTATTTAAATCACACGAAATTATCTTAGGTGTTTTTAAAAGGCTAATAATTTTTACACCTCGGCGTTCACGCAAATTTATACAAGTGTTGCTGTAGACATCAGTTCGACAGCTCTTCACTTGCCACGGAAACCGTAATTACAGGCTGTCCGTCTCAAATGTAGGTAATTTAGGTATTTTAACACCGCGTACATTTAGAAAGCACATTAAGGTTTAAAAAACATATGCAGGACGTGTATAATATGGCCACCTTGATCTATTATTTGTTGTTTCTACTATAATTTCACCCTTACACCATAAGGTTACTCGCACCGTGTCAGAGCGTTTCCATCTCTCATAAAACTTATGATTATTATCAAAACATAAATATAATTTCTAAAAGCGTAAAAATGTTACTTTAATAATACATTTCGTGTATTACCATCTGCACTTGTGAAGAAATATTAATAAAGCAGTGACGGCGTTTTAAACGAGGCCTTTTCGAAATTGAAACGAAATATTATTTTTCGTATGCTAATGCGCCGTTGTATCATGATGGTTTTGGAATATATGTTAATGAGCCCAACTGGGGTTTTCGTGAGTCGTGACCTACTTCGTTGAGGTTTTCCTCACGGTCGCCAATAGCTAACGCCACCACTGAATCAAAATCGATAGTCTTTAGCAAAAATATTAAGAAAGGTATAATCAAAATATTTGTTAAAGAATGCTAAAGTAAAACCCGATGACATTTTAACGTGCAAAATTAATCAAATTAAGCAATTTATCTTCTTTTTTTTCTCCTAATCGATACTCGAATCTCACAATTTTGTTAGTTTTGGTATATTAGTTAGATAAATATCATAAACAAAAAAATTAGTATGCATTGAAAAATATTAAATTAACATTAGTAAAATATTAAATAATTTACATATAAATGAGCCTTGTTGGACCAATGTCATAAACTAGTTTTTTGTTATGTTTAATAATTTTATTATAATATTTATTATTACACAAAAGTTTAAATCTAATTTGTATCAATGCGGTGTTCTAGTTTTTCTATTTTATTTCTGTTTTCAAAAACTTTTAGCGAATAAAATAATAATCGTAAATAAAATAGGTGTAGGATTGTTTTACTTGATAGTAAATTTGCATAAATAATTAATATTATTTTATTGCAATATTAATGTCGTCGCAATAAAATTTAATAATTAATAGTTTTTACAATTTTATTTGCATCTTGTACATTATTTATTATTTAGTGTCCAGGTGAATATTTATAAATTCGCATGATATTATAAAGAATGATGAAATATTCAATAGATTCGAGAAGGCTGTGTATGTGCAGTAACGAAGTTATCAGGATTTTTAACGTAAAGAGGGTGGTGACCCACGACTGTAGATCATAGAGATTTAACGTGTAAAATCATACTTTTGTAATTTTCTGTTACCCTAATATTATTTTAGGCAAAAAAGCTTCAAATCAAAGTGATGGGGCATAAAATTCTGCATCTAAGTCAATGATCAAAATTAATCTAGCGTGCGTTGGAATGACAGAAATTAATTAAGAAAATGTTGAAAACTTCTTTTTATTTTGAGGTATTTCTGACATTTTCAAATCTAATTTCTGCTGTTTTATACAAAGCGGGCAAAATCAATTTTTAATAATCTACAGATTTAAAGCCTTTTTCTGCCTATTAGGGAAGCAGGATATTATTGTGAAAGTATGATCGAGTGACGTAGGTAGCCAACAAAAATGAATGAATTTTCATTAATTCCTGTTTAACTTGAAATTAATTTTACGATTTTTTGGTAAGCCTTGGAATAGTAGTAAAAATTAATTAAAGTTCTTCAATTATTCGCAATATGACATATTGCTTCTTTTATAGCTAAAGTAATTAAATTAAAAACTGCGCCATTTACGTAAAATTTTTGTTTTCCACAGCTTTCTGAGATCCCTTTAGATTTTAGAATAATTAATTATTGGTATAGCTACTGTTAGAAAATTAATTTTTCATCTAACCTGCTTACCTAATACCTTCTAAACTGCTTCTACTGTTTCTAATAAGGGACAATATAATTTTAGGGTATAAGAGATCGACCGTTTTGCGTCCAGACGTCGGTCGCAGCGAGACGCGACCGCTGGACGTCTCAAGGAAATCCCACACGTTTAGGTTCCGTATGTTCTCTATAAAAGTGTACCACAGTACGATGCTGTTTCTCTAATGGTTAAATAGTATCTCTGGTAAATATCTTTATTACTCCACGAATTTTGCCATAAAATTGAGAAACTAACAGACGAAATGCTAAATTTCCAAACAGCAGTCCTTCAAAGGATTTAGAAGATGAAATTTTTTCTATTTACCCACGTTTTGTATTTTCTAAAGTTGCATATTTCGACATTGGGCCAATTCGGCATCTCAACCGTTTATGAGCTTCCCTGGATGGGCCCATTGCTTTGTAATTCGAAAGCTACGTTCGTTTTTCACCAGAAGGTATTTAGGGAAGTAACTTTCCATTTTGAAATTGTCTTAGCTGGGTGCAGCCTTACCCTGGCACTTCTCTAGTTTTTCGAATATGCCCCTCCCCACATGACTAAGTTGAGCGTAAAACCGTACCACTTTATATTATGATTTCCTGAACAGAAGTTAGCCGTACCTACTGGGATTTTCCTGAAAATTTTGAACCTCTTGTTTATTTAAAAGCTCCTTGAAGTGCATACACCTTGGATTTTATCCAATATGGCTGAAGTTTGTGCCTTAACATAGAGATCTTACACTTATAATATAATGAGCGATAAGTCAGTCTGTGGAAACATTTCTGTTACTACTTTTTGAGATCGATTTTAAAGTTTCGTGTTTCAAAAGGGTTCAATTTTTATACCTCTACGATTTTTAATTCGCTAGGGTAGAAAGTAAAAGAAGCCTCACTTTCTCAATTATCTGAAGACCATATAGCACATAGAAATGATAAAATAAATTCGAAATGGGTTTTTTCTTCGTATTTTTCACAAAGTAATCAATCAATGGACTAAATCGTAAAATATTTTTCCGAGATTGGATTGTTGTAAAGTTGCCTATCTTAATATTTTCGTCTGTTTTTTACACGAAATAATTTCAAAATAAATTTTCTTAATAACTCCGTAATGAAACACCATTGCATTTCACTTTGAGTTCTTATTGTAGCCGCATTTTCATTTTGAACTACATAATCAATTTTCACTGTATTTTTAGGATTTTTTTAAGAAAATATAAAAGTTCTCAATAAACAAAATAAGAGCCTAACAAGTCACAATGGGAAGCATAATTGAGTTGTAATCGCCTCAAACCAAAATTGTTTGTGGATATTCGTTAGTGTTTTTCAGAAACTTTTAGCCCTGTTTAGTAGAAAACCGGTAAATTAGAAATAATGTGGACTCTTGAAATAAAGATTAAGATTGTCCTGCATACCCCACTTACTATATCTTCTGAATTACTATACTATAAAGGCCTAATCTTAAATGGCTCTAACTACTAATTGCTATTGTTTGTCGCTCGTAATCTGGTACGGTATCAGATCTGGATTTCAAGAGTAAAGTGTGATGAACATTAATATCAAATTTCATTGCTTTTATCAGCAAATTAACGGTTCCATCCCTTAAAACAAGCAACCTATAATATGTGTTTATTGTAATAACTCAAGTTTATTTTATACAGAGAAATGTAAAAATGGCATTTCCACCTAATGCACAATTTTCATATTTTACAAGCCTTTTTTGCACCCCTAATGCACCGCTTGAGCCTATGTGCTCACGTTTATTGTTAAATAGCTATTATTCAGAAGTTCTTTTAGAGCAATCAACACAAGAAACAAAAATATTTTTTCAGCTTAAGAAAAACCTAATTCAGTTCCACAATAATTTTAATGTGGTCATGGGCCATCAGATAGGTAGATGATATTATCCAACGTGTTGACTGAGATTTATAAGATGCAAAATTAAATAGCTCCCGATATTAGCTCTTCTAATTAATTAATTAGTCGGTAATTACACATAATAATTACACTGGGGTATTTATTAACACTTGTAGGTGTGATTTTCCATTTGGAAAGTGTTTTCGTATTTCTTTTTATTAGATATTACATAATAATATGCAAAATTGTGAGCTGTAGGTTAATTTACTACGATACGGTAAACATATTCCCACGATTAAAGAAAAATATTTATACTAAATTTTTGTATTTATCCTATACATAAATATTATAATTGAATATTCAATAAAATTGCTGATAAATTGAATTATTCGCGTAGCATTTGGTTTTAATGCGATAAGATTTGCACTTTTGGTCGAATGCTCGAACGTGATGTGATAAAACTCAAATAGTGGAACAAATAAAAATTTTTAAATATTTTGATTCTTTTAGTCGATTTTTGAACGCGTTGTGGTTAATTTGGTGTCATTTTGTTGCAGTTTTTTGTGCCTTTTCAACAACGAATTGCATCGTATTCTGCAGTTTGAAGCCCAAATAATAAAAGGTGAGTTTATTGTTTTAATAATAACAACATTTTAGTTTTCTAAATTACTAATTACCTAATCGTGCTAAGTAAAGTGATTCATGATAATTATTGAAATAGAGGGGAGCTCATATATACACAGAACAGATACACAGGAAGGGTTAGTTTTTTTTATTTTTTGAGTATTTCGATTAAAAATAAATTAAATTTCAGATGTGTACAATAATGAGCTCTAAATTTTTTTTTCTAAAAGTCGCTATTTTTTGCACTATAATAACCAATTATTTTTTAAATAATTTTTGGAGCCCCTCTTATGTTACTGTTGTGGGTTAAGTTTAAGGGTTGCTATTCACAATACTTGTAGTCTTTAGTTATATTATTTTTGATTGGCCCTATAAATAGTGAAGAAAGTGACACATCATTATATCTCATTGCAACGAAATAAACTCAAAAGTAACATAAAAATACAGGTTCGTAATTAAAATTTTTGAATTGACAATGGTGGCTCTAACCTCGAACGTCGTCTTAATAACTAAAACCGCTCCATGTTATACAGGATAATAAGTTGTAAGGAAGGTGCATATTTTTTATATTTATTTGATATCTTTTTAAATAACTTCAGGAAAAATTGATTTTTTTCTAATTTTCTAATTTTCATGAATAGTCTCAGTTCCTTAATCAATAATTTATTATAAATTTTCTTTTTCATGTGTTACTCGTGCGTTACTAAACAACTGCTCGTGCAATTTTAGCCAAATTTAACCATTTCGTATCTCTTATAGTCCAGTAATTAGCGATTTTAACCTCGGAATAATAGTAGAACGGGTAAACATTGGTGCATGGTCTCTTTGAAAGCCTATTTTTTAAAAATCAAAAATGTTTAATATATTTTAGTGGCCATGATTTAAAAGTTAGATTTTTCAAATCATTAAATTGCAATACATGGCATAATAATTATTCACTTTGATCCATTTTTAAAGATAAAGGATCATTTTAAGTTAAAATGCGATTTTTACAGCGGAATGACATCTTTAAACTCATTTTACCAGCAGTCAGGAATAATGTCTACAAATGATGAATTAGTGAATCTGAAAGCTTACGCTTTCTTCTTTTAGGTGCATTTTTAATTTTGTTCGTATGTGCATTTTTGAGAGAGCTCTGACAGTTTTTACGAAGAAGCGTTTATGACATTTCTAAATATTGAAGCTTCACGCGCACGAGTTGATTCCCTAAATCAGAGCGCAGTTTCATTCCGTTTTCCACGAAAACTATTCATCGTACGAAAAAATGTCATAAGGGCTTTTCTTCTCTAAATATCCTCTTCTTTAAAAAATAATTAAACTTTTTTTCATGCGATCAACATTTCCCGAGATGTTCCCAAAAATCTAACTTTTAAATCTTTGACCTCAATTTTTTCAATGAAGCGGCCACTAAAAAATATTAAACATTTTTGATTTTTAAAGAATAGGCTTTCAAAAAGACCATGCACCGATGTTTACCCGTTCTACTATTTTTCCGAGCTTGTAGTTCGTTCTCGTGTGTAGAAACTGAACCATTATTGTTTCCATCGAATTTGAAAATTTTGGAAAATTTTAAAAACATAAATACCTATCGATGTCTCCACTAACGATTGGCTTGTTTCTAAAATTTTTGAAATTACTATTATTATTAATTTTGTGTTAAAAATATCGAGTGCTATAGTTTAAAGCATCATTCTCCCATATTTTCGTATTTAAGCTAATTTTCAACAAAAATTTCCCAAACGGAAAAGTTTTCGTCTCTTCTAAGTATACTTTTAAACTAAAATGCAAATTTAAACCACCTGGAAGTTACCTATCGACTAACAACTTTGTAAATTACTTAAATTGACACGTACAAGTCTTATATTAGCGGTTATTATACAAATTAAGACAATTAACATAAAAATCTCTAATACTCAAACCAGTTTTCTCACAACTTCAATACTTATAAAACTTTTTTTTAACTTCTCTTGTTATTGAAATGCATATTTTGATGGGTATAAGGATTATAGTAAATTTACAATCGATATAAATTATTAAAATATTACATAAGCAATTTTTGAAAAAAAGTGACGAAATTCGACGGTTAAAAATACATAAAAATTGAAAGCTTATACTTATTTAGATTTATTTATGTTTCAAAAGAAGCGTTAATATATTTTTTAAATATTTAAACTTATTAAAAAAACAAATTACATGTACCTATGACAAGAATAAAAAATTATTATTTATTATTCTATTCAATGCTAATATTGTAGTTTTAAATTTACTTTATACAAATACAAAATTATATTTTTAATTGTTATCATCTCTTTCTACTTAATTTATAAATGAATTCATGTCTTACTTTGTCGGAATAGCAAATAATATCTAATGGAAATTAAAACTAATTACTACTAACTTGACATAAATGCTTTGTAGTTTTCATAATTAATTATTTTTTTCTTATAGTTGGTTTTTTTAATTATGAAACGTAAAGAAGCAGGAATTTTAAATTAGTTAATGGATAGTTTGAATAGAAAAAAAATTAAATGAGGAAGGAAATGTCAAAATTAATTTGTCGTAAAATTCGTTTTGCTAGAAGAAAACTCGTTGAATCTCATAATATAAGAAAGTTGATTTCAGCTCATAATTATTGCTGTATTTTGTCCTAATTTTGAGGTTAATTTTTCTCCAAAATCATCAGTTGATGAAAAATTTATATTACTCGTCTACCTACAGGATGTTCGATAAAAGAACAGCCAAGAGAGCCATTTCGTGGCTATAACACTGCAGATTTAGTTTCAAGTTTAAACTCAACTTGCTAGATTATAGGACACGTAAAGCCATTGGAGAAAACAATAACTCTAATCCTGTATTAATTTATTAATTATCGCCCATTAATTTTGAATTACCATCATCATCAACAAATCTGACATTTATCACTCGTAATAATAGTTGTATTACATAAATATGCAATTTACGTGACGACGCACATATCATCACTTACGTTCGAATGGTAATTGTTGAGTATTTTTTTACAATTAAAATAATTAATAAAATAAATTTCTCATTAAAACAAAAACTTATACTTATTCCCATTTATATTTTTATAGCCAATTAAATAATGTTAATTATGTAAAATATAATATGCAGAAAGTAATTTACAATTTTACAACAGCTATATCAGGTAATAATCAGTTTTGCACACATTGCAGTAAATTACACGTTATGAATTACGAATAAGTAAGTAATTATTGCTATTAGGAATATTTCTATTTTTTTTTCATATTTGAAATAATAAAGTAAATACTTTTTTACAATGAGTTAGCAAAATTTCTAATAGCAGGTACATTGTTTTATTATTAATTTCAATCAAAGAACACGCAATATGTTAACTAGGCGGCCTTTTTTTCATTTAGACTCCGTGTAAGTATATTTAAAAGCTTCCGTTGAATTTTAAGTTTTAACATATAAGTTAATAGTTTTAAATTTTCTTTACCTAATTAACATTTTTAACAACACCAAAATCGATCTTTATTTTTCGAATAAAAATTTATCAAAAAAAGTAGTAGTTTGACAAGGTAGTTAAATTAAAATTTAACATTTAAAGAACATAAAATTTAAGATACATGATGCAATAATCGTATACATATCAAAGCCTTATGGCAATTTTTTGAACTTAAGTCCCATATGCGTATTATAATAAATAAAATTTAAATTATCTACTACATCATATCACAATTACTTCAATAGGTGTTAAGAATTTTTATTTTATATTTTGAACACAGAAGCGAGGCTATTAAGGAAAAATTATAACTAGGTACGTATAATAATGGTCGCTTATTATTTTCACGTACAAATTGCCAACTATAATGTTTTTCAAAACACGTATAACAGGTCAAGATAATGTATTACCAGATAACATGCCCATTTTACTTACATATTTATACTTAATCGATCTAAATTGTTATCTTTTACCTATATGTACACTGTAAGCATACACCGGATGCCCTTTTAATTTATATAACAACGCGTTTATAATGTGGGTAATAACATAACTTTTTAATTTATATAATTAGCTATAAAGTAGAGATCACGAGACAAGTACACACATTTTAAAAATATTATTTAATTATCGGTGATAATCTGATAATGGTGGTAGATAAAAATAAAAAGAGTTTATACCAGACGATTATTTTAGAGGGATCGATTTTTTTAATAAATAAGTTTTATAGTAACTGTAAATGCTAAAATATTAATTTTATATGTTAATCTAAGCGTTTACATGCTCTGGTAGAACGTTTTTCCATTAAGAAGTGCTTTTCTAAATCATCAGGAAAACATGTAGTTAATATCAATTTATTACTAAATAAAAGAAAATAGACTATAATATACAGAGTGGGCCACGTAACTTTTGGTGTCTGTGGTTCTTTGGCCCACCCTGTATGGGTTTTAAAACGAAGTTGTGACGTTGTAATAAGAACCCCCATAGCTAGTGCTCTACTGAAGTATTGTCATATTTTCCTATTTGGTTACTACCATTACAAAATACGCAAAATCAATTTCATTTATTGATTTAGATGAAGAATTTCATACTCTACAACACTACAACTTTGATTTTGAGCATTTTTGTCTAAAAAAAATCAGGGAAACAGAAAATGGTGAAAGTATGAAATGTTTATGAAAACCCATGGCTATCTCTCTTTTGAAGAAGTTTGAACTTTCTTGCTATATAAAGCAAGCAAAATCAATTCAAAATCAATTCAAACCCTACAACATTCGCTTGAAACCTTTGTGTCTAAAATAATTATGGAAGCAGCAAATGATGAAAGTTGTAACGTTTTAATGAGAACCCTCATACCCCCATGACTAGTGGTCTACTGAAGTATTGCCATATTATCCTATTTTGTTACTACTGGTAATAATTACCATTACAAAGTATGCAAAATTAATTTTATTTATTGATTTAGATGCAGAATTTCATGTTATAAAACTTTTATTCAAAGCTTTTTTGCCTACGATAATTAGGGAACCAGAAAATGGCGAAAGTATAACTTTATGCTAGGTAGATCTTTGTTACCGAGAACCATTCATAGTACCCTGTATACAAACTGTTGTAAAAAAACTTAGGACGCTTTCCTTATTGAATCCGTTATCTTATAATTTTTTAGAAGTAGCTATTAGTTAGGTTAGCTCCATAAAAATTTAAGGCGATTTAACCCTTAAAAATGAGGTAAGCTGGTAAAAATTACGATTTTGCTCGGTTTTTTGCTTTTTCTCAAAAACTGAAGACTATGGGGGCACTAATATGGTTGAATATTGTTGCTGATACCGAAACGAATCGATTGATACCGGTTTGATATCATTTAGTTACAACACAACTCTTCCAGGAGATAAAAATTCTCAATTTATACGTTTAAAATCAGATAAAATTCATTGGGGTGGATTTAATTAACCTACAAAAACGTGTTTGGGCTTAAATTCTTTCTAAAGCTCTAGAGAATAAGAATCGATCATAATATTAACGAATAATAATAGCTCAGAGCAGAAAATAACTGGGGTCCGTTTGGGCCATGGTTGCTATCCCAAGTTTCATTTTTAACTCGGTTTTATGAAGATTATGGGCATCAGAAGGTGTTTAAATTTTCAACCCCATAAGAAATTAGGGTTTATGGCGCAAACCAATGGAAATACCTATTCCAAAAATAACAATTTCCAACTCGTTCCTGTGAAAATGGAAGCGAAAATTCGACTTTGACTTTGTGGCTCATTTGTAGCTCATTTGTGACTCAATTTCATTCAAAATCGCCTGAATAAATTCACAGGTCTTATGTCATCCGGTTTGAACTGTACAGGCGGCCTGAACGCTGTCCAGTCCAGACGCTCCTTTTTGGCCTGCACAGTGCACAGGCCAAACCGGAAAGCAAGGCCTGTGTGTGGCGCCATTTCTCAATAAAAAATATAACAAAAATGGGTGGCATAATTATTATGAGTTAATTTCATTAAAACTTAACGGTATGCAACTCACAAGAGTTGGCCGTTTCGGCCTCGGCGCCGGTCTCGTTTAAAAGAAAAAATGCACACACTACATCAATTATTTTATTTACATACGCGTGTAATTTATAACAAATAATCTTGATTAGAAAAATTAGATTAACGTGCAAATAAAACATCTTAAAATAAGTAATTATAATTAGTTATGGGTAAAAGATTTGTGTAATTAAATCACTTGGGTATATTTCTGAAGTGGCTGTAAAAAAAGTTTATTTATGCAAAAGTATAATTTACATTAAAGTGCATTAATAAAATTACATTTAGATTGCGTTGTGTTAGAAAAGTGATTGACAGTAATTATATTATTAAATAAGTGCTAAATGCATGTACCTATATTTATTTATTATATTAAGTAATAAAAAAAGGTGTTATGTAATTATTAGGTAGTAAATAAAAAAAACAATTATAATTACGAAATATTATAGCACTATACGAGCACATTAAATCGGTAACTAGACGTTTCGAAATTACGATTTAATAAAATTTTGAAAAAATTCAAAAAAACATAAACACATGAGCAGAGGATGAGATGGGTATTTTTACGGTCGCGTTTTTAAAATTATGTAAATATTATAATTACCCAAGTACCTAGCTTCTTAGAAATTACTTATGTAATGGTGATGACCACTACAACAGTGCTCTCGTTCGTAGGAATTTAACGCGTAAAATTGTACTTTCGTAATTTGCTGATTCCCTGATTTTTTTAGGAAAAAGAGTTTTAAATGGAAGTTGTAGGGCATAAAATTTTGCATCTAAATCAATAAATAAAATTAATTTTGCATGCTTTGTAACGGCAGAAATTAGATCTGAAAATTTCTAAAATAGCTCAAAATTTAGAGAGAAGCAAAATTATTTGTTTCCAAAAAATAAAAATTGTTGTCACTGACTCAACAGTGCATTCCTTTTCCCAGTTTGCACTGGATACTAATGCTAGTTTGCATAAAGGCAAATTATATTTTAATCCGAGAATTTGATTTATAGTCCTTTGATTGGTAACGTTAACACTTTAATGTCAAACTTTCACGATTTTATATCTTTATTTATTGTGTAACTTTACCATATCAAAGGACTATAACTCTAATTCTCGGATTAAAACATAATTCGCTTGTATGCAACCGAGCGTAAAAGTGAAATAATAAGGCCTGCTTTACACGATAGTAAAACGCGATAGTGTAAACAGTTCAAACCTATTATAATGCTTACACGACGGCTTTCATGACAGCAACTATCGTGTTTTACCATTACCATGTAATCCAGGCTCAATCACAATAAAACAATAAGCAATAAACTCTACCTATCGATCGATTACAATAGAATTCACCTTCCTCGTACTTTTAATTGTCGCTCACAATCGATTAAAATTAATTTTTCCCTCTACACATTTTTTGTCTACATAATCAATTTCCCTCAAATTCAATTTGCCGGTTATGTTTAGACATCAATAATATAAATTAGAGGCATTTCGACTACAGCAAGTGTAAATGGTTTTATAATTAAAGTGCAAAGCAAACCCATCAAATTTTCATACAAATTGTAATGAACGTTTTACTATTGATTAATGGACGTTAAATTGAAACGGTCGTTTAAATTACAAATTGATAACACACAATGTACCCTTCAAACTTACGCAAATTAATTTACTTGTATACTTTTTTAACATTAGGAAAAAAAATTTTTAATCAAAACTTGTCGACCTTCAAAAAAATTTCAATTAAAAAATTTTTTTTAAACATTCGTTTTAATTAAAATCTTTAATTAATTGCTAAATTAACCTTCTTTACCATCTAAAACTGCTACTTAGTGGTTGATGGTTGTTGGCATATCTAATTTATATAAAAAAAATGTGTTTATACGATTAAAATAACGGATTATGTCAGCGACTGATACAGACATATAATTTTAGTATAACTGCAACGATAAACAGGTATTTAATTATTCTTTTATAGATATAAACGTGTTGTTTAATTAATAGTTTTGCCCCTACACTTACAACAACGCAGATTGTTAAGTTGGCACGTAAGTCGTTAATCAGCCACTGCCGTGTAAACCTTGCGGGTACTCGATTATTAAAGTTCAACGATTATCGTCGTTTTAATATTTAAATTTTATAAAAGAAAAGTTGTTATAAATATTGCAAGGTGATGACGAAATCACGCAAATTGCCACGAGAAACGTACAATTATGTCGCGTATTTAAATTTTTCATAATTTCTCACTTCCACCGCAAGCTTCGAGGAAGGGAACTTTCTTCGCATTCACAATGCTCGCTACGAGCTTTTTTTAAACTTGAGGATTACCACCGCGTAGTTCCTTTCTCGATCTTCCTGTTGCAATTAATTTAAGTTATTTTGAAGCGCAAAAAGTGTAATTGGATTCATAAAATTATTCCTTAACGAGCTCAAATATTTTAGTTTTCTTCTACGAATTCTTATTCCTAATTGAGATTGCAACTTATTAATGTTTCGATGAGTTTTCCAGTCCAATAATTCAAACTCAAAATTTACGTCAAAAGTTATTGACTGACGACAGAAAAACTATTCGTTGATTCCATCTCGTTGCGTTTACACTAGCTTACAACTACTTAGTTAGGCCTAAATACATCAATTATCTGTAATTATTTATTTTCCAATTAATTAAATCGCGAAATTTTGATACATAAGATGATTTGGCCTTGGGTGGTACAGGAGTTTGCCACATTTATTCCACCTTATAGTATTCGAATTTAGAAAAGAATTTTAGTTTGATAGAAGTATGTTAGAAAATTTTTTTCTCAACAATCTCTCAACAGAAACATAAAATATCACAATTTTTTCTTCCGCATTGTGTTTTGAGTAGTTAGAAGGTAAAATTACTAAAATTCCACAATTCTAGCACTCCTAGCTATGGCTAAGGGAGGGAGGAGGTAGAAAAGTCCCGTTTTTTGGTTTTTCGTTTATATCTCGAAAACGGTGGTTCCTACGAAAAAAATTGTTCTTAGCAAAATGAAAGCTTATTAAATTTCTATAACATTGTTTTTATTTATATTTTCTCTATTGCTTATAGTCTTTGCGATATCCGCCCGCAAAAATCGAAAGGCTGAGGTGCTTGAGGCAAAAGTTTACGAAAAACTTCAAGCACGATTTTTTTTCATACTTTAACGATATTTGGGGGCGGATATCTCAATAACTATAAGGAAAAGTTAAAAAATGGAAAGGAACAATCTTGTAGGCAATTTAATAAGCTTTAATTTGCTAATAATAATTTTTTCCTAGGACCCGCTGCTTTTAAGATATAAGCAAAAACACAAAAAACTGGACCTTTCTACCCCCTCACGCCCTTAGCCATACAGCTATGACGGGAGACTTTTAGTATTTCTACTTTCTAACTACTCCAAACAAATTCCTCAAGAAAAAAGTCCTCCCTCTTCTATGTCCTCCAAAACTATTTCGTTGACTAGATTGAAAGCGACAATGTGTAAAACTTTGGTTTATCCATTATATCTCCTTAGGATTTAGTTTTTGAGAAAAAATATTTTAATAATAATTGTAGAGAACTAAATTATCTATCAAAAACTTTTGTAACATTTTTTCATTATTTCACTAATTAAGTCTCAAAATGAAGATAATGTGAAGTAGGCTAAGTTGACATAGAATTTCTTCTTGGCAACTCATCAGGGAAGAAATACCTTTGTCTATTGGACAATGGAGACCGTGTGTGTGCTAGATTGAGGACCACTGATGATGGCAAAACCTGGTTTTGATAGATCGTTCAACATAGAGTTAAGTGCAAGTAGCAGCTCATAGGGCCTTTTTTTCGAAAGTGGGCTAACTTTTAACTTATAGACTGTGAGAGAAATGAAGCAAAAGATTAATGTAACTCTCTAGTTATAGTAACTGGTGCTAGAAAGTTACAAGACATTGGAGTTTATGTTAGAAAATACTCGACGCCTGATTTTTTTTTAAATCCGCCACACAGACAGACTCTTGTGCTTGTGAGAGTTATTCTATTAAATAGCAAAACCTTGTAGTTAATGAATAATTTGTTTTTCATAAATTACCCATTAAGTAAATTTACATATTGAATTGATGGTGTTAGTATACACACACATATCAATTATAATTATCGTTTTACTTTTAATGTCTCATGTGTAACACGTAAAGGTTGGTCGCGCCAATGTGATATGAGTTTCTTGACATAAGCAGCAATTAATTTTTACTTAACACAAAAAAACCAACACTAAAATGCAAATTTATGAAATTAATCTTTTTGTGTTAATAAGCTATTATTAATTATTTAACATGAAAATGTTCAAATAAACATACACAAATTTCTCATTTATAAAAAATTATAAAGGAAGTGATGTCAAGTTTAACATAAGTGAAAAATTAACTTGTGGACATTTTGAAAAAACTAATTTAAAGCTTGAGAAAATTTACCTTATTATTATTTTAATATTATAAAAAAAATTGTGCTAACTGTAAATTAGCATAATGTCAAACTGTGCCATTATTATTTCCTTTTTTAATGACTTTTTGCAAAACGTTTTGGATCCAGAGGAGAGAAAAAGAGATGGCATCAAAAGCTACATTGAAAGTATACCCATAACGACTTACTAACTGTAAATTTTGTAAACTACATTTCTAATTATATTTTGAGAGTTTAAAAAGACTTCCTTTGTTAAACAAAACTGGTAATTGATCTCATAGTTAAACAGTGAAATACAAATAGGCTAATTACACTTAAATTACCTGCTATTATTATATGCTCGTGTTGTATGGTTACTGTGGAAAAATAGATAATCGTTTGTTATTTTAACTTATTTAGTTAGTTGAGGGATCCTCTTTTGCATAACAGGCAGGCAACAAACGCTTTATAAAAGAATTTTGTTTAGATTTTGTATTGTAATGGTGATGAGCTGATGAGAAACATATCAAATATAAAAAATGTTCTACTTGAGCCGGTCCACAATTCTAAATTAAAGATTGAAAAATAATTTTTTATTCCCTAACTACCTCCTTCTAGAAACTGCTGACATATTTCAAAAAAATGTTCGTTTGATGCATAAAGGTCTAATCTGGTACACAGATTGAAGCTCGATCTGTATTAGGATTTGGGGCAGGAATTTACGGCGTAGAGCCAAGAACAGAACTTACAACTTAGTCTTGATGGGTTCATACCTATCCGTCTTACAGAGGCGGAAATCTTCGCTACATCCACCTGAACTAGCTTAAACGAAGGATGATCTTACCATGGTAAGAAAATTCACATCTACACTGACAGTCAATGCGCCCTGCAGGTTCCTCTCAATTATAAGAAAATCTCTAAGCTCGGTCATATTGGCAGACTTTACAGATGAGAAAGATTGATAAAGACTGAAAAATAATTTTTCCCCGAACTAGTCCCTTCTAGAAACTGCTGACATATTCCACAACAATGTTCATGTAATAGCCGCGAAGAATGGGAAACCAACTCCTCTAGTCAGATGCTAATCAGGTCTAATCTAGTACAAAAATTAAAGCTTGATCTGCATTTGGTTCAGGAGCAGAAATTTACGGCGTAAAACCAAGAAAAGAACTTATTCCTGCACTAGGTTCATACCCATCAACCTTCCAGGCGGAGATCTTCGCTATATCTACCTGAGCTAGGTTAAACCAAGAACGATCTTACCATGGTAAGAAAATTCACATCTACACGGACAGCCAAATAGCTCTGAAGGCTTCTCTCAATTATAGGAAAACATCTAAGCTCGGTCTGGAATGTTGACAGACTTTACAGAGAACCTAACGATACATAAAAACTTGTCATTCTAGCATAGAGGGAAACGAGATAGCGAATGGGCTAGCAGTGAGGGGTACTCCGATCTTCTTTGCGGGTCGACACCTGTACTTGGAATCCCCTAGGGCTTCCGAAACAAAACTACTAGTATTTTATTAAAGCACCTTTCTCTGAGAAGGCAAACGTATTGCTAAATCTACGCAAGCTTCAACTTCGGATGGTGACAAGTCTACCAACAGGTCACTGTCCCCTAAACCTAAAAACCTACATACTATTGAAATCGGTGATGTCCTTTTGACTCTAGATGTAGAGGCCTAATATTTTTTTATATCAGTTCCCTGCTTTTGTTGCACTGCGACTCAACAAACTGAATGTCTCCTACCAGGAACCAGCAGACACGCAAAGAATCCACCCCTGTTAGTCTAGTAAGCTTCTTTGAGGAAACGAGACTAAGGCTGATTCCATAAACCCTCTCGTTAACATAGAGGGTCGCTTTGGCCTAAGTGTTGGGGTCTGTAACAAGTCCCTCAAGAAGGAAAACAGTAGCAGCAATTCAACAGGATGGAGCTACAAGTGTGCCAAAAGATCCTAATTCTCGCTGACAGTAATCGGGTAGATTTAAAATCCCTTGACTATTTCCAGCTTAAGGCAAAAATTTCTAGGAGTTGCCTAAAACACCATAAAGAATTGGAAAAACACAACTCATGAATACTGGTGTGTTAACTCAAACAGAACAGTGTGGAAAACGTAATGAAAAAGCAGGATCAGCTCAGGAAAAGAGGGATGGTTTTTTGATGAACTGCATCCAAAGATCTTGAATACTTGAGAAACTGTTTAAGCTCGCCAAAATTGTTGTCCTGGATCTTGTTAAGATAACGGATATACCAGAATATGAACAGAGGGACAAGGGGTAGTTCTATGCACTATAGAGCTCGAAGTAGGTCCATGAAGCATATAACCCCCCTTTCCTAATATAACGTCAATTAAATGCCTTGGATGAGGTGGAAGATTCGCCTTTATTTACCAGTACTTATAGGTAGAAAGTTTTCTAAACAGTCCTCGCACAGTCGCGCGGTTCCACCAGGTGTTTACATCGAACATTTATGACCAAATTGGCCCCAGATTGTAGCTTTTCTAGCTTTTAATTTCAATATTTCAAAAAAATGGTAAAGTGAACCTAACAATCAAGCATCGATGTCTATCAATTCAAATTTGAATACCAAAAATTAATTATACCCCGGTTGTGAAAGCGCACCCTATGATTTAAATTTGTGGTCAGGTGAAATATTTTTTCTTCTTATAATTATTAATCAAAATATTTTTGAAATGTAAGGTGAAACCCATCAAATCTAATAACAGGAAATTGATAGTTTCGATTGTCAAACCCATTGTCAGTGTGTCAGTTTTATTAAAAATTTGAAAAATTATCAGCTTGATATGGGTCGTTGCCCTTAAAGCAACAGTTTTGATCCAGTATTATAGGCTTTATGGATTAATTTTTTTGCAAATTTTTTTTTTATTAATACACTTGAGAAGGATGTCAATTTAAATGTTAAATTCCAAACATTCTTGCATCGTATAGTTAAAAAAGAGTGTCAAATTCTAAAACTGGAGAATGTTTTTCTTCAAACTATAAAGACTACGTTCCTTGTGATCAATCAGATGAGATGAAGAAAGAAGGTTTAATAAAGATTAAAAATCGTTTTGTTAACATTGACATAAACTAGTTTTTTAATCAACGATCTTCCAGGTGATGTCGTTGTGCGAAAATTAATTACATACATTCGTATTTACTTTTTAAATAAAAGATAATTAATTGTTGGTTTACATATCAACAGCTATTGATTAATTTACCAAGTTGAAGAATTCCCTCTTGTGGATGGTATTTATTTAAATAAATTATCTTCGTATAGTTTGGGTTTTGAAGATGTTCACAATAGTGTAACTATTTTTGAGTTTAAAAAATTTATTGCTTGTTTAAATGTTGCTTGCAGAAGCTAACGTTAATCATACAATAACATAAATTAAAAAACTTGTCTTCCATATAGGCACCTCTAGAAGAACTAACTACTACAGTTAGTAAAAATACTAATATAGTGGTGGTGTGTTTAGTGTTATAGTGGTTGAAGTGGTTAATTACAAAGCAATCATTAATATATGGTTCCAGCTGACGTGGCAGCTGCTTGTCAACTTATGAGTGCCCTTCATAAAACAAAGAGAGGAAATTATGATAAATATCTATTTATAATTTTTATTTATATATTTTTGAATTTCATTATTTTTACAAGAAGTGAAAATTAATCTATTTTATTCTGCTTCATCATGTTAAAAAGGTCAAAATACATGTAAGTTATTCGTCCGGCTTTATTTCACATCCAGCTGACCATCATCTGTAAATCATAACTATAATGTCAGCTATGCCGGTGGTACCATAACTACATACGACAACTTACAGAACCTGAAAACTCGTGGTTTTCTAATCCTCTCTAGTAGTTTTTTAACTGGCATATGTTAATTTATATATAAATTTTTTTAATACCTTGTCTTCACATTCAAACTTTTCAAACCTCAACAGAGATGAATTATTATTAAATTCTATTATGCTTTCGAAAGCATCAAAATTTTTTCTTCGTCGAGTGTTGACTTGTTGATCTTATATGGACGAATCTCTAAAATCTAGGACAAACTATCCTTTTAGTCTTAACTTATGATATCAACGTATTATTAATCACATTTAGGTCAGGTTACAAACGTTAATTATAGATTGTTATCTTAATAGTCGTGTAGCCACATGATATGAAAAAAATAAGTAAATATTCTTCAAGTCATTTCCTAAATATCTAAACATCAACTACTACTTAATAACCTGCTACCTACTATAACTGACGTCTGTTTTATTTTAAAAAAACATACAAAGTAGTTGAGATAAGAATTATTAGTGGTAGTGAGTAGTGAAGGGCTTATTTATCTGTTTGTACATGGGGGGCTTTAAATATATTAGACAGCTTGTGTTTTTGTATTAGAATAGTGTGAGGGTGGGGATGAATTTGCTGCCGTTTGAAGAAGATAATGAGCTAATTGGTGCTTCAAAAATGTTTATATTTGGATTTCGAGGTACTTGATAGCACAAAAAAGGTATTTGATCACTTAAGAATTTCAGTCTGACTGTCACTCAGAAAGAAAAGCAAAAAACGAGGGGTTATCCACTCTCTGCAGTCAATGTACAAAAATTGAGCAGTCACTGGTAGTCATCTGCAGTCAATGGCAGCCATAGCATATGCAGTCATAGGCAGTCAACTGCAGTCAGTGTACAAATTCAGAACAGTGGTTGACCCCTCGGCAAAAAATAATTTTTCCTTATTGAAAATGTTCATCAAAATGCTTAAATTTTTTCAATTAGAAATCACCTGCAAGAAAATTGTCTGCTGCAGCCCTGTAGATATTGATTCGACATAGTCTAACTTTACAAACAACTCAAGTGTGATCGTGTCGTTTCCTGACTATCGTTTATTTGAAACCGATTTTGTTTCTAGTGATGAAAGAAGCTCTTGTGACACATTTGAATGATTTTTCTTTCAATGATTCGAGTTGCAAAAGCGCATTGTATTGTATTGTACTAGTGGCGTAACTAAGAACTTGAGGGCCTCCGCGCAAGATTTAGAGTGGGGCCCTACCCCCCTGCCCCATAATTTTTTCTTTTTAAAACAATAAAAATTTATTTGAAAACTTCTACTGAACCAAAATTATTGGCACTTCGTAACACTGTTTTATTTATAAGGGTTTATTTGTGACTATTTCCAAAACTTTTACAACCGACCTTCTTACTTAATTGCAGTTTGTCAATAATGCCGATGGTTTATAGTTGCTTATTGTGGAAATATCACTGTTTTGGATAACTTTACATGCTTTTTTAAATTCTCAAATATTACAAAACCAGACATTTTTAAAGTGTCTTTTTATACTAAAAACTACTGAATTTTTCGGGGACCTTTTTATTTTGAGGCCCTCCCGCAACGCGGGCCCTGCGGCTCTATTATTTACGCCACTGCGGCTCTCGATCTCACGAGCTTCTTTATAAGATATCCTAAATGAACAAAAGCTAATTATGAAGTTCTAGAAATTACACGTTTGCCAAAAAACCTTTCTTAAGGGCCCTATGGTGGTTCCGGTGGTGTGTGCAGTGGCCTTATTTTTTTGAAACCACATTTCTAGATTATCAGCTGTAGTCATCCATATGAAATCTTCCAGATGTACTGCAACACAACAGATATAGTACAAACTACAGAATTTTTCGGGAGCCTCTTTTATTCGGGGGTCTTCCGAAACGCGGGCCCTGCGGACCCGTTATTTACGCCACTGTATTGTACTCAAGGGTCGATTGGCTTCTAAGCCTTTCAGAACTGCGACTAGTGTTGATCTTTTGTTCATAAATCATAACCCTACTCGTATTTATGTTCTCAGGAATTAAATCTTGCCAGCAAAGCATAGAATGTCCCTGAGAAGTTTGCTTTTCTCTTTTTCAGGCGTTAAATGAACCCGCCTTAAATGTTTCAGCCTATGCCGAGCCAATTGCATCGCAGTTGCAGAGAATGTGTTCAGCGGATTCGATCTCCAATTCACAGAATCTGCATATGTCAGTATCCTCCAGCCCCAGTTCCTTAAGGTGGTACTTCACTGAGCAGTGTCCAGTAAACAGATCCATGATGAGTCTGATTTCATTCTTTGATAACAGAAAAGGCTTTTTAGCATTCGTGGTCGAGTACTCAATGAATTTCTTCGACTGTCCTTGCCCTGAGGCGTTGTTCCAGTGAGAATTTTTGTTCTCAGTTTCCCATTTTTGGATCTCAGCCCTTCTATGTGTTCTAGATAGTCTACAGAATCGTTGGGGTCCGATCGAGAGGGCTTTTGAGCCTGTTCTAGCTATTTCATTTTCTTTCAATTCCCTCGTGACCTGACACCCAATGAAGGGAAATTTTGTAGTCCCTTGCCAGAGTTTTGAGGAATTGTGTGTACTCCCAAGTGGATAAGAATTCAAAGCTATTTGCTTTGAATGCCTTTATCATAGCTTTGCTGTCAGACATTATGTAGACTTTTTTGCCCTTTAAATTCCTTCGTAGGTCTTCTCGGGCACATAGGTGCAAAAGCCCATATAATACGTCGACCTATTGTATCTAATGTGAGTTGAGGATCTAATTGGTTATTGTTGTCTCAATGAAGTGTTGAAACGTTTCAGGATTTTTGATTGGAAAAACTCTTCAACCTTTTCATTTCCAAGCCTTTGTGGACTGGGTCGAATGATTCTTGGTGTCAACTATTTAATACTACATTTTGCTGCCCAGAAGGCTTCCAGCAAACTCTTTCATTTTTCTAGTGCAGACATCATCTCTCTATTTCTCTTCTAACAGCATTTATCATCCCTAATCTTTTATTTTAGAACTTCTCATAATTTTAACTTATAAAAGTTGTCTTAAACTGTTGGTTCTGCTTCTATTAAAACCAAGTTTGTTTACGAAAAGTTTGCTTTTGTACAAACACAAGGAATAACAATAATAGGGAAATTGCTTCATAACGAAATGTGATTTCGAGCTCAGATTGTTTTCTCAGCTCAAACTTTTTCAAATAGTTGACGTAATTTGAGTTCGAATGGCTTTAGTAATACTAAAATTTTAAGAATTTCTTTCCTGAACTTATTTAGAAAGATGCAAGTAGACACATAAAGTGAAGTAATCTTACACCACAACTCTTTTCTCATCAGTGACTCTTCCGATTCCACGTCAATGCGCCAATTTTATCAAAAATGGCGGATATATTGGTGAAAACTTATTTTGTTGTTGTTAAAGTGCAGCTTTCAGTCAACATTTTAACAAAAGTTCTGCTCCTGTTAACTGGAACAAGCTTCAACCTTGCAATTGTTGAATGATTTCGAATGTTAATGGTGCATTATTTACATCAATCAATTTTTCAATATTGAATAACACATGTAAGTTATGGTCAAAGGAATTCTTAGTAGACTAGAACAAAATTTTATGTGCAGAAAATATACTTAAACTTGTTATACCTTAATGTCAGTTATTTTTTTTTCCAAACCATAAAAACTCTTTTGTAACTAAGCTAAAACGTAATTAAAAAGCTTTTACGAGTAGTGATTATTATTACCATATTTTATTATTAAGCAATTTTATTATTATAATTACTACTTAAATTACCCTCGTTAGTTTTTTTTCCAAACAAAATTATCAACAACTCATAAGTGATAGCACAGAAGCTTTAGTTGTAAAACTATAAATTATTTAAACTGATGTTCCTCTTATCTAGATACACTAATTACTAATTACATATTTTTTTTTAATTACACCATAAATATGTACAAAAAATCAGTTAACTTATTGAATTCACGTAACGTTAAATACACGTCGTGCATTTGGGCGATTAACAGCTTAATGTCATACTATAAAAAAATTCCATCACGAAAGATTGGAAATTTTTGATAGCAACAAAAAATGATATGATTTCGGTTGTTCTTAATTTGAGTATCCGTGATGTCAAATTTTTGCGGTTGGTTTAATCAATAATTCCTCATTCTAATAATCATCCATTACCACATGTAAACTAATGATAGCCGAAGTTTCCGTAATAAAAGCTCAAGCAGGACATTTCCGGTCCCGCATACGTACCAGCGTAACGTCGTTTCCGTCTTAATGATCGAGCATAAGATATATACGCAACTATCACCTGGATTATCTGTTATTAAACAACCCGATTATGAAAAATAACGTAACATTAATAATAATAAAAAAAAGTTTTGTAAAAATAATGGTGGAAATTTATACTTGAAACAGTTGACGCGAGGTCGCGTGTTGCCATTATCGTGGAATTATCGTTTCAGTGTGGACCGCGAAGTCATTAATAACGGTACAGATTGGTGACAGGATAGGTGAGGCAGCTTCCCGGGGGCGTGGTGAGCATCTGCCACCTTATCGATCGACTATTGCAATGGCGCTTTGCGTCTGTATGTCTGCCACCACCGTCTCGCCGCCACTCGAAAACGACGCCAACAACACTTACGTACACCCTCTCACCTATCTATGTTTTGCTCCCCTTAATATCCACACAATTTCCCACCACACTTGTGCTATCTTTCAACAAATTCTCTTTACATCTCGAGATAACCGAGCAAAAGCCGTCTTTGTAGCAAAACTAATTTTACTACTATACAACCCAGCACTTAAACTCTTCAAAAAAGAGATTCTCAAACAACTTAACTACTTTTGGTTTTAAAAGCTCTCCCATTGGCACTCTTTGCCTTGCAATTTTAAAGCCGACGTGTTTCGATTACCATATTAAATTGTGGAAGCTTGTACCGGTCTGTTATTATCTTGTGAAATCCACGACCGCCTAAATTAATATCGACAATTACTGATAGAAACTGGTCGTGCGCACCTGTCACCGAGTTACAACACATCGATACGCTTATCGACCGCCCCCGCGACACCTGCGCTACGAGCATTAAATCACTCGATATTATATGTCACCGCGCCTTCGGGACCTTTTCCTAAAATATATTCCAACACGCGAGAAAAAATATTTTTTCCCAATCTTACAAAAACTCACTTGTGGGTTCATTTCTCACCAAAAATCTTTTTAAGCTTCCAAACTGTTCATTTTCGTAACCATTATTCGTAGCAATAACCGAAACTAACCAGGTGCAAAATTGGCTTGTCAGATTGAAATAATAAAACTTGGAACTCAAGTCTGACCTTTATTTTTGCTTGAGGTCGTGCACTTAAAATCTACAACACTTCAACTTTATATTGGACTCACTCTGTTTGTTGTTTGGAATTTTCAATTTTTCGACCAATTTCCTCTACACGTATCGTATTATTGAAATTTCACGCTTTTCTTAATGTGAAACAATTAGTTTAGTGAGCCAAGGACTTCAAATGTTGCTCTTTTTATACAATGGTTTGAAAAGCTGGAGCAATATAAAAGTTCGACAAAGCTTGAAATTGTTCTATTGAAGCAAATGCGTATCTTTCTCTAGAAACCAAAATAACAATGGTTGAAAAGATAAGGAACAGAAAACAAACAAAAAGTAAACGATTGTATGAGCAGCAGCGGGTGGGAGAGTAATAAATTTAAAATCGTCATCGCCGGGTGAGTCTTCCTTAGCAATGTGGGTGGTTTTTGACTTAGATTTAACAAGTGTGTTCATTTACGACCCTACACGTCTTCTAAATGTCTCCTAAAAACCGGACAAAAATTTTATTACTGCCAACATAAATATTGTCACGACCGTGGTCAGTCAAAATGGACCATAAAATAAGAAAGTCCTTATCTTTTAACCTACATTTATTATTTAAAGCGTCACTAATTGAAAATTTGTCAACTTTAGTAAAATACATATCAATTTAGTGAAACCAAGGGTTAATTTATTTAGGGTTTCACAAACTCGTCTAAACAAGTGTAATAAGCTGAAGTGTGATTTGATTTAGAGAGAAAACTGAACCCTAATTAACTCGCTCCGCCAAGAGCATTATGTAGCCATTTTCCTGCACATTTCCAGAGATATTTCCGCTAGAAGTGTATCTAATTCGGATCGGCTCTGTTTCCCCCTCGAGTTGTCTTCATTGATTTCCCGGCGTAAGCCCACTAAATTGCTTTTTCCTCTTTCCCCGGAACAGGCTGTTACACACAACCCCTCACAAATACGCTTTCTTGTAAATACCGGATTCTCTAGCTAATTTATGGTCAAGGTGAGGCCCGGGGATGCGATTTATAGAACTAGCTGTCCGTTTCAATTACTTGTCGATATTTTATATAAGTTAAAAGGATAGGAGGCGAACAGTGGGAGCTCTTCTGTCAGCTCCTAGCCAGACAGCGTCAATTAATCGACAAAATATTTGATTTTCTACGATTATAAGTTCTGAATACTGATGAGCACCCGCTGATAAAAAGGTGTTAGTTCAAGGCTTTCTTTTTAAAAAAATAAAAAAGAGCTTATACACAAAAATTACACGTCACATAAAAAATGGTAAAGGAGTTGTACCACAATTAAGACGCTTTACCTATCGTATTTAATAATCTTGGCACCTGCTTTGCGATTCATCGATATACACGTTTAAAAACTACGTATTAAATCGTATAAGCATTTGATTCTAGAAGAGATTACGAAATTGCCTTTTAATTTTTACTCGATTAAATTTGTTTGAAGAATTTGAAAAATTTAAATAAGTTTGATATAAAAACGACAATTAATTATCATTAATGATGATTCTACAACAGGGTAATTTACTTAATTTGTTGGTTTTTTTCTATTGGTAACAGCATCGTGATGTTCATGTCCCAACATCTCACGAGTCGTCCTTTCTTTTGAGTTCATGACCTGGATTCTTTATTCGTGCCTTCGCAAGCTACACCAATCTCCAGTCTCTTAAAAATTTAATTTTGTCCTTTTTCAAGGCTTCTTATAAGACCTTTGCTCAGTGTAATCCCTTCGTTGGCTTTGACTTGTAGAGTCACTGTTTTTCTTTTGAATTCATGACCAGGATTTTTGATAACGGGCACCTAGTGAAACTACAAGCAATATCCAGTCTCTTACAAGTTTGATTTTGCCCTTATACAAGGCTTGTTGTGGCCTTTGTTCAGTGTCAAGCCCTTCACTTGTCCTCTCTTTTGCATTCATGACTAGGAACTTTAAGGCAAATTCTCCAATCTCTTAGAGATTATTTAATTTTGCCCTTATTCCAGGTTTCTTGTGGCCTTTGCTCAGTGTCAAGCCCTTCGTATGTCGTCTCTTTTGAATTCATGATCAGGGATCTTTAAAAGCAAACTCTTCAGTCTCTTAGAGATTATATGATTTTGCCCTTATTCCAGGTTACTTAAGGCCTTTGCTAAGTGACAAGCCTTTTCTTGGCTTTGACTTGTAGAGTCAACATTTTTCTTTTAAATCCATAACATCCAGGATTGTTTATGGGCACCTCCTAAAGCTACAAGAATCTCCAGTCTCTTAGAGATATATTTTGCCCTTGTTCAAGGCTTCTTATGGCCTTTGCTCAGTGGCAAACACTTCGTATGTCGTCTCTTTTGAATTCATGATCAGGGATCTTTAAATGCAAACTCTTCAGTCTCTTAGAGATTATACGATTTTGCCCTTAATCAAGACTTCTTATGGCTTGTCCTCAGTGTCAAGCCTTTCGTTGGCCTTTACTTGAACACTCAACATTTATATTTTGAAGTTACGACCATCAGTATTTTTAATGACGGGCACCTTCTTAAGCTACTCGAATCACCATCAGTCTCTCCGAGGTTATATGATTTTGCCCTTATTCAAGACTTCTTATGACTTTTACTCAGTGTCAAGTCCTTCGTTGGCTTTGATTTGTACAGTCAACATTTTTAATTTGAAGTTACGATCAGGATTCTTAATGACGGGCACCTTGTTAAGCTACTCGAATCACCATCAGTCTCTCCGAGGTTATATGATTTTGCCCTTATTCAAGTCTTCTTATAACTTTTACTCAGTGTCAAGTCCATTGTTGGCTTTGATTTGTACAATCAACATTTTTAATTTGAAGTTACGATCAGGATTCTTAATGACGGGCACCTTGTGAAGCTACTCGAATCACCATCAGTCTCTCCGAGGTTATATGATTTTGCCCTTATTCAAGTCTTCTTATAACTTTTACTCAGTGTCAAGTCCATTGTTGGCTTTGATTTGTACAGTCAATATTTTTAATTTGAAGTTACGATCAGGATTCTTAATGACGGGCACCTTGTTAAGCTACTCGAATCACCATCAGTCTCTCCGAGGTTATATGATTTTGCCCTTATTCAAGTCTTCTTATAACTTTTACTCAGTGTCAAGTCCATTGTTGGCTTTGATTTGTACAATCAACATTTTTAATTTGAAGTTACGATCAGGATTCTTAATGACGGGCACCTTGTGAAGCTACTCGAATCACCATCAGTCTCTCCGAGGTTATATGATTTTGCCCTTATTCAAGTCTTCTTATAACTTTTACTCAGTGTCAAGTCCATTGTTGGCTTTGATTTGTACAATCAACATTTTTAATTTGAAGTTACGATCAGGATTCTTAATGACGGGCACCTTGTGAAGCTACTCGAATCACCATCAGTCTCTCCGAGGTTATATGATTTTGCCCTTATTCAAGTCTTCTTATAACTTTTACTCAGTGTCAAGTCCATTGTTGGCTTTGATTTGTACAATCAACATTTTTATTTTGAAGTTACGAGCAGAATTCTTAATGACAGACAACTGCTTAAGCTACTCGAATCACCACCAGTCTTTTCGAAATTATATGATTTTGCCCTTATTAAAGACTTCTTATGACTTTTACTCAGTGTCAAGTCCTTCGTTGGCTTTGATTTGTACAGTCATCATTTTTATTTTGAAGTTACGACCAAGAATCTTAATGACGGACATCTTGTTAAGCTACTCGAATCACCACCAGTCTTTTCGAAATTATATGATTTTGCCCTTATTAAAGACTTCTTATGACTTTTACTCAGTGTCAAGTCCTTCGTTGGCTTTGATTTGTACAGTCAACATTTTTAATTTGAAGTTACGATCAGGATTCTTAATGACGGGCACCTTGTTAAGCTACTCGAATCACCACCAGTCTTTTCGAAATTATATGATTTTGCCCTTATTAAAGACTTCTTATGACTTTTACTCAGTGTCAAGTCCTTCGTTGGCTTTGATTTGTACAGTAATCATTTTTATTTTGAAGTTACGACCAAGAATCTTAATGACGGACATCTTGTTAAGCTACTCGAATCACCACCAGTCTTTTCGAAATTATATGATTTTGCCCTTATTAAAGACTTCTTATGACTTTTACTCAGTGTCAAGTCCTTCGTTGGCTTAGATTTGTACAGTCAACATTTTTAATTTGAAGTTACGATCAGGATTCTTAATGACGGGCACCTTGTTAAGCTACTCGAATCACCATCAGTCTCTCCGAGGTTATATGATTTTGCCCTTATTCAAGTCTTCTTATAACTTTTACTCAGTGTCAAGTCCATTGTTGGCTTTGATTTGTACAGTCAACATTTTTATTTTGAAGTTACGAGCAGAATTCTTACTGACAGACAACTGCTTAAGCTACTCGAATCACCATCAGTCTCTTCGAGATTATATGTTTTGCTCTTATTCAAGGCTTCTTATGATTTTTGCTCAGTCAAATTCTTCGTTAGCTTTGATTTGTACAGTCATCATTTTTATTTTGAAGTTACGACCACGAATCTTAATGACGGACACTTTCTTAAGCTACTCGAATCACCATCAGTCTCTTAGAGATTATACGATTTTTTCCTTATTCAAGGGTTGTCATGACTTTTACTCAGTGTTAAGCCCTTTGCTAGCTTTGACTTGGACAATCAGCCTTTTTATTTTGAATTTACGATCAAGATTCTTTCTGATGGACACGTTCTTAAGCTGTACGAATTTCTAGTCTCTGATGAGCAATTTTATTTTGCCTTTCAAGCCATCTTAAAGCCATCAGACGTATATCTCAAGTCGTACAATTATTTGCAAGGTTTTACAGTATTTTTATTAAAAATTCTATTTTCGAGACCCATTATAACTTATAAACTCGTTAGCAAATCCCTTTTACACGTTATTGTTTTGAAATATTAAAATCTCCCTTCAGAGAAGCTCAACAACTCTTGGAAATTTCGCTTCACACGTTTTACGAACAATAACGAATGACACAAGGTTTAATTTGCAAGCTTTAGGGGACCAATTTGTATTTTCAGTGTACCCATTGTAGTACACCTTTGGATAGCCCCTGGTAATTCGACTGAGCGGCAAATTTAAAAGGGTTGTTTAATTGGTAAATTAATAACGAAGTAGGTTAACGATTAATAAGATTGTGTATCAGGTATAAAAATATATTTTTAGAATTTCTATTTTTCTTAAAATTTATGTTTAAAATATGTATCTGAAATCTTTTGTTTGTTAAGAAATTATTACCTCTGAGTGGTAGGTTTGGAAAAGTTGTATATAAAAGTCGCCGTATTTTATTGTGTGGTGTAGGTTGGTGTAATTCAAAAATTGTATAAAATGTAACAAACACGTCATTTGGGAGGACAGATGTGTGTAAAACGGACAATGTTTAGTAACGAGGTAGCTAACAATGTCCCATCTACTATACCATACCAATTCACCTCATCGTATATAACTTCTGAGCAGCATTATCGAATTTCCTGGTGTGTGTTAAGTTAGTAATGAGCTCAATGTTAGGTTAGCGGTTATTATCCGCATATCAAAATAAAAGTGTCAACAAAAAGTTTGTTAAATTATAATAATAAATAAGTCGAAAATAGCGAGAAGGTTTAATGATGAAAGCGTTCGGCGGATGCTACGATATACTTTTACAAAGCTCGACAGTTGTGTCAGACACGCGATTTGATCATCAACTTGCGACATTTGTATACCAGCAAATAAAACAGACGATTTTAGTAATTGTTCATTGCTTTGTTAGATATAAACGGCATGTTCTACACCCGAAGGTAAAACGTTTATGTATTATGCACATCACAATGCTTTTAATTTAAATGTCTTCAATTAAAGCCAAAATACAGAAAAACTATACAACAATAAAAATACAAAAAGTTGAGAATTTAACATAAAGGGTACACGAAACTTTTGTCAAATTAGAGTTTATTGTTGTTTACGAATTGCTATAATTATTAAACCACCCCTCTCGCGCATTTTCAAAGCTTCCTTTATAAATAATATAAGTCAAAATTGATATCGGTTTTATAAAAATTCCATTACACGGTCTAAATAATTTTCCTTTTGTTGCAATTAACATTTTTATATAAAATCCAGCTATCAGAAACAGGAAGTTGTTTAAACTTTTGCTATTTGTAGTTTTTAGTTCTTCCTGTAATTAAATATTTTTGCACAATTTGTATTAAACTTTACTAAATAAGATGTTAAATTATAAATATCTTAATGGTAATTTCATAGTCACGGAAGAGAAAAAAAATGATAAATTTAAGTAAAAAAATACTTATTTAACATTTATTAAGATTTGTTGACTTAAGAATAATAATCTTAATGAGGAACGTAATACGGTAAAAAGGCAATTGTCCGAAATTAAACTTTAAAAGCGCTCAGAAATTATGGAAATTGGTTTTATTGATTAGCGTTTAATTTAGAACGATGTGCTTGTTATTTTTATTTTTTCCTGTAGTCATAAGAACTTCAACATGATCCACTATACTTTACTTTTTTCTACAAGTACAATATGCAATTGGTTTTCGAAAGGCTAAACAGGCAGAGCTATTAATTTTCGATTTCTACAGATCTGTAAGGAAGGTTTGTCGAGAAATGTCATGTAATGTTCAACAAGACTTGTGGTTTATGATACGCTGATTAAAGCAATTGTAATACGAATTATTGTAGTTTTCTAGGAGGAAAGCCTGCAATATGGTGCCTCTATTGATTCATGATTCACTGTAGATTGTACGCTATAATTAACAGTAGTAATAGTAAGGAAGAGAACAGCTAATCTACTCGTATGTGAAGGTTCTCAAATTGAATTTGTATGAATTTCATAATTATTGAAATATCTACTTTAGATACAGAGGTTGAGACCTCTGCCTCAGTGTGATCAGCAGTTCATAAAAGTATCCATGATATGCTACATATATTCTTAGAATTTGGCAACACTTGTTGCCCTTTATCTATTTATAGTTGTTTACTTTCTGATGTTGGAAAAAGTTTTAAAACTTTTTTGTGAAAGATATTAGTGTAGAATGAACTCAAAAGGGAAAAAGTTATAAAATAAAACAGAAAGGTATTAAAATGAATAAAAGAGAAGATTTAATCCATTGAAGAAAATTATCTTAAAAGTGAAAAGTCTGAACGGCGTTTACGTATAAATGGGAATGATGTGGCATGTGGCACTTTAGGTAAAAGAAGAATATGCAGATGCACTTATTGTAATAAAAATTAGCTGCTGACACACAACCGCACATCAGGGACCTTCATGAATAGATAAGCTCTAAATGAGGTCCAGTACAAACAGATATTAAGTTAAACGTTAAATAAAATAGTTGATTGGATCCCAGGAGACAACATCATATCGTCTGATGGTAAGAGATGTAGGGACGAAGGAGAACATCTAATAGACATAATAAAAACAATACCAACCTAACTAAATGTCTAAGAATACGTAAAATAAAACAAAATTTATGTATCGGCGATATATGTGTCACGATTGCTCTCGTGACTCCTGAGGAACTCTCAAGTTGTACCGGGATAATTGGGGGT
Source organism: Malthinus seriepunctatus (assembly GCA_963924605.1). Lineage (NCBI taxonomy): Eukaryota > Metazoa > Arthropoda > Insecta > Coleoptera > Cantharidae > Malthinus > Malthinus seriepunctatus. The sequence continues at coordinate 16,740,733 of OZ004600.1, forward strand.
TTATAAATCGACGCGAAGAGTTCCAGTAAAATATATGTTTATTAAAATAATAAATTCTTACTCATATTCTACTGCATTACACATTACACTTAATTACGAGTTAAATTCGCGCCTTCCTTACGATCAGTCGTTAACTAGGTCTCCTCGTCCTCTCAATCCCAACTGATCGTCTATCTTTAAACTTAGTTTGTTAGCTAAGCTTGCCATCGAGGGATGGTTACCACAGCCATGAGCTGACACCATCCATTCGAGACGCAGATGTAAAGGCGTTGATTACGGTTACTAAAAATCGTCTTCGAAATAGGAAAAGTTAAAAAATGTTTGGATTTTGGATTAGCAGTGGTGTAGAGTAGCGAGAGCGGAAGGAGTTGGCGCTCACGCACTTTTATTTAAAGCGGGGCGCGCCCTTTAAGTTTTTACTCTAAGTATTTAGAAAAACCGAACGTTTACTAGATGGTGTGCAGTTTACCCCTTTGGGAAACTAAAAGCAAGCGTTAAAACTCACCATTTTGCACCAAATTTTCACTATTTGGTTTAGCTATACCACTGTCGATTAGCACATCTTGTCCAATTAATTTCTAACAGTATTTATAGTATATCGATGAGTCATTTGTGGATTCTATAGTTGAATAAAACCAAGCCATAGACTTAGCAAAATAAGATCAACAAAGTCAAAAGCGGGAGCGGCTGATAAGAAAAAATTTTATTGGCCAGAACCAGTAAATTAATTGCTATCATTTTTAAGCTTTCAGCTACAGAGCTCTCTCATACAATCTGTTGGTCGAACAACGCCGGCGATACCGGCCATTTATCACTACACATGAACAGTTCTTAGTCGGCCGTCTTTTCCCCATTGCCAAAAACGTAACGCATGTATGTACTGGCCTATACGAAACACTACACAGTTCATTTTTAGTAACAGGTAAAAAAACTAGTAGAAGTGTTCATGCGTGTACCGTGTAGTGAGAATGGTCGACTGGCCAATGGCCATGGCCGGCCGGCGGAATGTATAGTCCTGAACTTTTTCTATTTTTTATTTTTTTAGAATTTTTAGAAATACAGAGAGAGAGAGAGTACTCACTCCCCCCATCTGTACTACGCAAGATACTGGCTACGCCATATTCTTTATAAAAGTTCAGGACCATAGGTGAATAGAGACCATGACAGAAAAATGAATCTAGTAGGTTAGCTACAGCTACAGAGAGGTCTATTATTGGAAAAGAAAACAAAAATAATCTGAGCCTCAACACCACAAATTGTTTTGAGTGGAGCTTCCAGGAAGACCACTAAAACACTACAGCTGGAGCTCTTTTTCGTTCTATAAATAGAAAATTAAATAAGAAATAATAAAAACGAGAGGCTTTTCAATACATCAATGATTAAAAAGACAGAGACAGAGAGAGAGAGAGAGAGAGAGAGAAAGAGAACTTATAATGAACCGAACAATGAATAAGCAATGTAATTTTGCTGTAAAATTTTAAATATGTGTGGAGTTTATTAGTTTTTAACAAGTTGCTGTAATTACAACGCTAATTAATTAGAAACAATTAGAATTAACTTAGCGAAGGTAATAAAAATCCAAGGTTGTAGAAAAAGAACTGATATGAACCAATTCGATAGTTACTTATAAGCTGTAATAATGACCACATCCTGTGTGTTTAGCAAATGCACAAATGCACATTTCCATTTGGAAAAGTGGATTTCTTATTAAAACGTTCTACATGTACAACTTCAATGAAGTACATGGCAGGTGAATAATCGGTAAAATTTATTATTTAAACAAAGTAGTTGCAAATATAATAATGGAATTGATTGCATCCAGCAAATGTGCACTCTCGTAAATCACTTATAACTTATAAGTTTGATTCCAATAAATTAGAAACGGATTTGTGATTTATTGCAGAAAATAATTTAACGTTCCATTTAATCGTTAATACACAACACTTCAATCGCGGATTGAAAAAATTTGTTTTGCTATTTCAGAGCAAACCCACGTCGACCATTAACCAAAGTTCCACCCCAATTAAATCTTTGTATGCAAATTTTTTCAAAGGTATTTCCTTTTGTATTTTATACACTTTTTTTAAATTAGCCAATAAATTCATTGATAATTCACCGATTTATCAGTCGGGTGAGTATTTACAATGAGAAAATTTGTACTTGGCGGATGCACGTTGTTAAAATGCGACACGCAAACTTTGCAATTGCAAGTATTATGCATTTAATCGTTTGCTAATTACAAACGAAATGTAGGTACTTTTAAAAAACGCTTCGGGCAACATTTAAAACGCATTGTTAAAAACCCCATTTAAAAACGTTAAAACGTAGGTTAATTTAATTTAGACGTGGAAGAAGAAGAATCTTTTTTCCCGAATTGTCAAACAATGTAAGATTGGAATGGATAACTAATGGACCCCATGGATGATGCAACACATGTCAGATTTTAAGGCGCGATTAAACAGGTGTTCCTTTTATACGATTTATACAGGGTGTCTGGGTGTCTACCCATCATATCTTAACAATCGATTACAAACGTTGGATTATAATTTTTTGAAATTAACACTCAAGAGTAGGTATAAATTTTAATTCATTTCAACCTTCACGCTATTCATTATTCAATCGGTTCCTCCCCATAACACACATGAAATTTCACATAAGTAGCTGAGAGCAAGTCGAGCCGAAATATTATTTATTGCTTGTGAAATACGTGTTGATATTCGATTTAACAATGCATTCACATATTTAAGTTGTTTGAAGTATTATAAAAATAATTTCTTTGCCGCGATATTTATTGTTTGTTAAGACCGTATTATTGCATGTTTACGGGTTACTTTACAAATTTGTTTTCTTAGAATACCCAATACATGTTTTGGTTTTAACTTTTTGATAGGTATGTGTTACGACTTTTAAAATGTAGACTGTAGAATTATTAGTCGGTATAAGCCTATGAAACTGTTGCAGAACACTCATTAATATTATCGGATCCATTAAAGTTGCACAGTAGCACTAATTCCTCTCCCCAGTTGTTTTGAAAGGCTACATATCTGGAGCTTCACCTTTCGGCTTTTGAGATAAATGTTTTTGTATTTTAAGAACACGAGTCCTCACAGTTCCCATTTCATAATATTTCTAGCTTTGTGAAACAAATTATACAATTGGGGAGGGCAAAACATTTATTAACCCCCATTGTTTTACGAGCTCTAGAAAAAATTTAAGAGCTCGTTTTTGGGTTACTAAGGGGTCTCGTAGGTCTCTTATTAACTTTGACCCCATCCAAGTACTAGAATACAATTGGTTCCTTATCTTAGGAATGGAAGTCGAGCTATAGCTTCAATACTTGTGGGAGCTTGCTGTTGCTATCTTAAAGAGGCCCTGTGGCTAACTTCTCAGTTTTAAAAACAATTTACCAAATTAGGTGCTAAATTAATGGGAGCGTTTATATCTTTAATTCCACAGTAAATAGAGATATAAGTTCCCCTCTTCCACGTATTTTGCTTCAACGTTTTGACCATATTTAAGTTCGATAAAACGTTCTCCAATTGTTTGTATTTTGGAACTTAAATTTTTACTGAATTACTAGAAGAAATAAAGACGTAAAAATACTAATTTAATCAAATTTCTATTTTCAGACCGTGTCGTTTGACGAGGAGACGAGGAAACAATAGAAGAACTTCTACAACGTATCAAGAAACTTCAGCAACATGTGAGTCTATCATTGTTTCTCACTTTCAAATTTTGATTTCTTTCTGACTATCTAATCGCTTTTCTGAAGACATCTGAAAAGGTACTTGCTTGATTTGTGCCATCTTTTTTCCCTTCTCCTTCCGAAGGAATCCATTACAAACACTCCCTTCAACCACCTCAGTTAATTCATCTTTTAGAGCTAGGAGCTATCCATACATAAAATGTGATGTAAAAATTAAATCAAACTTCTATTTTACAGTGCATTTCCATTTCCACTAATTGAGAAGAAATTAAACCGTATTTTATTTTAATGTTACATTGCTACAATTTTCGTTTTTTTCGGAATCGAGTTTAAAGTCCCGCGTACGCGTTTCTAATTCGACTTCGATGTTGGAAGCTTGATATAAGCTTTAATAATTCGTTTTTTCGGCTTTTGCTCTAAAAATATGTGAATGTTGTGCGTAAGTGTTAATTAATTATTCGTTCGGTTCGTTTTAAACTAAGGCAGTTGACGGTGGAGCGAGGAATAGACTTTGGCATGGAAAAATGACGCATTCTACAAGAGGGCAACAGAAAAAAGGTAGAATATAATTTGTTTTTATGTTAAAATATGTATTGCATGTGCAATTTGCTCGAATTGCCTTTCAATTCAGACCTTCTTGAGAGTGTTTTTTAGAATATCTGAATTTTCATCGGCTCGATGATGGAATACAGAACGTGTTCCTCCACCGGTTAAGTTCATATGTGGGCAACTTATCGCGTAGTTCATCCTAAATTTTAGTACCAAGTCCTTGTAAGGCTCATTGCACACTAAGCTTAAATTTTTCACTTTTTGTTTGTCTACCTCATATCAGGGTCGGACTGGCCAGATCAGCAGATCGTCTTTGCCACCGGAGCCAACCGATTATTTATAAAAGTATGTTCAATCTCATCTAGGCACCTGTGGGAGTAACACGATACTATTAAATTCATCTTTCTTATCAGATATTGTTTTAAAATAAATGATAACCATCAAGGCCTTCTGCATCATAGTTATTGTCAATTCTGATAATGAAAATGAGTATATAAATTCTGTGTGTTTTCTTATTGATATATTTTCTAACAAAGCACCTGCCATAAATTTATCCAAATTTAAATAAGTAGCACGAAATATACGATAAAATTGTGCACTTCAAATTTAATTTAGAACAAAAGTCTTAACAAGAATTTATTGGAGTGAAAAGCAGATGCGGTTTAAAGTCACGTCAAGTATATTATACCCGTAATAAAGTTATTTCCATGACTTCTTAATTTCGTTTAACCAATAAATTGTTACAAGTCAATGAGGGAATTTAATGTACCCTCAAATTTAATGTATCTAATAAGGTCGTGTAGGATACATAATAATTGTAATAGAATACAAGTGTCGTATCTGTGCTATAAGTAAAATCCGATTAAAATGGGGGAGAACACCCTCACAATAACAGACGCAATCTGACGACCCATACTCCGTGATATTGTTCTGTAACAATAGGAACACCAACGTTCCGGAACGAAATCTCTGCTCACTTGATACATGTTCACGCCACTGTACTTGAGTAATTTATTTAACACTGATTACACTTCTTATGAACGTAGATTTATATTAGAAGTTTATAAACGCGTTAGTTTGGCGCCTTGCGTCTTTTTGCTTTTACGTAACTGTACCCAATTATAATTTTTGAAAGGAAACGTCATTTTTTAATGTAATTTTTTGTAAAGATAGCATCTCTTTAAATTCAACATTCAGTTATGAGTATAAATTCAAATTAATGCTTATTAAAATATAATAAGTTTTATACATAAAAAATATTAAATGAATATAAAACTATTTTATTGCTTACTTAACTAACTCGCATTATCATTTTTATAAATTATTTTTTTATGGATGAAGTGTTAAAGATTCACAAAGTTTGTGTTTGAATTAATTATCAGAGGCGTATCACTTTCCATTATGGCCCAATCAAAAATTCTCAAAGTTTGCATAACAAAATTATAAAAGTGAGGTTAGGTCGTTCAAAAAGGTACGCCTCTGGTAAATATTAATTTTTGTTTGTCCACAAGAATGCGTTTGTTTTAAAACTTCAGGTAGCCTCAAAAAGTTTTGCATAAATAATTAATTAATTTTGTAAGAAGCACTTAAGTGGTATAATCAAATTTCATTTTGGTACGAGGCTTAATTTTGTAATTCAAAATTTTTACATATCTTTCCGATCAAATTTGTTTGAACCAAAATTTTTTAAAAGGTATCTTGACAGTGAAAAATTATATTTTCTTTCGAGTACTCTCATTTGGCCTTTCTTCTGTCATCGTTTAATATAACGTGTCTATTAACATGATTAATTACGAATTAATGAAGGTAACACAGTTTGTTTTGCTTAATAATTTGATTATACAATATAACCTTTATTATTATTCCACTCTCAAACTCAAACTTATAATAATAACCCATCAAGTACGTCGTGAAATAAAAACAAATGCGACTTACCTTCCAGATTTTGTAATAATCATCTCGGTGCCCAAATCGTGAAATTTGTCCCATAAATCTTTAGTTTCTAAATGGCATTCTATACTGACCAATTCTTCGCAATTACAAAGAATTTTTGTTTTTGATGTAGGTCGTTCTGGAATTATGTCTGGAGAAATTCTATCATTATCTGCCAATTCCGAACCACAATCAGATATGGCAGGTGATTGACGTAAAAGTTTTGTTTTATTTGGCCTTGGTGATGGTTCACCATCAGAACAAATTTCAACGTCTACTTCTATATCGTCATCTTCTAAAGTATCTTCTAATAAACCGGGCGAACTTAATCTTGACGAATGATCTGTAATTAAAATTAACAGTTAATATTAAAATATTTAATAGAAATAAATTATTTCAAAAGTCGGAAGTGCTTTTATAGTTGTAAAAATAAATACTACAACTCTCCAAGGGATTCGATATATTTTCGTTTTAAAATTGTAAACTTCACATCCTTGTCAACTACTTTGCTGTTTTGACTTATGTGTTTGATGACAGTTTTCTTCAAAATCTATCGTTGCAACTGACATTTGGTAAATGATCTTAGCTTCCGCTTAAAAGAAAAGAAAAATAAATTTTGCTCGAACAAGCACTGCAAAAAGAAGGCTTTTGCATTTTGATTAATGATTTATGCAATTTAAGTTTTTGAGTGGTTAAAAAGAACAATTGCAATTAACTTATGTAACGTAATTGGGGATTAAGTACAACTGATTACAACCTTGTGGTGTTGATTTGATGAAGGACAATAATGAACTGAATTAATTACTTAAATAATTAATTTTAGACTACCAAGTTACAACTTTGAATAACTATAATAATCTCTTGTAGATCCATTTTGAACAATACGAAAAAATTAACCAAATAGGGAATTTCAATAAGGGAATAGCGGAAAAAACAGTTTTCATATTTTGGAACATTTAGCTCTTGTTCAATACCTGTTGTAGCAGGTCTTCATTGCCTTAGCAATGACGTGACAATTTTAACCCCACCTTACTGGGCGTATTAGCTAACTATTTTACCCTAACGTGAATATATCTTCCTTTTCTAATACATCAAGTCCGGTGACTTGCTCACTCCATAAATAATAAATTAAATAAATTAAGTGTGATGTAGTGAGAAATTGAATATTATATGAAGTGGCGCCACTATCGAAATGCTTCTCATGTTACATCTTCTCAAATATAGTAATTTTGAAATTGATATTTTTAATGCGTCTACTACTGGACCTTTCACCTCGCACGGTCGCACGTATAGACGAATTTTTTTCTCATGTCGACACTGTAATTTTGCACGTTCTTTAAATATTCAGGGTTGCCATAGGGAATATAACAACGTGTATTAGGTACAAAAATAGTTATGAAGAAATCAATTCTTCTACATCTATAAAAGGGAGGTACATGGGGAAAGTAGCTTAAATATTTTGGCAAAATAAAATTTAAAAATTGGACATATAGAAAAAATATTAGAGAACATAATATAGAATAAGATAATAAGTTATAGGAAATAATGATAACTACACTATTATAAAACTTCAAATTTTAACTATCGAATGTGCTTTGAAATTTTACAATTTATATAAAACAAGACAAGAGGCTTTGAAAACTGTCTCTTTCAAGAATATGCTCTATGTGGTATCCATATAATATGTATTCTTCTTCCTCGTCTTCTTCATCAGCAGTCAGTGAACGTTGGCGACGATTGTTGTCCAATCTAATTTTGTTGATTTGATGTACGAAATAAAAAGGTCAGCTGATGTTCCTGTGGTTAACTGTCTCAAATTGCACTCAGCCATTATATTCGACGCCATTTACAATATAAGTGTGCCCTCCATGGTGAGGTGTAGCACACAATTACTCTTGTTTAGCACCTAGACTCTTAAGTGTTTTCTAATAGTGTTCAGAACTTGACGCCGTATCCGTATATTTGTATTGATAGGACGCTGTAACGTTTTCTCAGGACGAGTTCGAAGTGAAAATTTATTTTCGTGTTGTTCGTTCCTCATATTTTTTTAAATAAATAATTTTCTGTTGGTATAGGTACATACCTGCATGTACCATGGGCTAAACTTATAAACTGAACTAATCAGAAGTTCTGATGAGTACCTTTTATGGTACTCTCTCTGGTACTCTGATGAGTAGTTTTTATCTTGCACACTATGGGCCTCCTAAACGGTAAGAGTTACGAGGTCGGTTAAATTAGTGAAAATGTGCATAATTTCACTTCCTATAAGAAAACTGCGATAGCTTGTTTGGTTTCTGAAATATCCTGAAAAAAACTGAAAACTTGCGTTTTATTATTTATTACATACTTAGCTCTTTTATTATTTAAGGCATTGATATGAAATTTGGCAAGTTTACATAACTTGACAAGAGCTACAAATTTAACGCACAAAACTCTTTCTAAGCCTACTATTAGATGTCTGTGTTTTAATAGACAGCTTTTGATTTTCTTATGGCCGCCATGTTGAATTTTGGCATAAATAAATTGGATTTTTTATTCTTATTTCAACGATGTGTAATTTTCTATGCTTTAACAAAAATGGCGGCACACCCCTTATTACTTTTATTAAATCAAGTATTAGTCTTTAGTCATAAAAAGCAATCGAAGTACCTATAACAAACCTTATTAAAACAAAAGCTACCCCGAGTTGTCATTTTAAATTCTATCAGTTGTTTTTTATGGCTATTCTTTTTAAACATAGATTATTACACATCGTTGAAATCAGAATAAAAAATTAAATTTGTTTATGCCAAAATTCAACATGGCGCCCATAAGAAAATCAAAAGTTGTCTATTAAAACACAGACATCTAGTAGGCTTAGAAAAACTTTTGTGCGTTAAATTTTGTACCTTTTCACTAATTTAACCGACCTCGTAACTCTTACCGTTTAGGAGGCCCATAGTGTGCAAGATAAAAGTGACCACCCTGTATAGCCGTCTCCAGTCGGAGCTTAGTAATCGTCTTGACGATCGGAACTCTTGATATAGCGATACGGGGGATCTGAACAGCAAAGTAGGTACAGTCAGCCTCACAATTATTGGTCATAATAAGGGTGATTATTAGCCAACAACGACAAAAGGGCAGGTTTTTAATGTACTACTTGTTGGCAAAATAAAGTTACCCCTCAATTTATGTATGGGACGTTATGATGGTTATATCCACAATACCACAATTCGTGATAAATGTATAGCCAAGGTGGCCATTAATTGTGAGACTTGACTGTACAACGGAACCATTCCCTAAGGTTGTTCATCCACAACATTTTCCTTCTTCCAACACTTCTCTTGTCTTGCACGATTTCTTGTAGGAGTTGATATTTCTCACCCCTCAAGCCACCTGCCAGACCCGTTAGAGATTCTTATAGTTCTGTGATCATTCTTTGGTATTGGTATGGTAACAAATGGCTATTTTAGACATTCTTTTAGTATTCTACTATCTATAACGTATATCCATAATAGGTAATAGGTACTACATATTTATAATTAGTACCTAATAAGCTATCTAGAGCGTTGACTAGATAGATTAGAGGTATAGAATGAGGTAGGTACATAACCTCACTTCATGATAGTAAATAGAATAGGGAATAGCCTATGACTTTCATATAAATATTATTACTATTGTTAGTCTTGTACTTAGATATTTTGACAATGCTTTCTTAATACTACCGAGTATTACAACTTGGAGCTCATTATAACATGGATTCCAGCCTTAGAAACATAGAAACCAATCTTATTTTGAGAGTTCTCTATTATTCTGAAAACGGAACTAACAAAAATATATAGAAATTAATCATTTCTTTCCATATTTTTATATTTTGTTGTTTAGCAAAAAATTCCTAATTAAGTACCTTTTTTTTCATTTTTTTTATAATTAAGTGCAATAATTATACTTTTTTATATTGATTAATTTATCTTATATCGTGTTATAAAGTAATTGAAAAAACGTATTTAATTACCAACTAGTACGCACGTTTAAATAATATAATAAAAGATAAGAAAAACATCTAAGTATAGTACCTTGAAAACGTTAACACACAATATCAATTTAAAATAATAATTATATAATCATTCAAAGGTCCATAATTTAGACAATATTTGCACTATGATCTTTACAATTTAATTTTACTTAGTGGTTAATCACCAACAATGCAATAATTAACAAACAAAGAAAAGCGGCTTAAAATTTTCTCACAAACAAAACCAATTCCAAAATTTAAATTGATTAAAATTAGGTGTAAGCGTGTAAGGGTACATAGACAATTAAGCCTATTGTTTTTATAAAACAAGTGAATCCCAATTCCCATCCCACTTGGATGTATCTATGTGACTGGATGTATCTATGTGGTTTTCTTGTAGGTAACTGTAGTACCTATATTTATTTAAGATACTTTTCTAATATTTTATTTCTTTATACTATTCACTTTTATTTCATTTTTGTTATTCGTTTTAGCTACCTCTTTCTTATTTGTTTTCTTTTCTTCCCTAAATAAATTTTTCTTCTAATTGAACATTTCTTAATTACCTGTGACTTCTGATTCTTATTTTCAGTGTATTGTACTGTAGAGTTAGTGCGTTTTAATAGGTTTTTAAAAACAATGGAAATTACAGAGAAAACATGTTTTGTGCTAAAGTGGCAACAGTACGCCGGTATGAAGTTTTAAATTACAATTGCAAGCGTGACAAAACGTAGTAATCGGATATTTAGGCGTAATTACACGGTAATTACCACCGGTAATTGATAACCAATTGATTTTCCGTTTGGAGAAAATTAGTAGAATTGATTATACAAGAGAATATAAACGGTACTGACCATCGTGAGTTTGTCCTTCGTGAGTAGGTGAATGTAGTGATGGAGATCGCGGACACGGCTGTGGAGCACCGACACCCCTAGCCATAATAGCCGCTATGGAAAAGTCCGTCGCACGCGTCTTGGCCGTCGGCAACAATAAGCCCGCGGCGCTCTCGTCAGGCATCGCTCCAAGTAGCATATCACATAAAGCACTTAAAACGGATGTTTATTTTAAAAGTCACAAACACTAAGCACCACCAAACCGATCCGGTATTATAAAGCAGCTGTCAACTTTAGTTAAACATAACGAATGTCCAGTTTACGTGGGGTTCGCTAGTAGACTGACTGGCTGGTGACTCAGTTGGGTACCTCGAGTATCAAAAGGCGGAGTCTCGTATACAAAAACATGAACCGGAGGAGGAGCTTATTGGAAGGCGTTATCAGGGAGTGTGTGTGGTCTGACTATCAGTTTTGCCTGACTGAAGCCATCAATCAGTGAACTATGCGGTGGCGGTGGCGACATGCTCTGTAGACAGCCACTTGATATCTGCTTCTCTCACCCCCTCGGCCACCCACGGTTGACCACGAGCAATCAGCACACCCAACCATTGCTCAACATTATGCACGCATTTCATTCAATATTACATTAGTTTCAAACTCTACACATACATCTTGTTACAACACCTACCTATACATTACATTTTTCATCGATTATCGACGTTCGCTTATTAACGAAACAACAAAAGGTTTTATTTTGTAAATGAGAATTTAGATTGAATTATGCAAAAATATTTCAATTTGCTATACCTAATAGTATTTTACTTTTATAGGTTGGATAATGGTTACTGATTATACTGCAAGCGCGGTCAGTTTTAATTGTCTGAAGACAATTTAAAAATTACTTTTCTCTCTCCAACTGTCGGAACCCCAAAAAAATATATAATTTTTCTTCAGATGTCAAAAATATCGACATTTTGTTACCGAATAAGTAAGATTCAATTTTTACCCCCTAGGATGTAAAAGTACATTCTAACCTTTACTTTACCCAGTACTTTTCGTCTGACAAACCCTACTAACTCGCCGGCAAAAGTTACACTTTTCCTCCTTATGAAACAGTATACTATTTTAAAGTTCTAAATCAAAAAATAAAGTAAAAAGTGCATTTTTATTTTAAAAGAATAAAACACAGGAACGGGACACGAAAATTTTTAGTTTAAGCGCTTCAGGCTGAAGCGTAAATTAAAGAAAGACTGCTGAAGACTTCGAGTGCTTCGAGTGCGAGTAGCGAGTGCTCTATCTCCATCTAGGTATCAGAACTGGACTAGCCCGGCGGGCTACCGGAATTTTTGCGGTGGCCCGTGATGTGACAATCAAAAAAATATATTGCAAAAATTCAGGGAAATTGAAATAATCTAAAATATAAACCTGGACTATTAGATTTCCCGGTACTAATTTTTTCCCAATCTAGCCCTACTATCTATATCTCTAAAATTGATGTTAACAGACACATTTTTATTATAGAGCATTGGTTCCGCCCAATTGTTCTCCTAAGTTGCGTACTTTACCGTGGCTCGTGGGAAAATAAGATTTTACACGTAAAAATAATACTTTCCTAATTTCCTGCTCCTCTAATTATTTCAGACAAGAAGGTTTTAAATAAAAGTTGTGGGGTATAAAATTTTGCAGTAAAATCATTAAACAAAATTAATTTTGCAAACTTTGGAAGGGCAGAAATTAGATAAGTATGAAGAAAATTACTTCAAAATAGCGATAGACATGGCTGGTGATAAAACAATTTCTGTAATGATCAGTTGGGTCTTTAGCAGTATTTAATACTGCTCAAAATTTATAAAATTTATTAAGTAAATTAAAAGAGAAACGCACTAAACACTATACTATACCTAGCTATATTTTCAGGAAGCTTTCGCGTTTCGCCATTTTGATACCTAATTTGAGCCTTTCCAAGAATGCAAAATAAATTTATATTTACCTAATACTACTTAATTTAAGTAAATATAGAATTTTGTGCTCTATTTGTCAGTGTACAACTTATATTTAAAGATTTTTTACCTAAAATAATTAGGAAATCGGGAAATTTGGAAAAGTGTAATTTTACATGTTAAATCCCTGTATAACCGAGTTTCATAGTCACCACCCTGTAAATATAGAGTAGTAAGTATGTAGTAAAGTAAATTAGTGTTTATTTAAAAAAATATTTTACCTAATTATTTATAAATATTATGGAATATAGAATACAAAACAATCAAAATTATATAATCAGGTTTGCGGTTTCAGAGAAAATGCAGGCACGAGAACCGTGTGAAATGCTTTAGTCGCGGTCCCAGGTGGGTCATGACACTATGGTATCCCAAATAAATTGACACGACGCGTTATTGAAAAAAGAACTTGAAAATTAAATTGACTAACATAAAATTGTCCATATAATACCTCTGAACACAGTCACCACTATAACAATGACAAAGTTTACACTCTGCGTTATATTTTTTTACAGACACGAAACCCATAAATTTTTGCTAGTGTTTGGTTGGTGACATCTATTAGGACTATTCATTGCAAAGACGACAGCTAGAGGCTGGCACATCTCCCTTGTCATTGAGAGGCCCACCTAGGCAAAGGACCTTGGGTAACGCACGCCTTTTGACACAATACCTTTATAGCCCTTGTGTTTTGAATTCGCATATAACAAATATTGTATCAACCGCAGTTTTGAAGATTGAATATCCAGTTAATTGGCCGTTGAGGGCTACAATTCAAAGCATTAAGGGAATAGAAAAAGTACTTAACAAGTCAAACCCTCTTACACTACTAAGCCGGACCCCCTATAGTTCAAAAACGTTTCTTGTATCTTAAACTGGTCGACCATTCAAAAAGGTGAAACCTGGTGTTATAAGCTTTCTGTTTTATAAATAGCATATAAATATGTGACTTAACAAATCATAAATTTTAAAGATCGTGAATATAATGCACTCTCATACAAAATTCCCTACAGATAAACTTGAAAAATTTGGGTTTATCTTTTATTATCTGATCATTTGCGTTTAGATTAAATAAATAGTATTTTTTTAATAACTTACAAAAATTTGCATATTTATCACTCTCAACACTATTTAAGTTAAAATTTATTTTATTTTTTTCGCTTCTTCAACGGCGAGAGAGAGAAGCTTTTAAGCCCGTTTTAATTTGCTGCTAAAATTTTGATGGGATTTTTAGGTGTTTTTTCAATTAGGCTTCTAACTAGTAGAATATTTTTCAATTATTAAATATGTGAGAAGTCATTTTAATCATTTGATATTTGAATAATTCTAATTCGACGCTGTAGGTAAATTTTAATTAAGGAAATTTACTCGGCATAGGTCTATTAAGTATTAAAATTGCTCAAGGCCCGCCTTAATTAAATTACATACAATGAAATGAATAATTTTGCAAGTAGTAAACATCGTTCACCTTTAAGGCCACCCACATTAAAAATTAACTCGATTTTTTTATAGTTGGCATAGCAGACCTAATGGTGTTGATGGCAGTGATAAACAGACTATTATTCTTCTAATACGTCAGGTATCTGATGACATGAAAAGGACTTGTTTATATTGCTATACAAAATATCTATGATTAATAGCTAAAGTTACAATAATGCACACGGTTTTGAAAGGGATATTTTCAAACCATTACAAATGTCCGGATAATACTTAAATTGTGTATGTTCATACCCAATAGACCTATTTAGGTACGGTTAGTTTAATTCTTTTTAAAACAAGATTCTAAGCTTAAAATACACAATAAAGGTGAATGGAACATATTTTTGAAAAACTTTTTACTTTTCCAAGGTGCTTATAAAAATTATACTATAAATTTCAATACTTTTGCCAAGATGGTCATTAAAATGACAGCTAATGTAACTGTATTTGAGCATCGTTAATAAAATTATAATGTTAAAATATTAATTTGGTAGTTACATGTATAAAAGATTATTTCTAAATTCTTTTATATTGCCTTACGTGAGATCGTTTTTAAAAGAATTTTTTTTAATAAATCAACGCTTACTTTATTATTCATTTATTACAAAAATTTCAAAATTTTCCTACTGTATTTAAAAATTAATTTGTGCCTCGTTAAAGTTTTAGCTTTTCTGTTTGTCAGTATTTGCTTAAAAAGGCATAGAGAATTGGAGATGAAAAAAATACGTTTTTACGACTTTGATGGTATTAGAGACCGAAAACTAATTCAACTGGTCAAGAACAATGATAAGAACAAGAACCTAGATCCACAAGCATTCATCATAAAAAATTCTACTATGAGGATCAGCAGTCACTAGTCAAAATAAGTGATCGAAAGGTTACATCTCAACTGCTCTTGGTCATTTTATGGGTCTCTGACTGAATGTTTCAGAGAGCTCTGGTACTATGCATTAATTAATTATGTAAGTATTTTGTATTTATAATACAAACGGTTTAACACCGATCTTACGGACTGGCGACGCTCAAAGAACTGGTACCTTGAACGCAATACGCAAAAGGGACGCGTAGTTAGCCCGAAGACCTGACCAGTGTTCCCCCAGATTGACAGTCGGCCAACAAGCCCAAGACTGTAATCAAGGCTCACACGATCGGCCAAGAAGCCCAAAGACCGTTGAGTAGTGACTTGTGGTTAGCCCCAAGGCCTGACCAATAAGAGGGATAAGAATAAGAATAAGAACCCTACAACTGCAGCTTATACCAGTTGCTGGTGCAGGGACGCCAGACCATAAACTACCTTCAGCACAAGAAAATCACACTAGACACAATGATACACTCCGTACGGTGGATGCACATGAACGGTCACAGACTCTCCTGAAATTAATGCACGTCTAATTAATTCTCTACCACCAAGTTCATAACACCAATTAGAATTCAACTTTTGATTTAACTATGAGGTGGCAGCGTACATCTTACTCCGTACGCTTCATATATCTTTACGATTATCACCAAACTTTTACATAAATGCTTTTTATGCGATTATGTAGATGGCGATAGATGCAGGTTTAAACGAGGCATCGAATGGTATAAGTTTCGAAGAGGTATGTGGATTATAAATCTTAAAAAGCATTTAAAATATTAAACATTTTTTATTAAACACAACAAAATGGTTTGAAATATTAAGGATATTAAAAAGGAAAATAAAGATGATGGAAAAAATATATGGGGGATGCTTAAAGGACCAAAAAAATAAATTAAAATGAAAATAAATAGTTTTAAATTATTGGGTACAATGAAATTTAAGTGGGTGACCTCGGTACGTTTATTTATACTAAGTTAAAGTGTAAACGCCGGATAAAGATTTATACCATTGTATCGCAAATATAATAAAAAACGGAAGATCTGATAGTTGCTGGTAGATTACGTACGAGCCATTTTTAATAAAAAACGCTCGGGCGCGAAAACGATGTTAATTTTTCCCGTATCAGAAGCAGAATCTTAAGGATTCGTAACAAGGGGGCAAGGATGCGTGTAGAAAAACGCGTCGCTACAACGGAGTAGATACTAATATATCATTAACATTATCCGCTATGCCGTCGACAGAACCATTCGAGTTCGTGGCCACATCAAGGCACCGCACCTCGCACTGATCCTCGTACCACTACGACAAAATAAATAAAGCATCATCATATTATTAAGACTGGCTTTGAAGCCTAGTAACCTCGCTTAGCACACAATTTATTTTTTTAGTACGGTGTTAAATGCGGTGCTATGGGCAGTGTGACTCACTGATCTTCTGAAAAAGCTTTTTAAATGGCTGCATGGAACGCTTAGTATATGAGGCGTCTATAGAGGGACAAGAAGTGATTTTTGGCTTGAAAATTACCTAAACTTCTATCATACTAGTCAGATAAATTGATTCTGGATAAACTTTTAAACAAATCGAGCTGTATCCACAAAGAAACATAGAATCCTTCCCCAATATACTGGGTTATTCAAATTCGACCGGCAGCATGGGGATCTCGCTTATTTGAAGAGATAGAGAAACGGTTAAATTGGGGAAAAGTTGCGGAATTTTATGTCGACTAATAATCTAAAAAGAAAAGTGCCCTAGATGCTTTTGTTTTTGAATTATTGACAAAAAAACAAAAAATTAATTTTCCGTTTTTTGACTTATTTATTTTCCTTATTATCAAAAATTTTTAAAATCTGACCGAACTTCTTCTAACCCATTTTGTATTCTACACCCGATTCCGAAAACACATTTGATGTAAAACGTTTCGGTTTTCTGGAACCATCATCAACTATAGTTTTTTAAATAGGCCCAATCTTTTGTTTTAGCACAATCTCATAGAACCTTTTTTGCTGATTTCAAAAATGTATATCACTTGAGTATTTATTTTTAAATTTTGTACTCAAATAAGCTAATTTGTTAATAAAAATTGAGGATCAAGCTGCTCTAGAATTAAAACAAAAGCCGGTGATTTTATGTTGGCATTTTTGCCTTTTTTTTTAACGAGGATAAGGCAGAGCGCGAAAATGTTTTTTATTGTAATGGTGTGAATGAAGAAAAAATTTAATCATCGCGAGCGAGACTTGCGAGAGCGAGAGCGAGATTTTGACCGATCTCGCCTCGCTCTCGCACTTTCGAAAAAAGTGATTATTTTGAAGAAGATTCTTTTGAAGAATCATGTACCTAAAGACAGAGACAGTTACACATCAGGCTTTTACTGCGACTAGGCTTGTGCAGATCGACTTGCACAGGCCAAACCGGAGCGTGTGTGGATGTGTGTACATCGTTCAGACAAAACTTTATATGTAGGAACCTGTGTACAGACCAAAACTGCGCATCAGGCAATCTGCAGTAACAAGTAACAGTTAACAAGTAATAAAAAAGCCTGTTTGTGTCTCTTTTCCTTTATGATGGTATACATATTAGAATGAAAATCCGCACTGTGAAAATCGCAACTTTTTTAAGTCATACGGTCGCCATCTTGGATTTTGACATTTCAATAATGTTGTTTAAGAAGCTACCTATGCTATAACTATCCTACAATTGTATAAAATACCCCCGTATAGGTGTTATAAATTTCCTTTTTATAAATCAACAACTAAGGGACTGTTCAATAATCTTATAAAGACGAATAAGTTGAGGAACTTTGAATAGTTTATGGAAATCCTGATCTAAAAAAGGCATAATTAAACTTTACCTTATTTCTGATTTAAAAAAAATTATTTATTATTTAATTTTTAATTTAGCAACATAAAATAATGTAAAATTATGTAAAAAAGGCTCTGGAGAACTCCATAGAGTAGATATATGTTTCTTGTTTACGGTGGTCAGAGATAAAATCAAACGTATACGGTGTAATTTATCAAAAACTACAAATTGCTAAAAGTCGCCTCCTTCCTCTTTAACCAATTTTTCAATTTATTATTTTTTTATGCTTTACTGCACGAATATCAAAACAATGTTTAGCTCTGCTTGAGTGACGCTCAATATTTCGACATGTGCCTTAATTCGAACTCAATAAACTCTTATATCAAGAAAAGGCTTAGGATTGTTAGTACCTACAAAACAATTTTATGTCGCTTTTGTTTTATTAATTCTTACAGTCAGAATATGCACAAAAATGCATTACATGCACACATGCACAGTGCCCAATCCTCTTTATAGACTTTTTCGATATGCTCAATATTGGCTCATGTCTCATATTCTGATTCGATATCTGTTTTTTTTTAATTTACCTAATTTATTTTTTATTATACATAGTTAATTAGTGTTTGTAAATAAAATGTATAGATAAAAGTTATAATTTTAATTAATAAAATTAAGAATTATAAATCAACCCTCATTTAGTTGATTTTTCTTTCAAAGTAAATTTGAGTTCTAGTTAAAGAAATAAAAAAAGTTGTTATAAAGAACATAAAATAATATATAAATCGTGTCTCTATTATAAATAATTCGTTATCATTATCAAAAGTTTAAAACGATCTCGTTTAGTTAAATATTCTGAAGTTCATCATAACGAGTGTGATTAGACCCTGAAACGCGACGATAATTTGAGTATCTCGCTAGCGCGCTCTTCTTTTCACACCATTTCCCACTACGCCGCCATGTTTTATCCCCCAGCTGCTCGCACTAACGCGCACCGACTAATTATCATTAAACCATCTAAATGCTAATTAATGCGGCTATTTTCGCGTAGAACGGAGCAGCGATTGTGCCCCGCGGACTGAATGCAAATGAAGTGCTTCGCTATCTGCCCCCGGGGAAGGCGGCGATATTGTGTCGACGCCGGTCTTTAGCTCGCCAACCGGCTTCTAATGTGTGCACTTGAGCGCCCTTTTACTAGATACATACATCCCGATTAGCTGCGGAGATTAATTTGAAAAAGAGACGAGCGTCCAGTAAGGGATTTTCAGTAAATGGATTTGGGCGCGATGAGCAGCAGACGGCACCGCGAGCGCGATCTGAATACTAAACTTCCCTAGCAGTGCGCGCTTGGGACATTATAATCCACATGACTCCAAATTCACTTTACAAAAATCCCCATCCTACGAAACCTACGCGATGCGAGCTGTCATAACCGGGGAGTATAGCAATAACTAGCAGATTAGACTAGGCTTTGTTGCTTTATTGGGAAATACGAAGTACAGGGGACCGAGAATGTGACTGATAGACGTGGGAACGTATATTCTCTAGGGATTGCTCGTTCAATTTTGACATAAAATAACTGTTCGCAATCCCGACGTCAAATTACTAAAGAATAATCTCCACTCACGTCTTTAAATAAATCGATACTTGGATGCTATACCGTAATATAGGGTAGGTATTTTCTTAATGGAGATAAGAAACCGCTCAAATCGCGACGCTATCATAAAATTGGTTTAAGAAACTCGCTAAAGATCAAAAGTGCTGAACGTGTTCGTTAGAATCAGCAACATATATCAGTCGGATAACCGCTTGACCACCGAACGTGCGCATCCTACAAACTCGCGCCATCTGCACACATTGTATCTAATATCTCTTTATTTATCTATCAGCGCAAAACATCCCTCTTTAGAATCGGTAAGTAATGCAAAGTGGCGTCTTATCTAAATGGCTTGACCACGTTCTTATATGTAAAGGACTGCGATTTCAAATTCAAATCCGCTCTTTATGTTACTGTTATTGCTCGAGAGTCCTGTCAAAAACACACGGCCTTTTACAATGGCCCTATCTGCATGCAAACCAAGAGTCATAAAATATATTTGTGCGCTCTATAGAATCAAAACCGGGAATTGAGTAATGTGAGCTTGTTTTGTGTTATAGATATATGCTGCGGTCAGAAATTTCGAATAATAACGCTCGTAAAAAGGAGCGATTGCGCTCGGATTCGGAAATGATTACGAACGGACGCTCTTTTACATCTGATAACCTTACCCTTGTTATAATATTATTACACTTAATCTAATCATTTTGTTTTACGACTACAAATCGATTACTTTAATATGTTTAAGATAAAAAATTCAAGTCTTTACGTTTCTTCCAAGCTGACATTTTATAAAAAATCATTTCGTATTTTTCCTAACACAAATTAACCTCACTAATCCGTCGAATAAATCCCCAGTTATATTTCTCTTTGTATTATTTGACTGAAATGCAACAGGGGACTCATCTGAGTTATTATGTTATCAGGATAAATACGCAAATACAATGTACTTTGTGGGACCCACAATTATGAATTTAAATAATATCAATCTTGGTGTTTTAAAGCAAATTAGTATAATATTAAGAGGAGGGAGGCTGGTCAAGTCATTCTGTTGCAAATCACGAAACCTAAAGCTTTAGCTTTTAATGATTGTGCACTTTTATTTTTTTAACTTTTCATTATTCACCTTACAGTAAAACTGTAAACGCTGGTAGGTCTATTAAATTAACAGTGATAACGAATTCAGTTATTCAGTCGTATATTACGGGTTGGGCATATGGGGTGGTTATTTTTAAAATGTACAGTAGCAGGGCCGTAGCCAGGCTGTGTTATCAGTGCAGGCTCAAGAATTTTCAAGAAAGACCATACAGTAAGAGACTACGGAAACCCATATTAAAAAGTGTGAAAGGCTTTAAGGTCAAAATCCCTCGAAGCTTGTTTTATCTTTTTCTTCGTTACTCCCGCTTCGACTATCTTATTCACTGAAATATACCTGTGGTGACTAGCGACATCTTCTTTAGCGGGGATTTTTGATCACATTTCTCTCATATTAAGCTATGACGTGAAAGTGTTTTACTGTATTGTAACACCGATCTTACGATCGAGTGCATATTATGCCCACGATATCAGTCGAGTCGAAGACGAGAGGGGTTCGGAGCAATAAACAAGCAACAACAAACATTTTCAGACCCAAAATAAAAATATTTATTGAAACCAAAATAAAATTAACAGTTTATGTTAATAACACAAAATAAATAGGCTTCTTTCTGAGACACCGCAACGTACTGGCGACTCTTAGAGAACTCGTTCCTGGAACGCAGATGGGAACCAGTAGTTAGCCCTAAAGCTTGACCAGCGTTCCTCCAGATCATCAGTGGGCCAATAAGTCCAAGTTAAGCTCCACAGGGTCGACCAAAGAGCCCAAAGACCATTGAGAAGTGATTGGCCAATAGGCCACCCCACTTGCAATGTGATCGTCAGTCGGCCAAATAGATAAATACTGTAATCGAGTCCTACATGATAGGCCAAAAAGTCAAAGACCATGGACAAGTGACTTGTGGTTAGCCCCAGGGCCTGACCAACAGGAGGAATGCACTAGGGTAGACGCGAATAGCTTAAACCCTACAACTGCAGCTTGTTCCAACCGCTAGTGCAGAGACGACAGACCATCAACTACCCGCAGCACAAGAAGATTATTATTAGACACAATAATGAACTCTGTACAGTGAACGCACACGGACGGTCACGGACTTTATTGAAACCAATGCACTTCGAATATTTATTAACTCTCCACTCACTACCAAGTTATTAGCACCAATCAGAACTCAACTTTTGATTAAACTACGAGGTGGGGACGTACGCTTCGTACTCATATCTTTACGATTATCAACAAACTCTTACATAAATGGTTTTTATTCGATTAGGTAGGTGGCGATAGATGCGGGCTTAAACGAGGCATCGAACGGTATAAGTTTAAAAAGGGGGCGGCGTTACATTAATTATAAATAATTTTTATTATTTAATTTATTATCATTTAAAATGATAGATTGGGCTAGTAGTTAAAGTGTAAACGCTGGGTAAAATTTATACCATTGCATCGCAGATGATACAAAGACGAAGGATCTGATAGTTGCTGGTAGATTACGCACGAGCCATATTTAATAAAAAACGCTCGGGCGCGAAAACGATTTAATTTTTCCCGTATCAGAGGCAGAATCTTTAGGATTCGTAACACTCAGACACGTGTAGACAAACGCATCGTTACAGTATAGTCTTTGCTGAAAACCAAAGTCAGGGTTTTCTCTCTTCTGGGTTTGTATAAATTTGTTGACCACTGTAATCTCTTCTGAGGAGGGAAGTTTTTTGCCTAAAGTTTGCAAGCATTCGACTTTCTCAAAATCAATGTTTTCTTCTTTGTCACCAATTTATTAGGAACTTATCAGTTCATTATTATTGTGAAATCCTTTGAAAGCTCTGGATGGAACTGGCTTAAAATTGTCCATCTCGTATCTCTGGGTACGGCCCTGTACAGTAGGTGGATTTTCCTTTACACTGATTCAGCTATTGAATTACTTCAAAAATGTGTATGTTTGGTGGCCTACGTGTAAGGGGTTTCAAAATAAACTGTATATAGTTTGTAGGTCCACTCTGTCCTTATTACCTCCTAGTTTTCACATTGGTAGTGAGTTCTTGAGGCTCTACAAAATCAAATGTACGATTTTTTACCTTAAAAAATTTTTTTAAAGGCAATTACCCTCTTAATAAAAATATAAACGATGTAAAAGTTTTAACGACTAAAAATTATAATTAAATCATCTATGTCACTATAAAATAAATCAGTATACATCCTTGTATAATAAGAATTTTATACTTGAGCAGGTGCGTTAGTGTAAAAAGAATTACTAACAAATCCTCTGCAGACCGAGAAAACGTCCGGACTATTAGTAGCAAAACCGGAAACCTAAAATGCACCACCTGCTATGTATATGTAATCACAACGCCCTGAATATATTAGATAACCCTCAAAATCAATCCTTATGCATAATATAAGATTTGACATATTACATTTTTGCAACATAAAATGTTACAGTAAGGTACATTAAAGTTTTACTTATATTTTATCCATATATTTAAAACGCGAAGCCTTTTCTTTTCCGCTAATTTTAGCGTACTTCTACTGGACCGATTTTGATGAATTTTTTTTTAAATTGAAGCTCTCGACCCACAGATATGTCACCACTAATTTTTTTCTCAAAATTATTAATTTCATACATTGTTTTATATTTTATAATATACATAATAAAATAATCAATTTTATAATTTAAAATAATCCAATTTTAAAAATTATAAATGAGAATAAATGTAGATAGTATTTGGTTTTACACGATAAGGCACACATTATACATTTGGTAGCGGTGATAAAATTTGCAATACTTTTAATTCGACCAGTACGTTTCTAATACGCGATATGGTAAGGTTGGTGCGTGCATTTTTAATTGCGTTTCGTGCGTTTGTGAATTTTGGATTTTTGAGACGGTTTTTTATGTTGCCCTCTTTGGCTTAGTTATCTTTAAGGTTAGTTTTCTTATTTTTTTTTATAAAATAGCCATAGCTCATTCATATCTTCAAAAACTTCGTCGATTTCGACGGGGGTGACCGCTATTTTTTTTATATTGACGCTGTCGACCCCCAGATATGTCAGCACTAATTATTTTCTTCAAACTACCAATTACATACATTTTTTTTAAATAATAAATTAACAAACAATCCTCGGTGTAGGTAGTAAGTGCATTATAATAATTTTTGAAAATTTCATTTTTCTAACACATTCATCTCTACAACTACTTAGTCGAATTTCGACGGGGGTGACCCGCTATTATTTTTATTCTGCAACTTGCCAAAAAGTTTTCATTTTAAGTTACTGTATAATGAAGTCGTCTTGTAAGGAAATTTGTTAACAGAAAGCTAAGCAATGGAAATTGAGTGGAAAATAATTTTGGGTCGACTTGCTCTTTTTACTTTCAAACTTTCGACGTAATGAAGTTTTCAGTAGAATACTTATGTCACCTTTTTCTTAAATTATCTTTTCTTAAAGTGTGAAAAATTTATAACTGTGTCAAATGTTGATAATATATTATTTAAATTCTTAGTGCCGTCAGGAATGAAATTTTAAACATTTTAGATTTAAAGATTATTATTAGGAAGTGGATTCTTTATAATTTTACATAAATTCCTTTAACTAACGCTTTAACCGTTTAAGGGAAAGGCTGATGCCTTATAGAATTAATTTTATAGTTGAAGCGTAGTAAGTAGTACTTCTTGGTGTTTGAGCTAAGTTAACTATTTAGAGTTAAATATTTAGGTAATTGCTGATGTCTAGCAGAATCGGATGGCATTAAATTTCAGTAAGAGATTCAGATTCGAAAATCAGATTTCAGTTCGAAATGCATTGTAGGATTGAACAAAGCTGCAACTTTCTTATGTCGCTATGTCTTTTGTCTTGTGGAAAGTATAGGAATGTCTTACCTTTTGCTGAATTGCGGAGCAGCAAAGGTAAGGATTGTGTCAAATGCCGCAATCAAAATTTATTCAATAATTTTATGTAGATGTTTTTAATTTTATGTGGTTCGATGCGTTCAGGGGTTCCACAGACCCTACAACTGCATAGACACAATGCCTAAGTACTCATTGCACCTGTCGAATTACGCCTATCTTATCGGAGTATTAAAGTAGTTTCGGTCTTGTATAAAAATTTATTTATAGAGTAAAAAGTACTGTCCGTCTGTTCATCTACCGTTTGCCCGGTAGGTTAGATGCATCTCTCTGAGCGTCGGCTTCCAATAGTTATAAAATTCATCGTGTTATTTTGAGGTTCGTTTTAATTATTTAATCATCATCAGATCATCAGTGACTGGTAAATATATTTACACATTATATAAGACTGTGGCCGTGATATACGAGGGTAGATTTTTAAGTTCGCGAAATGGGACAGAAATGGGTCTGTATCGGATCTATTTAAGGAAGGTCAGTGCAACCAATCACTAGACAGTAAATCCTTGATGAATAAGTCCATCTAGTCTTGATTTTTGCTGACTAACTAATACACAAGGGGGTATTGATTGATAGCTAGTTAGCCTACTACATAATTATCTTGTTCATACAACAAAATTATTACAACGATCCTACAACATCTCTTAAACCTTTCAAAAAAATTCATCTTGCTCAGCAAACCAGCTCTCCACGGCGTCTTTTACCTATTCGTTCAAAGAAAAGCTACGATCTTTCAGACTCTTTTCCATTTTAGGGAAGAGATGATAACCCAAGGGAGTTAGTTCTAGCGAAGAAGGCTAGTGTTCAAACAATTTAAACCCCCCAAATCATGAACTGTTTTTCGATTGCAATGCGCGATTTGTGTCTGGCACATTGGCTTGCAAAAACAAGACACCTTTGGCTAACATTCCTCGTCTTATCTTCACTATTTGTTCTTGTATAGAGGTATTGCCCATTTATAGTTCTTCCCTTATCAAGAAAATGATGACTCCACGACAATCCGAAACAACTGAGGCAATAACTTTTCTAGCAGATTTTAGAACGCGGAACTTCTTCTGCCTTGGAAAACGAGAACGCTTCCACTTCATAAATTGCTGCTGTGTTTATGAGTCGTAGAAATGTACCCAAGTTTCTTCCATGGGAACAATGTGGCATAAGAATCAAAAAGAGAAGAGATTGAACGCGACAATTACGCCCGTGTTCGCTTCTGGTCTTTCAGGCTTTTGAGGATTCTGCTGCAGTGTTTTTCATAACAAATGGAGGTGAACTATGTAATATATTGTCAGTGTCCAGCTAATACCTCCTAAGTGACATTTAGGCAAAATTTACTTAGTTACATTTTTCTCGAAATTTTTTTACGCATGCCTTTTAGTATCAACCTCCCAACTCTAAAATAATTTAAAACTGTTGCTTTTCGCAAGTAGACAGGGCTGGACTGGCCCGGCGGGCTACCGGGAATTTCCCGGTGGCCCTTGATGTGACAATAAAAGAAATATATTGCAAAAATTTAGATAAATTAAAAATATGAACCAGAAGTCAAAAATCAAAATAATTGTAAAGGCCTGTTCACGTACACAGACTTGCCTTCCATGTCAACACTGTTCAGTGTCCAGACGGCCTGCACAGGTCACACCAGAGCGTCTGGACGGAGTTCAGGCCGCCTGTAAAAGCCAAACCAGAAGGCAAGGTCTGTGCAGGTCGATCTGCACATATTAAATGATGTCTAGACGCTCTGATTTGGCTTGTGCAGGTGTGTAGGCCGTCTGAAAGATGTCCAGATACTCCGCCCTGGCATGCACAGGAGCACAGGCCAAACCTTTACGTACCTATCACTAACTGTTCTGGAGATTATCACTTTAATGTTGAAACAGAGTCATGTTGCCAGAGCTGTAATGGGAATTTTTGTTAAATCTATTTGTGCCACCGACTTTTGATATTAAATACTAAATTTGCAAAAGTATACAGGGTGTTCCAATATATTTTTCTACGATTTTTCCCTGTATATTTTTGCAAATTTAATCTCCATTTTACCATGAATCCAAATCTGTAAAAATATGTAGGGTGATGTTCCATTAGAAAAAATATAGAAAAATTACATTTTACATTACGTGATGTAGGTATAGTTTTACGCATTTTAGAAAAGTATAGTACGTATTTTGTATGTTGACTATTATCAGAAGTCGATGGAACAAACAGATTTAAAAAATCTTACTTACTCCACCTCTGACCTCATAGCGTCAAAGTTTAATTGATATTAGCACTAAAGCGACAATATCTCCAGAACGGCTAATAATAAGTACGTAAAGTTTTATACATTTTTGATTCTAAATATTACGGGGAATCCGAATAATGCAAAAATATAGAAGGTGCTTTATTTATAAAAACACAAACAGTTTCGGTTGGCATTTTATTTCGAATCACCCTGTATGTACCTAAACATTTTCAAAATGTAGGTCTATTTTGATCACGTATTTTACCATGCCAAAATTGGTTTTGATATCTCGAATAGTTGAGAAGCAATCTGCTCACACAGTAAACACCCACCCAGTAAAGTTCGCACTGAATAATAGTAAACAAAACTCAAAATTTTATATTGTAACCCCCCCCCATACAATGACCCGCCTGCAGATGGCCCGAACTATCAGGTTTCTCGATATTAATTTTATTCCCAGTCCAGCCATGCAAGTAGATAAACAGTTTTATTTGTCTCGTGTAAAATAACACTTTTGCAAATAGGAGGTATTGTCAGGATACTGACGATATAGTGCAGTCAGCCTCACAATTAATGGCCACCTAGGCTATACGTCTAGCACGAATTGTGGATGCAATCGTCATGACACCCCCTACTTAAATTGAAGGGTATTTTTATTTTGCCAACAAGTATATAGTAAATCAACAACCTTCCCTTCTGTTCTTTTGTCGTTGTTGGCTAATAACCACCCTGGCGTATAGCTAGGGTGTCCAATAATTGTGAGGCTGACTGTACATAGCAGCCTGATAATACAGTATCTGATTCCTGATAGGGCAAATAATAGGTCCTAAACTTATCTTAGAATGAATAAAAAATGTGGCGCACTTAAATGAAGGTTGTTTGATGAATAGGAATATATTCCTGTTAGATTTGCCTGATTACCAAAATTCCACATTTATTGTTTTCAATGATTTAAATAGAGGAATATCGTTATTGCAAAACGTTTTCTGTGAAGTAAAAATTTAGTAAACCCAAAAACGATATCTTTTGATGGTGTTAGTACTTCTCATTTGCGCGCACACTGTTGGCCTGCAGGTCTGCCTCAAGCAAGTGCGAACGTGAATGGCCCGCATTACATCGTTGACTATTCCACCTAAGGTGCTCGCGACGTTTCAACTATAGAAGAAGAGAAGAAGAGAAATATTCTTTTGCAGTTGACTCGAGATGAGTGACGATTACCTTTTTACATGGATTGTAGAACTTAAATGGGTTTCTAATTCATCTAGACATCTAGAGTTTGCTTTTAATAGTTCGGAATTTGAGTTCAAAGGCCAGTATTAAAATTTTTGTATGAGGCTGGAGCGTTCGAGGTTCTTATGCTTATCAGATCGGATCACACTAATTTTTGCTTTTAAATTCGCTTCATTTATTTTACGCCTCTGTTATAAAAAAATAAAACTTTTTTCCTTATACTGAAAATAATTTAATTTGTATGAAAGAGTCAAAAATATGATGCGCATGAATTTACACAAAATTATATAATAAAGCGTTTTAAAGTTAGTTAATTTTAACAACTGCCGCAAACAATCGCAGCTGCAGATGAATATTAATAAATCCTTGCATTTTCTCGGCTGATTACGGGCGGCTTACAAAAAGGCAAGTTATGGCGGTAACTTTGATGTGCGACCCATAATTGCAGTATCCGCTGCTGGCGGCCCGCGCGTGACCGCGGAGAATCGTTAGCTCCTGGACACGCGGAAATACGGCCCACTACTTGGAATTACGAATTGTATTCATTTTTATGTGTTTGCATGCTTCTGTGTAAATGACCATTATTCATATGTACCTTACTGGCTTTTAGACTTCACAATAATTTATAACGTAGGTACACCATAATGCAGAATGCACCTATATAAGGTGTTTCGTACCCGAGACCCGACAACTTTTCTTCATTTTATTACGCCTATAAACCTTTAATGAAGACGTGAAGATCCAAACTTTTTATACGAAAATTTTTTATTTTTATAAAATATGCAATTATTGAAAGCAACCGATTATCTTGGTGTAAATTTTAATTTGATATATGGAATAAAAATTGTCAGGTTATGAAAGATAATTATTTTAAAGCCGTATAAAGAACTAAAGCATTTGTCTGTCGCCCAAAGCTTAATAATGTTTAAAACGCTTAAAATATTTTTTATACTTTTCTTTGTAAGAATTTTAATTTATATACTCTATAGGTAAGGGCAGCGCACTGTGATTTGCAATTTTTTTTAAATTTAAACTTTCTTGATCAATTTAAAATTTGCATGATGTGAGAATTACTCTTGTTGTTCAAAAGAAGGATTAAAATTGAATGGTTAATGAGTGGAGGGGTCACCAAGAGACGTAATCATTTTTGAATCATCGTGCATTATTTCAGATTTTGCGTGACGTTGACCAATAACCGTCAAAAGCTTTTGGAGACATGAAGTTTAATAGTGGGTTGTTTACACGAAAGAACAGTTGACAAAGAAAGGGAAATTCAAGCTAAAAGTGTATGAAATAAGAAAAAGAAACCATGCAAGATGAAATTATTCTAATAGGGGCGCATCCTGTCTGTAAGAGTGATGCTTCGAAGTAAAAAGTAATCGTAGCTTGAACCTCTACTCAGTTTTTACACCATTCAGTCCAGAGTGGGTTCTTTAATCGTTTGATTCGGTACTAAAAGCCTCCTCCTAGAAGTAAATTCACCCATGATATTCACTTTTATGGCCATTGTTGTTCTCTGCAGGTGCTCATTTTATAACCTATGGAGACGGTTTTAAATAACTATCGTAGGTTAGCCTGAATTTTTGCACTATTGAGCCCAGAGTGTGTTCTTCAATCGCTTGGTCGGGGGATTTGGGGGAATTTATGAAGCCTCTTCATAAATTCACCCAAAATATTTAGTTATTTGGCCATTATTATTCTCTGCAGGAACGACCAACTCATCAGCACAGCATAGAATTTTTATGGCTTACAGGTACCCATTTTATAACCTATGGAGACGGTTTTGAATAACAACTATAGGTTAGCTTAGATTTTTGAACCATTGAGCCCAGAGTGGGCTTTTTAATCCTTTGATCCGGGGCTATAAGCCTCCTTATAAGTTCACCCATGATATTCACTTTTTTGGCCATTGTTGTTCTATGCAGGTGCCCAATTTATAACCTATGAAGGCGGTTTTAAATAACTATTGGTTAGCCTGAATTTAGGCACTATTGAGCCCAAAGTGTGTTCTTCAATCGGTTGGTCAGGGAATATAAGCCTCTTCATAAATTCACCCAAAATAATTCAGTTATTTAGCTATTATTGTTCTCTGCAGGAAAGACAAACTCAACGGCGCAGCATAGGTTTTTTATAGCTTACAGGTACCCATTTTATAACCTATGGAGACGGTTTTGAATAACTATTATAGGTTAGTCTAGATTTTTGAAACACTGACCCCAGGGTGGGCTCCTTAATCGTTTGATCTGGGGTTTTAAGCCTTCTTATAAAGTCACCCATAATATTCATTTTTTTTTGCCATTCTTGTTCTCTGCAGGTACCCATTTTATAACCTATGGAAGCGATTTTAAATAACTATTGTAGGTTATGCTGAATTTTTGCACCTTTGAGCTCAGAGTATCCTCTTCAATCGTTTGGTGTGGAGATATAAGCCTCTTCATAAATTCACCCAAGATAATTCAGTTATTTGGCGATTATTGTTCTCAGAAGGAAAGACAAACTCATCAGCGCAGCATAGAATTTTTATGACTTTACAGGTACCCATTTTATAACCTAATGGAGACAGTTTTGAATAACTAATATAGGTTAGCCTGGATTTTTGCACCACTGAGCCTACAGTGGGCTCCTTAATCGTTTTATCCGGGGCTATAATAAGTCTCTTTATAAAGTCACCCATGATATTCAGTTATTTGGCCATTGTTGTTCTCTAAAGGTGCCTAAAAAGGATTTTTGCACTATATAGAGCCCAGAGTGAGCTCCAAAATCGTTTTTCCCTGCGCTATAAGCGCCATCATAAATGTACCCCTAATATTTAGTTATTTGGCCGTTGTTTTTCTCTGCATAAAATTTGTATAACCTCATTTTTATAACTTATGGAGGCGGTGTGCCTTTTTTTAATTAGTTAGAGGTTCACCTGAATACATCGTTTAATAGACTATCCACAGAATGGTCAGCTACAAAGTGGTAATTATTTGGATTGTTACGCAGCTAAGTGCTCAGGGGTTGCTCAATTTTTAAAAAATCTTTCATTCATTTTCCATTGGACATTCCAGCCTAATACTACTTGATTAATAAGTTTCCGTTTTAACACTCGGTATTTCATAATTGTAATTCAGTTCTTCTAATATATTCAACACAAATTCTAAATTAAATAGTTGTATAACATTATGACCACCTTCAAGATAATAAATTATTTCACATTATTAAACTATTTGAAGAATTTTAGAACTTAGATCAAATATTCCAGAAATTTTAGGTTATCAAATTGGTCTTTTTTTTGAAACATTAATTTAAAATATTATACTTAACATATAGAAATATTAAATAAACTTTCTTTATGACAAATTCATGAGCTTTTATCCACAATATTTACTGAGCGGTTGGGGCTGCTCAAATTTACATTTTGTAACATTACAAAATCAATTTATTAAATTTATAAACTGTCATCCTTTATCCAAACAAACTTTACTTCAAAATACGAAAAAAAAGTATTATACAAAGTTTGTTTTGTTATTTAAATAAAAAAAAGAAAACTCATCTTACATTATAAACTCTTGGTCCGCTCCGCTTCTACAACATGGTGATCTAATCAAATATTTTACCTAAATATGAATATTTCATACGCAGAGTCCACACCTATTGTACATTTGACATTGAAGAGGGTCCACATCAAATCTGATTCCGGTACTTAGTTCATCATGCGTGTAGACGTCAGTCAAAAAATTTAGTTATGCAGCTCCTGCTGATTGCCTTTAGTAACAAAAACATAACTTTACCTACCATTCCACGGACAACAAATTAAATTTAAATAATTTCAATATGAATGGTAGCTTTTATATAAAAATGATTTTAATCTCAGTAAGTAGTCAATGATAAATCTGTGAGAATTAAAGTAATTTTAATTTTTTTTCATCTTCTCTTTCATACTGTAAAATTGTTTAACTGTTGATTGTTGAGTGCTCTTAACTGACGGCTATTTTATTTGTCGATTCTTGGGAATTAAGATTCAAGATTAGAATGTGTGAAAAACCTTTCATTTATTTAAAACTCTTGATGAAATTCTTAAGACTCATAATCTATCTCTTTGTATCTTTTGCTATTATTCAAAACTGCCATTTTTTAAAACGATACAAAAATAGCTGAAGAATGGTGGTTTAAAAGATAAAAGTCGAGGTTAGGTTAGTTTCTGTGAAGGGCCTAGCAGCCTAATTTTTACTAATAATGGGTTATTGGTTACACACTACGCCACTCTTCGTGCCATCGACTTCAGCAGGTGATCGTTATCTTCCTGGGGTATTGTGTCTCAAACAACCTGTAGGGGAGAGTGGGGTATAGTGATCCTTTTAGGTAAAATGATCCCCCCAATTATTAAAGAAACCAAAGGTGTCATCTAGGTTGCCGTAGAAGAATGTCATAGTTCAAGTTGTTTACACTTACGCCGGCAGTTCATGTAGTAAGTTCTTATACGTTCGTATTACAGTTATTTTCGTTTGTTTGTTTTTTCACTCATTGATATAAGGTAAGAGCATTTTAAATTCTGCATTAAACCTATGTGTTGTTATTTATTGAATCGGATGTGCGTACAACGTGTTATGGTATATTTGGACTTTAGAAACCTTAAACACGTATTATCTCATTGAAAATTTGTAGGTTAGATTAAATCCATTAAGTGCATTTGGGGCAAAACGATCCCCTGTTGGTAGTCCATAATAATCCCAGGATCATTTTACCCCACTCCTAGGGAATTGTTTAACAACATTTATTAAATGCGTAAAAACATAACTTTAGTAATAAGCCTTACCTAAAATGTTGTTATGGTTATACAGTGAAAGTAGGATATAACGACGGCGAAGGGACCGATTAAAAAGGGTCGCTATACCCGGTCGTCGTTATATCAAAACTTATATCAAATCCATTTTTATTATTCTCAAAAATTCTTTATTAATAAAGCACCATGAAATAGACATAACATTTCTTTTTCTCGACGTCATTTTTCCCGTCCGCGCCGGAGGATTTCCAGAAAATTATTTCCAGCCGTAGATTGCAAATATCGCCAGGTGAGACCGAAAACCACGTGATAGTCTTAAAATTACCCCGTCACGTCGTTATACCCGGCCTGCCAAACCAAAAATTCCGTCCGCCTTTTGCGGACGTTAAAATGCCGGTCTACCGGCGTCGCTATATCCGAATTTTTTTGCATTGAGTTGAATACAAATCCAAACAAACTTTCAAATCCCCGTCGCAATATTCGACTTGCTGTTATAAGCGACGTCGTTATTCGCGACTTTCACTGTAATTATGAAACTCAACCACAAATAGGTAGGTAGATACTATTATTCAGTGTGGGATCGTTTTACCCGATTGAAGGGATAATTTTACCCTCACCTTTGGGGTAAAATGATCCTTTTGCTGGGTGGGCATTATGTCCTTTGCTACATGAGCTCTTTAATCATTTAACCCAGGTGACCTTGTCAAAAGTTTAAGTAAACTATACTCTTTCTTTTATAAAAAGATCCGCTGTTTTAACACTTACTTTAGTTCCTTTATGAGGCATTCTTTCTTAGAGGGACCATTATACCCCACTCTCCCCTAATTCATTCTGCAGAGCTAACAGCATCTGTAGAAGATTTGGCACACCTTTCATTTATTTAAAACTCTTGATGAAATTCTTAAACAGATAATTTATCTCTTTGTATCTTCTGTTATCATTCAGAACTACTGCCATTTTTAAAAACGATATAAAAATAGCTGAAGAATGGCGGTTAAAAGATAAAAGTCGAGGTTAGGTTGGGTCCTAGCCTAATTTTTATTAGTAATGGGTTATTGGTTACACACTTCGCCACTATTCGTGGCATCGGCTCTAGCCGGTGATCGTTATCTATCTGGGTTATGGTGTCTCTAACAACCTGTAATTCATTCTGCAGAGCTAACAGCGGCATAAATCAACCTTTGATTTATTTAGGTTGGGTCCTAGTCTAATTTTTATTAATAATGGGTTATTGGTTACACACTTCGCCACTCTTCGTGGTATCGACTTTAGCCGGTGATCGTTATCTTTCTGGGGTATTGTGTCTCTAACAACTTGTAATTAAAAATTCTTGATGAGTTTCTTAGACCCCTAATCTATATTTTTGCATCTTCTGCTATCATTCATAATTGCCATTTTTTAAAACTATACTAAAATAGCTGAACAATGGCGGTTAAAAGGAGGTTAGGTTAGTTTATGTTGAGTTAGGTTAGGCTCTAGCCTAATTTGTATTAATAATGGGTTATTGGTTACACACTCCGCCACTCTTCGTGCCATCGACTCCAGCAGGTAATCGTTATCTTCCTGGAGTATTGTGTCTCTTGCAACCTGCAATTCAATCTGGAGAGTTAACAGCGTCTGTGGAAGATTTGCCAAACCTTTGATTTATTTAAGATTCTTGATGAGATTCTTAGACCCATAATCATAATTATGGATTATTGTTTACCCACTCCGCTACTCTTAGTCGCATCGATTCCAGCAGGTGATTGATATCTTCCTGGGGTATTGTGTCTCTCTAAAACGGTTTAGAGAAGTTCTTGCGACTTGAGGACTAGCATTATCCTGCTGGAAAATATTGTCCCAGCTGCTGAAGATGTAAAAGAATGTGCTGTTCCACAACCTCATTGGCATAATTCTGGGCGTTCATATTGACTCGGATGAATACCAACTGAGAAGTAGGTCTCTATGCTATAGCACCCCGTACTCCAACAGTTCGGTTCGGTTCGGTGTATCAACAGAAAAGTTAATATTGCGCCGTTCTCATTGTTGTCGTCGGACCCTCATGCGACCATCATGCTTCTTCAATCAGAATCTAGATTCGTCACTAAACAACACCCTATGCCACTCCCAGATTCAGTGCACTCTCA
Source organism: Malthinus seriepunctatus (assembly GCA_963924605.1). NCBI lineage: Eukaryota > Metazoa > Arthropoda > Insecta > Coleoptera > Cantharidae > Malthinus > Malthinus seriepunctatus. Next base: position 16,775,797 of record OZ004600.1, read on the forward strand.
ACGTATACTACTCCAAGCATTGCTGCCGGTGTTGAGCCGTGAGTGGTAGCACAAGTCGTGGTCGATAAGATTGCAAGCCGAAAGTTATAATTCGACGGTAAACCGTTTGAAGAGTTATAAGACGACCTTCATTACCTAACTATTGGTCAGCAATTGACCTGGCCCTAAAGAATCGGTTTCTAATGTCATAAGCCGAAGCCCAACTAACATTCTTGTCTTATAACCTTTAGCTAAAAAGCCTGATTTATATTATAAGTGCTATATTCTTGCTCCTCAAGTGCTAATTAGTTGTTAAGAGGCTTTATTAAACATTATTTTGTTCCCTAAACTAAATAATTCTTTAAAGTAGTACCATAAACGTTCTTACAGCAAAATTATAAAATTGTTTATAGGACTTATATAAAATTGTTTTAAGAACGATTATAAAACTTTTTTATCAACATTTCCGTATACTGCTTTATAACATTTCTGTAATTGAGCTTCTTATCTTCACTGCAACTCTTACAACATACTTATGAAAATGTACAAATAAACGAACAAATAGCTCACAATAGAAACCTTAAGAAACTGTTGTGTAATAGCAAAGAGTGCATAGGTTATAGAAAAATATGTCGTAATACGCAGTTTGGAATTACGTGTTGTGATTGGTTGGACAACAGATAAATTTTACTGAAGTTTGATATTTGTACCAGTTTCTTGTTATAACAACGCTTCCGGTTGGTTTTCTAGCAAAACAGTTTATTCTTTTTAACGTTTACCATTTGGATTCAAAAATTTGGATCCTGTACATTTTAAAAATGTAGATAACCGTTTTTGCCAAGACGCCAATGTTAATTTAGAAAACGAGTTCCCCGTAGTCAAAAATCAAATTCAAAAATAGAAAAATAATTGCTTTTTTTAAATTAAAAAATACATTATTATGTTTTGTATTGAATGTTTGGATAATACATTCAAATTTAAATGTTCTTAAATACGATCCTGTATCTGCTTCTTTATTAGATATACAACACATATTGTATACATATTTTGTAGTAATCACTAACTGGATCTAATTGTGCTATAATAGTTGCTTTCGTGGCAAATGCATTTTATAAGGAAGAGGCCATGTTGAAAGAACTGCAACACGTCCGAATCGCCGCCATATTTGACAGATAATTAAATGATTTAAATTATTTATAGTATTACTAGTTTTAGAGAGAAAAATAATGGTACTTTAAAAGTTTTATGTCTTTATAAATATATTAACATAATTTTATTATCAGAAAAAGTCAATTTCAAAAATATTAATTTTTTTGGGAATTTCAATAATTTTAAAAATATTAAGCAAACGCACGGCGCATTAAAATTTCATGATATTTGTGGTATATAAATAACAGTAATCTTCGCTTCGTATGCAAAAATAATCCTGTAGGCCATGCATATCATCTCCAAAAGGCTTTGACTTAAAATTCTTAGCCATGATGGCTATCGCCATGTACTACAACTTTTTTTCAATCACCCTTGAAATCTATCGTTTAGACCGGTTAAGGTAATATAGCTTGATAACTAATTTGTTTCCTCTAGATAGGTCTAAGAAAATATTATTGTATTTATAGATGTTGCTTTCTGCAGCTCTTAACAAAAAAAAATTGAAATTCTAGTCATTCTTATAAATCACCTATAAACTCATTGTATTGAATATCTATTATTGTTTCATAACTATCTGGTAAGAGTGTTTACAGGCGTTATACAACGACCTATAGTACTAAATTGTTTTATATACCGGCGCCCATTTGGGCTCTATAAGGGTTGTATACACGTTTAGGAAACGTTTTTATTGCAGCAATGGTTTATAATTATTGTTTTGTAAACGTTCTTACAGCTTTTATAAACCATCAAATTGTTAGTTGGGAGGTGGCGGTCCTGCACCTCATTAGTTCGTGTTAGTCCTCTAGATCCTCTTCTAAGACGTTGTCGAGCCTCTCTGGTCCATGCTCGGTAACATCGCATGATGGTGGAAGGGTTTTGTTGATTCGCTTCCCTAAACTAAACATCACATTCGTTTAAGCCAACAATTCCACCTCTTTCAAACTCGCTCAACGAAATTTACGAAAACTTACAAGAAATGCACCTGATAATAATCTTTGAAAAGAAATTCATATTCCTTCTTGGTGTTGCAATTTTCACGTCACTGAATAACATGGTGACTTTTGATGAAATTTTTACTGAATTGCTTATTATTTCGAATATTTGGTCACCTGTTGGATTATTATTATTATGGAATTTTTCCTTTCTTGAATTTAGTATTTGAACCAAGAGTTTCTGCTTTGCTTGGCACTTACTTAATAGTTCCTTTGTACTCTGAGCTACAACCCATTAGCTCAGCTCCATATCTTTTCTGCGCTGGGCTTGCAACTCGCTTTACCCTATGAAAAACTTTGGCCCGTAAATTCTTCATTTCAATTTGGAATAACATGAATATCAATTTCTTATTTGAATGATTCATAAATTTCTCAACATTCAAAGAGCCCTAATTACTAAAGAATCGATCAACCCACTGGTATACATTTTTTTAGATTGTAAATTATGAGAAGGATTTGAGACTTTACTACTGGTACATTAGTCATAACTTTTGGCTGTTAAATAGTATAATCAAAGTGTCGTAGCTAAGGGAAAATGAGAAAGGAAAAGAGCTTTCGTATAGAAACAGTAAAAAAATACAAATTTACTGCGTGTACATGAGTAGCCATAATTTATAAACTTTAATAATTAAACCGGAAAAAAGCTGCTATCTTGAGGAAAGGTAACAGATGCTTAAAGAACAAACTGCTGGTTATTATAACGTTATTAATATAAATAATACAGAAAAACATTAAAACTAACCGACTAATATATTTACTGCATCCGCGTTTAAATATCTAAAAAAATTTATATTATTTATTTTTTAAATTTATTATGCATTTATGCAAATGTCTACTTAAACCACCTATAACAATTTAATTTAATTGCCAAATTAGTACGAGATGCATTTTAATTTAAAATTAATCGATTATTATAAAAATGGGTCAAAAAAATTACATTGTAGGGGTGTTTCTCGTTAAATTTATTTTTCATAATATCTTTATTTCTTTTATCTGAACCACCACTCAACTCACTATAGCTTGAATACAAAATAATATTTAAAGCAAAAAAAATTAATTAAATTTGTAAATTAATGTGATGATAAAAGAATGATTAAGCACTTTATGTATTAATTTTACCATTACATTTAAATAAGCGAAAAAGCCTTAAACTGTGTGGTGGTTGTATAAAATAAAAATCGCGTTAAATATTTATATTTTTAATCCATTCTTATTTTTTTCCCAAATAAAAAAATGCTAATTTTTATATAAAAATCCTAAGGGTTTATATTACACTGAGCCTTCAACTAATTACCTTTATTTATTTGTCATTTTTTAAAGTCACCAAGGGATGCTGTAGTTAGCAAGAATGATCCACCCCTAACATTAAGGCGATTAGCTCTGCGGCAGACCTTTTAATATCTGTAACATCCGCATGATATGATAATGGTATTCTGTTTGTGTTTCAGAACAACCCTCTTCTAAGCGACACCCTGCTTGACTGCTTAGGTCTTTCAGTTTCCCTGCGGTGAGTGCTAAATTGTAAGTTAATACCATTTGTGTCTGTACATTTACAATGTAGTAAAGCGAATGTAACTACCTACCGATTAAACTTCTTGAATTAATTTTACTACTGCTAAGAAGTCAAGAAAAAAAACTAATAATAAAAAAAGGTACTAAATTAAACCTTTTTAAAAATTTGGTTAAAATGTTTAATTTATTCAAACCATTAAGTGGTTGAAAGCATATGTCTTCTTTTGTATTTTATGAAAACGAGCTGGAATTTGTGTTTTTTATTTCTCCCTTTTTTCAGTTGGTTGGGACTTTATTCTAATAACGTTGGATTATTTCATCTTCGACTAACTTGTCATAATAGTCAATATAAAACTAATACCAACGATGTCAATTTAAAACATGCACCCCTAAATTTATCCAACATGTAGGAGATATGTATAACATAATTTTAAGGGTAGATTTAAAAGAATAAATATGTATGAAGCGTATGTATTGACTATAAGGGATGATAGCTCAGTATGTGATGGAAATTTGGATTTTTTTCTTTCAATTATTTTTTCTATTTCTAAACGAGAGAGCATTTTACTCTTTTCGTATTCCTTCAAAACTTGACTTTGGTCATTTTGGCTAACAATACACATTGTATATTATAGGGGTTAACTTTCCTACTCTTATTCTTGTATGATTGACAGCAATAGCTCATCGGTAACGGCTGTGTCAATAGAATCAAAAACAGAACAGTAAACGTATTGCGTGTTACATGCAAATTAGGGCACATTAATATGCGTATTTTAGGTGGCTCCAGTCCGTTGTACTGGAGCAATACTGCACAGATGTTACACTGTAATATTACCCTTTTGAACTCTTGTTTACACAAACAAAGAATTTTTCACGAGCTACTATGACGGATTGTTATTTTAAATTTTCTAAACTTTTATAGGTGCGTTTTAAATTGAAGGAAAGTTATTGAAGAAGATCCCACATTGAATAACACATTAGAGAAAAACAGTTTACTCGATATGACAAATATTTTGCAAATTCAAAAATTCAAATCATTGAGAAAAATCGTTCTAGGTAAATTAAAATTACAAGTTCTGCTTTCAAAACTTTCTTAGCAAAGAGGCAACCGCATCGTAAATACTAGGGCCAACACTACCTACTACAATGGTTCAAAAAAGAAAAATATCATTATATCCATTTATTACTAATTATAAATTAAAAACATAGAAATTAAATAAAATCTTAATTAAAGTTCAAATACATAAATTTTAAAAGTCGAAGCCTGCTTGGATACCAACTTGTGGTATTGGTTTCATGCCGTGTCCAAAAGTCGTTTGTGCTGTTGCACTTACGCCACCATTTTTATTCGTATAAATTGGAATTGAACCTCCAACAGTACCAGTTGCTGGCAAACCATTCGTTTGACTTCCACTCACAAAGGCACTCGCTCCATTTTTATTTACATAATTAACTCCAGCACTGTTAGTTTCTGGTCCAACCGGACGAAGATCTTTGTTTAGAAACCTATCGTGTTGTGCAAACGCATTTACGTGATTATTGCCACTGTTTACAAGCCCAACTTGTCCTCTTACCGAACCTTGTCCACCGATACCTGGTTGCATTGCTAAACTAGTACTAACGCCACTTCCAGCTTGGGAAATTGCGTTAAAGCCACCGCTGTACGTTATTGGAGTTGCAAAACCAAGTAGATCGTGACTTTGTGAAATTGAGCCCCAGGCCGGTCCTGCTTGATAGCCGGCTTGCTGATGCCTTCCACCGCCCGGAAGTTGGCTTACTCCACCGAAAAATTGAGCTGCTGTTGGTAAACTTTGATGACACACCACAACCATAATAGCAACAAATAAGATTTTGGAAACCATTTTTAATTTCGAACGCACAGTTTAGAACAAAGTTAGAGATTTTATGTAGAGCAAATACTTTACTGATAATAGGTTAGCTCAAACAATCGCTTTTATACAAATTTAAGAACCCCAACTGGGTATGTGATGAAGATATTGTGGTTAATCCCCAATTCCAAACTTTATCAATGTAAAAAACTGTCCTTATCTAAAGAAAATTAAATAAATTTTTAATAACTTTTGTTTATTTATTTTTATTGATCTAAAATTAACTTTTCAGATAACTATTTTTACATTGATAAAAATATTGACATTAACTTCCTTAAGCACCCCAAAAGAGTATAATATAGATTCTGCCCCGATGGTAATGACAATTAATTTTTAAATCAGTTCTATGACTTGTTTGATTCAAAAACCTTCAAAACAACCCCTAATCTTCCCGTTTCTACTTAAGAATCCTGCTAGTGGTTGTATTTGTTTTTATTGTGTCTCTTCCAAAAAATTTCTAAGATGGCCATCTATTGAAACGGACCTATCAAATTTTAAAATTGCAAATAGCTGAAGATTAGTAGTAATTAGTAGTAAAGTAGTAATTAGTAAGTAATTTAATCATTTATGCAACAAATAATAATGCTTATTTGATAACATTGCTCTTGACATGTCACGAACTTATAAACAAGGAGATAAAAAAAGTAATGCACAACTGAACTGGTCCCGGGGAATAACTCTTACCAACTACCAGTTCCAAATTTTTTCCTTATTACAAAAATTGGTCAAACATAAAAGGACTGTAATTTTATTGCTCAGCACAGTTTCACTAACAATTCGTACAAGTTGATTCTTGAAATTTATAAGAAATATTGTGCCATTCATTTGACCCAAAAATAACATTAAAAAGGTTAAGTTTTAATGGCGAATGAATTATGAGCGAGCGTCGTGTAGCCTACTTCCTATTCGTCATTTTAAAATGTTTTTAAAAGCTTCTTCATTTTCTTCTTCTTTAACGGACATTTTGAATTCTAACTTCGTTATCCCTAACTCCTGACGTTGGCATATTTGATTTCAGAATTCAATTGACATAAAATTAACTCTATATAATTAGAGATTTATGTTTAGCAGAAGAAGTCTTGGATACCCTGTAACGATGAGTTTTTCTACACGTGTCAAAGTGTTACGAATCCTTAAGATTCTGCCTCTGATACGGGAAAAATGAACATCGTTTTCGCGCCTGAGTATTCTTTTTATTAAAAATGGCTCGTACGTAATCCACCAGCAACTATCAGATCCTCCGTTTTTGTATAATCTGCGATTCAATGCTATAAATTTTTATCCGGCGTTTACACTTTAATTAGTGTAAAGAGAACAGTGTAAAGAGAACAGATCAAGGAAACCCGTTTCAACTCCATTCTCCGCGATAAATTAAAATTATTTATTTTAGATTTAATTTATTTTTAACCCTTCCTTAATATTTTCAGTCATTTTTCGTAATTTTAAAATTATTTATAATTAACCCATTTTTGACCACTGGTGCGAAAACGCACCACATGCTTTAACAATTTATTGCAAATTAACTATAACATTTTAATTTGTTTTAGCTTACTCACATTACCGTATAAGGTTCAAAAAAAGGATTAACATTTTTAAAATTTCCAATTTCGCGGTTTTATTTGGTTTTTTAAATTCTTGAAAGTAGACAAATAATGTAATTTTTTACAACCGGTTTTTGTGTTGGGATAATTATTTACTAAAACTATATTTTGTTTATCTTGAAGTAGAATAGTAATGAGAAATGATAAACAAAGATACTACTGTAGCTAGAGTTACCAATTTCTTTTTCAATGCTTTGTAAAACGGCGGTAAACAGAGGTGGTGCGATAACGCACCATTGGCAGAAAACATAAATATTATGAACATTGTTATCGAAGAAAAAATTTTCAGATCACTTACAAAACTTTGCATCAGTTCATCTTTGTAATTTCGCTTGTGAACTACTGTGTTTTTGTTGTGTGTTACGTTTGTTTCAACATGAAGTTTTTGACGCAAAGAGAGCTGGAAGCCTCATTGGAAGAGGTTGTGGATGAATTGGAAACAAAATAGGAAGTAGGGATGTGTGGACTAGTTGTGTTGGATTTGCTGGAAACTGTGGGAGATAGTAAAAACCACCAAGTATTTTTTGATAATTTCTTTTCCTCGTATAAGTTACTATGTAGTTACTCTTACTAAAAAAGGATTTTACGCTACGGGAACAATCAGAGAAAACAGGACAGCTCATTGCCCTCTACAACCAATCAAGGCAATTTCTAAAAAACCTAGAGGAACGTTTAATGTTGCATTTGATGAAAATACTGGAATATGCTTACTTCGCTGGAATGATAATGCAGTAGTGAGTGTAATCAGTAACCAATTAAATGTAGAACCTACATCAACTACAAGGAGATATAGTAGGAAGGATAAAAAGGAAGTTACAATTCCACAACCAAATGCAATCAAGATAATTACTCGTATATAATAAAAATATGGGAGGTGTCGATTTACACGACAACGGAATTGCAAATCTACGAATACGTATGACAGTCGGAAGAAAATGGTGGTGGCCTTTATTTATCAACGGAATTGATAGTTCCATCGTGAATGCGTGGAAAATTTACAACAAAACACATTTAAAAAAAATGCCGCTCTTAGATTTCAAATCGTATATCGCAGTTGGGTTACTGAAGTTGGAAACTAATAATCCTAAACCATCTTCATCAAAAGTGCATGATGACATTAGAGATATGATAACATTGGACATCTAATAGTGAAAAGTGCCACAAAATGCAGAAGACGGTGTAAAGAGTATCACAATCACACAATATTTCTTTGTAAAAGATGGAATGTGCATCTTCATGCAGAATGCTTTGAAGTTTATCATACAAAATAAACGCAATTATTAATCACAATAATTACTATTTGTTACTATAATATTTTTTTGTGTAAGAATATTCAGAAATAAAACTAAAGTTAATCGAAACGAAAATAATTTAAAAGAACTCATATTTTACCAATGGTGCGAAAACGCACCAGTGGTTTTTGGCCTTATGGCGAAAATTAAAAAAAAAATAGTTACAAATTTTTCTTAATTATGCACTAATGGGTAACTAACAACAATATAAACCTTTTGAAATCATTTTTTCACCCCTTGGTCAAATATGGGTTAACACGTACCCCCCCTTCCCGGAACTTAAACCATTCGATGGTTCGTTTAAGCCCGCATCTATCGCCATCTACATAATCGCATAAAAAGCATTTATGTAAAAGTTTGGCGATAATCGTAAGTAATAATAATAATAGTTTATTTGTGCTAAATACATAGTTACACACGTCAAGTAAAAAATAGTTAAAATTATTATCAAGCAATACAACTCATAAATAACCATCTCTATATGAGTTCTTGCATGCTTACATGTAAAGAACTTGCTTGCATGTAAAGATAATGAATACAAAGCGTACGGAGTAAAATGTACGTTCCCACCTCGTAGTTCAATCGAAAGTTGAGCTCTGATTGGTGCTAAGAACGCGGTGGTAGAGAATTAATAAATATTTGACGTGCATTAATTTCAATAGAGTCCGTCACCAATCTCGTGCATCCACTGTACAGAATGTATCATTGTGTCCAGTGTGATCCTCTTGTGCTGTGGGTAGTTGATGATCTGGCGTCCCTGCACCAGCGGCTGGTATAAGCTGCAGTTGAAGAGTTTAAGCTGTTCGCGTTTACCCCAGTACATCCTTTTTGTTGGTTAGGCCTTCGGGTTAACCACAGGACTCTTTTCAACGGTCTTTGGGCTTTTTGGCCGACCGTGTGGGACTCGATTACAGTCTTTGGCTTGTTGGTCGAATGTTTATCTGATTTCAAGTGGAGTGGCCTATTGGCTAACCACTTCTCGACGGTCTTTAGGCTTTTTGACCGATCGTGTGGGTCTTGATTACAGTTTTGGGCTTGATTACAGTCTTGGGCTTGTTGACCAAATGTTGATCTGGGAGAACGCTGGTCGAGCATTCAGACTAACCACGCGTCTCCTTTGCATTCGAGGAACCGGTTCTTAAGAGTCGCCAGTCTGCTGAGGTATCCAAGGAACGAGCGTCATCCAAAGGACCTTCTTTTTGTTTATTAACATAACTTATTTATATGTTTCATTTGGGTTGAAAGTGTTTGTTGTGGCTTGTTCATCGCTCCGAACCTTTCCCGTCTTCGACTCGAGCGACGTCTAAGGCATATTGTGCACTCGATCGTAAGATCGGTGTTACAACCCTACCCTAACGGATCGCTAATAGTTACAGGATCCCAGGGCTGGTTAGTTAAACGGGATTTTAACCGATATTCAAAATAGAGCTGAAAATTTAATTTTGTCTACTAATCGCACTTACATTGGCAGCAGATCTGTTCAATATGATGTAAAGGGTATCTTGACAAGTTGATATTTAATTATCTGCTTGGCATAAATTATTACAGTTTAAAGACTATAAAAGAAAACTTTTCAAAATAATTCTTTAAGTGCTTCATGATACACGAGTTCTCGCTACATTTATTTTTCTTCGTGTAAGTTTACGGCTACGATTTTTACTTTCCCATTTTCGGTAGTTAACGTAAAGTGTTTACTACAAAATTCAGTCAGTCTATATTGGAGTCTATTAATACCTGCATCTATTTTATTATCTACTTTCAATGTTAGTTAATATATTTTTTCTCTTTTAGGAGCTGATCCGCGAATATTTTTAATTTTTCAATTTGATCCATATTACTATAAAATCTCACTGGAGTAACTGAATAGTGGTAAGTTTTTTAAATTATTCTTAACTTCTTTATTCTACCATAATATGACTTTTTGAATTTACTTTTGACAAATAAAATTCAACAACTTGAAACTTCTACGTGTAATCGTTGATTATTCAGTTTTCCGGTTACTAGAAAATCAAATAAAATCGAAAATAACTCTTTTTCCGTGTTAAAATGCTCGCTTCTTTGCTGTTAACCCGTCAATAAATTTTCTCTACTTCCTACAGTAATAATGGAGACCCCCATAAAGAAAATTAAAAATAAGTCCCCACTTTTATTCTTCTTATTCCTCTTTAGATAGTAATTTAAATAAAATTTTCTAAAACACGTTGTCCCCTGTGAAAAGTATCACTAGAGACGCGTATTTTAAAAACCACAAAAAGACGACTTTCTGTGACTGCACTAAAATTGAAAATATGGAATCCAAATTAGATTATTTTGTGGTAAAAGATGTTGAATTTAAACATTTCGAAAAAGCTTCGTTTTAATTGCACGAGCATAAAAATTTATTTGTTATAAAATTCCGCATATAAATTTGCTTAAACAAACAATTTGATTAGAAATGTAATCGTAAATCGAATCAATCACATTAATGTTCCATAGCATAATCTTGTTTTACTAATTTGTAATTTTACAGTTACATAAAAATCATTTCATTTTTAATTTTTATTTAATGTCCTTTTAATTCTTTCACTACCAACAAACATGATTTACCTCACATATAGACTGGTTCAGATGTCAAAGTTATAAATCTTAAGTTATTTAACCCTTTTTCTGTGTTATATGAACCTTTGTTTGACTATCACGTGAATTATTATACAGCCAACGCGAAACTACGAATATAAACAAAATTATTTTTAAATAAGTAGCTTTGTTTATAATCATAAATTATTTAAACGTTTGCTGGTCGGAAAGGCAGAGACGGTGTTGGAATGTGTGGGGCCTCTGGTATTAGATTTGAAAGCGGAATATCTTATAACAAGCATTAGAACTTTATTTTCCACATCCATTAACGCAACTGTATTAATTTGTAATTGACAGAAAATGGAAGCTTTTCATAAATTTCTGTAATTTCTGACACTGTCTAGTCCACTGGTGATAGTTTACATACATGCGAGGAGTGCATAAGCAAATTAGTCTATTTACTATATTTATCAGAACAGAACAATCTCTCCACGGTTTCAGAGTAAAATTGTATAACTTTTAAGGGTTAAATTTCTAACTTAATTGTTTCTCTCAAATAGTATAAAGCAGCGTTGACAGGGGTAATGAACCACGAACGTGAGCCACGCTTTCGTAGAATATGCGCCGTGTCAACTACTTCACGAAGCAAATATCAAACATGTTTGATTTCACCACGAACGGAATTTTATCCATTATTAGCAAAAACTTAAAATTCGTATTTCACGAATCGTGGCTCACTACCCGTGTTAACGTTGCTTTAATCTCTAGCTCTCTCGCTATTCAGTCACTTTTGTTTGAATTGTATCCGATATGTTTATTGTTGCTGACGTCTCACAGCTTTCTTTTTGAGCCTTAATAGAGTTAGAATAAGTTACTTTAATCTCTTAGTATAGCTTTTAGCCATTTAGAAAACTATAAGCTCATTTATTACTCATCAGAACATGTAAAGCTCCTCGGTGCTTACGAAATATTCTCTTAGGGCAGTTTGACATGAACTAACTATTTAGTAACTGTTAGTTACTAAGTTGGTTACTAAGAGTGCGTTCCACTAAGCGACCGCAACGATTGCAACGCCCCCAAACTCGTTCCACTTGACGCCGCGGTCGTTGCGGTCGCGGGCGTCTCGGTCATAGATGACGTCATTGATAACGACCACAAGACGCTCATTTCGCCCATAAAATTTTGTGGGTCGGCGTGAGCGTTTACGTAAGCGCGTGCGCATTGAAATATATTTTGATAAAACGTCACAATTTCAAAAATTTTGATAAGTTGTGTCGACGGATTTATATTTTGCAAATTAAATTAGCCCCACAGCACCGAAATGGAAAGTGTTGATGTGGAAGAGATGAAGAAGGAAGATGAAAGGAAGTTAACACTCTTAAAGGAGTACTGTGCTTCAATCTTGTATTGGTTTGTTAGTAACGGCCAACAACATCTCCATAAACTTCTATACGAGGGCGAAGGTTTCGCTTTTTTATGTTCCCTAACGCTAACGTCCAATCGACATCCGAGTCTGATGAGCTATCGCTCTCGGACACACATCTTCTTCTAATTAACGTACTAATAACCGCTGTCATTGACATATTGGTGGCGGCCATGTTTTGTTACGGTAAGCACACTGCACACAACACGTTTTACTAACGAATGCGCCCAAAACGCGTTCCACTAGCGAATGCGCCCACAACGTTTACTAGCTAGTAGAACAGGAAATTGGGCGGTCGTGAGCGCGGTCGTTGCGGTCGCTTAGTGGAATGCACTCTAAATGAACTCAAGGAGCAAAAACACGGGAATCTAAGCTTTAACGTCAACGTCAAAATGGGAGGATAAATTTTGACGTTGACGTTAAAGCTTAAATTTCCGTGTTTTTGCTCCTTGAGTTCATTTAGTAACCAACTTAGTAACTAACAGTTACTAAATAGTTAGTTCATGTAAAACAGATCTTACACAGTGGTAAATGAGCTTTTACTGATGTCTTTGAGTTTAGTTTTTTATTACTTTAGAAGTTCAGAACATCTACTATAGATTTATTCTTTAGAGTTTACTTTTGCATATTCAGTACTTCAAGTGTTAATTTTTTCTCTCAAACAATATAAAGCTTTAGCTCTCTCGCTATTCAGTCAGCTTTGTTTGAATTGTGTCCGATATGTTTATTGTTGCTGACGTCTCACAGCTTTCTTTTTCAGCCTTAATAGAGTTAGAATAAATTACCTTAATCTTTTAGTATAGCTTTTAGCCATTTAGAACACTATAAGCTCATTTATTACTCATCAGAACATGTAAAGCTCCTTGGTGCTTACGAAATATTCTCTTACACAGTACTGGTAAATGAGCTTTTACTGATGTCTTTGAGTTTAGTTTTTTTCTAGCTTTACAAGTTGAGAATATCTACTATAGATTTATTCTTTAGATTCAACTTTTGCATATTCAGTACTTCAAGTGCTAATTTTTTCTCTCAAACAATATAACGCTTTAGCTCTCTCGCTATTCAGTCAGCTTTGCTAGAATTGTGTCCGATATTTTTATTGTTGCTGACGTCTCACAGCTTCCTTTTTGAGCCTTAATAGAGTTAGAATAAATTACCTTAATCTTTTAGTATAGCTTTTAGCCATTTAGAACACTATAAGCTCATTTATTACTCATCAGAACATGTAAAGCTCCTCGGTGCTTACGAAATATTCTCTTACACAGTACTGGTAAATGAGCTTTTACTGATGTCTTTGAGTTTAGTTTTTTTATAGCTTTACAAGTTGAGAACATCTACGATAGATTTATTCTTTAGAGTCAACTTTTGCATATTCAGTACTTCGAATGCTAATTTTTTCTCTCAAACAATATAAAGCTCTAGCTCTCTCGCTATTCAGTCAGCTTTGCTTGAATTGTGTCCGATATTTTTATTGTTGCTGACGTCTCACAGCTTTCTTTTTGAGCCTTAATAGAGTTAGAATAAATTACCTTAATCTTTTATTATAGCTTTTAGCCATTTAGAACACTATAAGCTCATTTATTACTCATCAGAACATGTAAAGCTCCTTGGTGCTTACGAAATATTCTCTTACACAGTACTGGTAAATGAGCTTTTACTGATGTCTTTGAGTTTAGTTTTTTTCTAGCTTTACAAGTTGAGAACATCTACTATAGATTTATTCTTTAGATTCAACTTTTGCATATTCAGTACTTCAAGTGCTAATTTTTTCGTAACAATATAAAGCTTTAGCTCTCTCGCTATTCAGTCAGCTTTGTTTGAATTGTGTCCGATATGTTTATTGTTGCTGACGTCTCACAGCTTTCTTTTTGAGCCTTAATAGAGTTAGAATAAGTTACTTTAATCTTTTAGTATAGCTTTTAGCCATTTAGAAAACTATAAGCTCATTTATTACTCATCAGAACATGTAAAGCTCTCTCGGTGCTTACGAAATATTCTCTTACACAGTACTGGTAAATGAGCTTTTACTGATGTCTTTGAGTTTAGTTTTTTTATAGCTTTACAAGTTGAGAACATTTACGATAGATTTATTCTTTAGATTCAACTTTTGCATATTCAGTACTTCAAGTGCTAATTTTTTCTCTCAAACAATATAACGCTTTAGCTCCCTCGCTATTCAGTCAGCTTTGCTAGAATTGTGTCCGATATTTTTATTGTTGCTGACGTCTCACAGCTTTCTTTTTGAGCCTTAATAGAGTTAGAATAAATTACCTTAATCTTTTAGTATAGCTTTTAGTCATTTAGAACACTATAAGCTCATTTATTACTCATCAGAACATGTCAAGCTCCTCGGTGCTTACGAAATATTCTCTTACACAGTACTGGTAAATGAGCTTTTACTGATGTCTTTGAGTTTAGTTTTTTTTTATAGCTTTACAAGTTGAGAACATCTACGATAGATTTATTCTTTAGAGTCAACTTTTGCATATTCAGTACTTCGAGTGCTAATTTTTTCTCTCAAACAATATAAAGCTCTAGCTCTCTCGCTATTCAGTCAGCTTTGCTTGAATTGTGTCCGATATGTTTATTGTTGCTGACGTCTCACAGCTTTCTTTTTGAGCCTTAATAGAGTTAGAATAAATTACTTTAATCTTTTAGTATAGCTTTTTACCATTTAGAACACTATAAGCTGATTAATTACTAATCAGAACATGTAAAGCTCCTCTGTGCTTACGAAATATTCTCTTACACAGTACTGGTAAATGAGCTTTTACTGATGTCTTTGAGTTTAGTTTTTTTATAGCTTTACAAGTTGAGAACATCTACGATAGATTTATTCTTTAGAGTCAACTTTTGCATATTCAGTACTTCGAGTGCTAATTTTTTCTCTCAAACAATATAAAGCTCTAGCTCTCTCGCTATTGAGTCAGCTTTGCTTGAATTGTGTCCGATATGTTTATTGTTGCTGACGTCTCACAGCTTTCTTTTTGAGCCTTAATAGAGTTAGAATAAATTACTTTAATATTTTAGCATAGCTTTTAGCCGTTTTTGCCTTGATGTGATGTGACTTATTAGAGTTGGAATAAATTTGTGCACTTGTGCAGACCAAACTGCACAGGCAAGCTGGAATAAAAGCCTGTGTGTTTGTCTCCACCTTAACTTTATTTTCTGAACATTTATAATATGTTTCAAAATTAACTGAAGGGAATGATGATATGGGATTGGCAAAATTGTTTTCTAATCAGTTACAGAATAATTGTATATTGTATTGAATCAACTATTTTTTCATATGAATGGTGTTTATGCTCATTTCATTAGATTCGTATGATTTCCCTTGCTCTCTACAACATTTGTGCTTTGATTGGTTAAATGTTTAATGTTTCATAACTAATTCGTGGATAGTCGCGTCCAAGCCAAGTGGGTGATTATTCTATCTTTCATCTTTATTTATTTATAATTGTCATTATTTGGTTAGTAAGGCTATCACAAATTGTGGTGGTGTTGTACATACCAGCACTCTGCTAGATGTACTTACAACTGCCAAGCATAAGTAGTTCCAAAAGCCCACTTGTCATAACAAATTTCACATAACTCAATCAAAAAGCTATCCACATTTCCAATTACCGTAAATCTTATTTTCGTGTTACGTTATCATAAATTGGAAGAGAATGAAATAGCTCTTGTGGTATAAAAATTATTTTGTAATTAATTCGAATTCAAAACAATCTTAATTAAAATGTTATTGTTTTTGCTAACAAACCCATCGTTTACGTCTTAGAACTAATTTCGTAAACTGCTCTAATGGAAAATCAACTGATTACTGATAAGAAAGATTAATCTATGCAAATGCATTCAAACAGAGTTTATGATAATTCAATTTGGTTTATATCAGTTAAGTAGTTATTGACTACATACATACAAGGTAATTTCA
Source organism: Malthinus seriepunctatus (assembly GCA_963924605.1). NCBI lineage: Eukaryota > Metazoa > Arthropoda > Insecta > Coleoptera > Cantharidae > Malthinus > Malthinus seriepunctatus. The sequence goes on from OZ004600.1 coordinate 16,792,121, forward strand.
ACTCTAATTGCGAAAATTACCTCAAGAAGTATGCAATTGTTATTTTTTTCGGTGCAAGTTACGTGTTTAAATGCTTATTATATTAATAGATGCTCTTTATTCGTTTATTAGTAACGTGTAATTTTGCTAATATGTCGAAGAAAAGAACCTTTAAAATTTGCTTGAAAATTATACATTTTGTCATCACGCAAAGATACAATTTAATTGCTGAATATAAATTAAAACATTAAAATAACCTAACCATGAATTGATTATAGATGTTTGAAGATTGCATGAGACACAGCTTATAATTGTAACAAAACAAACGGTTACCAACAGAAATCTTTTTGCTCCTATATAGGTCTTCCTAATTTGTCAACAGACCTCTCTGCTCTTTCACATAAATCATAAGATGAGCATTGAGCAAAGCTATGTTTTCGATGTCCTAGGACCATCTCAATTGCGGATCTCTTCTTGTTCTTTTACCTACCCACGGGTACAATGAACATGCTTGAACGATATTCCATTGCTTCCTCTATCAGCATTATGCCCATCTCCATTTTATTTCTGTGACTGTTTTTCTTATGTCAGTTACCTATTTTTGTCTATGCATTTTGTTTAATATTTGCACTTCCCTAAGAGTGAATTATTCCGGGAATCCAATTGCTTTGAAGATGAGTTTCGCTCCAGTGATTTGTTCCATTATAGGTAACTAATCTTTTCTTGATAAATAAGGAGTAGGGACTAATCCAGGACTAATTTGTCTTGAGATTTTCAAATCTCAAGACATTAACATGAGTATCATGTGTCAGGCACGTGCTGTACATACCCTATACTTATCTAACTTAATAAATCGTTCAAATTCATATTACCAACCACAACGAACACTGTAAAAAGGTGGCCCTTTCCGGTGAATTTAAATGAAGGAGGTGTGATGAATTAATAGAAATTTCAATCGAGTTTACATCTCATTTTGTGGATGCATGTTTGTTGATGCGTGAATGTATGAACAAAAACAACTGCATCAGTCTGCTGTAATTATTTCAATACAAATCGTCACAATTGGCTGCTTTAGTTAAAAACTTTGAAACGACATTTACCTATACCTATTGCTTTTCAAAAACAAAGGCTATTTAAAAATAATTATATGGTAATCACAACCTCAAACTGCTCAAGATAAATAAAGCTGCGGTAATGTTGAAAAAGTCAATAAAGTGGTCACATCAAAGATTTTAAACAGCAAGTGATTTGAAAATTCTAAAAAGCTATTTGCAATAATTATTTGCAATTGCAAAATATGCCATGTGTCGAGTTAATATGACAAAATGGGGGAAAAAAGTTCATGAACCTCAGCTAAAGCTAGAGAACATTGGTGTGTGATTTTTTTATGTCTGTGACTTAGAATCGTCTTAAAATTGGCTTTCCTATGATACTATTTCACATTGTTTTCATCATAATCACCAAATAAACCCAAACTAACCAATCTGCTGAAGAATTTCTTCTTTTGCCGTTTTTAATCTTTTAACATATTATCTCAGTATGCGACTTCACTTTGGTCCATTAACTGAAAACGAAATACAATTATTTCACAAATTAATAGGTATGTGGGTATGGATAATATGTGGTTTTCTAATAGTTCTTCTTCTTGTGGTGCCTATTCGTCCCCAATATTGGCAATCATCCTGGCTATGACCACCTTGTTGACTGCAGCTCTGAACAGAGCTCTGTGGTGGTCTTCCCGAACCATGTCCTCAGGTTCTTCAACCAAGAGATTCTTCTCCTTCCTGGTCCTCGCTTGCCATTTACTTTGCCCTGGATAATGTTTATTAGAAGCTGGTATTTTGCTTCATTTCTCATTATATGCCCCAGGTATTCTAACTTCCTTCTTTTAACGGTGTTCATTACTTCTCTTTCCTTCTTCATCCTCTCTAGCACGGCCTTGTTTGTCACTTTGTCCACCCAAGATATTCTGAGTATCCTCCTGTAGAGCCACATTTCAAGAGCTTCTAAACGCTTTTGTGTCGTCTCTGTTAGCGTCCAAGATTCAACCCCGTAGTAAAGGATGGAGAAGAGTCGTATCTTGATGTTGAGATTTAAGTTGTGACTTTTAAAGAGTTTGGACATTTTTATGAAGGCGTCTCTCGCTTTTTCCATCCTACATTTGATCTCTTGAGAGTGCTCCCATTGGTCGTTGACAATCGTGCCAAGATAAGTAAATTTAGATACGCGTTCTATTGGGCTGTTTTGTAAATTTAGTTGGCAATTTTCTACTTGCTTTTTACTAATGACCATGAATTTCGTTTTAGTAGTGTTCATATGTAATCCATAGTTTTGGCTTTCTACATTTACTTTGTTGACTAGTTCTTGTAGTCCTTCCATACTGTCGGCAAAAATAATCGTGTCGTCCGCGTATCAGATGTTGTTGATGCGTTCTCCGTTTAAAAGTATTCTTTGGTCGCTTTGTTCTACGGTTTCTTTGAATATTTCCTCTGATTAGAGGTTTAAAAAGAGGGGAGATATTGTACACCCTTGCCTCACGCCTCGGAGGATATTAGCTTCTTCTGTGCGTTCTTCTTCATTGATTTTGACAGTTGCAGTCTGGTTCCAGTAGAGGTTTTTGATTATGCGTATGTCATTGCCGTTTATTCCTGTGTTTACCAGTATTTCTATCATTCTTTCGTGTTTTAGTTGGTCGAACGCCTTTCGATAGTCTATAAAGCATGCGTATACGTCACAGCTCATGTCCTTGCATCGTTGGAATGGCACTTGGAGACTGAATAATGCATCTCTTTTTCCAACCCCCTTCATAAAGCCAAATTGTGTGTTTGCCACTCTTTCTTTGCATATTTTATAGATCCTTTTATGTATAATTTTCAGGAATAGCTTAAGTAGGTAGGTGGCTCATCAAACTTATAGCTCTATAATCACTGCATTTTTTAGCACCTTGTTTCTTTGGTAACATTATAAATTCTGATAACAGCCAGTCTTCAGGGATGTATCCGGTATCATAGATGTTGTTGAAAAGGTTGCAGATAATTTTCAAGGATACATCATCAAATAGTTTAATAAACTCCATCTTCATTCCGTCTGGTCCTGGTGCTTTTTGCTCTTTTAATGTTTTAATCGCAAATTTGATTTCAACTAAAATGATGCTAGGTCCGTCTATTCTCTCCAATGGTTATGGTTCTCCTCTATTGTCAAAGAATAAATCCTCTACATAGTTTTTCCATGTTATTTTGATGTCTTCTTTATCCACGACTAACTCTCCTCTCTCATTTATCAGTTTTCCTACTACTTTTCTCTTGATTTTTCCAGTTATTTCTCGGACTTTTTTATGAACATTAAAGTTGTCAAATCTGCTCTGTAATAGCTCAATTTCTCGACAATTCTCTTCCAGTTCCTTTTGTTTTGCTTCTCTGATTTTGTTTTGAATTTCTCTGTTAGTTTCCTTGTATATTGTAGTATTGTTCTTTTGCTTTCTTCGCTCTTCTATAAATATCATGATGTCATTCTTATTCTTGTCACATTTCAGCACTTCTTTATGTTCTCTACTGCGACCTTCAGAGTTTTGATTTTGTCGTCCAATCTGTTGTTTTCTTCGATTTTTCGGCATGATTCGTTCATAATTTTACTACATTGTTCTTTAATTCGCTCATTTTTCAATTTTCTGATGTCGTATGCTATTGAAGCTTTATTACACGTTTTCTTCAGTCGAACTCGGTATTCTCCTATGAGAGGGTTGTGGTCGGACTGGATATTAGCTCCTGGATATGTTTTAACACTGGTGAAAGTATTCCTGTATCTCTGATTAACTATTATAAATATAGTCTATTTGATTTCTTATAATGGTATTTTGACCGTCATCTCTGGGAGATTTCCACGTGTAAAGCCGCCTGTTAGGTAGTTTATAGTAGGTATTTAATATTACTAGCTCATGTTCTGCAGCAAAAGCAAAGATGTTAAGATTGTCTCCTCGGTCATTTCTCTGCGCTAGTCCGTGTGGACCAATGTGATTTCCTTCTTTTCCTTTTCTCACTTTCGCGTTGAAATCACCCATCAGGATTAGTAGGTCGTGCCTCGGAAATTTTAATATAACCTCGTGTATTTGACTGTAAAATTTCTAATAGTACTAAAGAAAACTGTAAAAACTCACTCTGTATATTGATACGTTTTCTGCCAAAAAGCGTACCTATCTATACAGATTCAAAAAATATCTTGCATGTTACAGTATTTCAAGAATACTAATTAATATAAAAGAAGAATGTCTGATTAACGCCTTCCAAGACCTTCTGTACTTCAGCCATGCCCTACAGATACAGATGCATCAGGTAGCAATTGAAAGATGTGTCTAGACTCTAGAGCCTCAGCTAGACAAGAAAAAGAACTTGCTATGCATGGATCATAATATATAACAGCTTTTTGTTGTAGTTTTAGTGAAAAAGAGAGTGTTTAAGATTGAGTTCCCTCAATTTGTACAAAGATTAATGCAGTACCTATGTTAAAGAAGGTTCATTGTAAATACATTGATTTAAATTAGGTGCATAATTTATTAATAGCTCGTATCATTATAACGAGTATTTCAAATTTGATCCTCACAGACCCCACCCGATCGAAAGCAGAGCTGACGGAGTTCACTGTGTAGAGCAATTAGACTCAAATAATCGTTAATTTTTGCTAACATTTAATTTTTATTTTTATTAATATGTTCTTTTAAATGCAAAAAAAGTAAAGGTACGATTAAGTTTTTATAATAGCCACTTATGCCAATTTAATTGTAATTAAATTTTAAGGAGCTCAAGTCGATTATACGTAACAGATAACAGGATGTTTTATTAAAGTCATGTTTCAAGTTGTGTGGTGGTTATTCTTTATAATGGTCATTTGAAAGGTGAAACCTGCTCTTCTAATTGTTGTCTTTGAAAGATGTTACAAAAGTAGGTATAATGTATTTTAGGTGGTCTTTTGCAACTGCTGTGCAAAGAATTATATAATTTTTGCACTAAAAAATGGCTCTTATTAAAGAGTTATCTTAATTCATCTAGCTCTGTGTGGCCTTTTTTTGTCATTTTTAAGTGTATGTACAGAGCTATAATAAATTTTAAGTGGGCAAATTATAACAGTTTTTAAATAGATCTTTTAATTTCTGAATATTTTTAATATTGGTTATGCTTAAATCGCATTCGAGTAGAAACAAAATTTCCCAGTAAGTTTCCTCTTGTCAAGAAGTGTGATATTGCCAGTTATTGTATCTAAGAGATAATGCCACTTTGACAAGTTTTGCTTTTAATTTTTTTCTGTACAGTGTCTGTTGCCATTACAGTTGATCCAGCTAGGCTTCAGCTGATTCAGCTATCTGTTCTCTTTTTCAACAATAGAGTAAGTCTCTTACTGTACGAAGAGGTAGGTAGTGATTGGCTTTGGTTCTAGATACCGATACTTTAATTTGGATTACTGTTTTAAGTTCCACTGTCCCTATGACACTCAAAAGCTGACAGAGCCGGACTGGCCCGACCAGTTAAACGGCGATCGCCAGTAAGTTGAGACCAAATGAATTGGATCCAAATAAAACTAAATGAAAAACTATACAGGATGAGTCGGGAAGAACGCACCAAACGACTAGGATGTATTTTACATTTTATTGGTTTTCAAGTTACAGCGTCTTAAAAGTTTGAGTTTGAATATGTAACAAAATAATTTCATTGATTTGAAAACATACACACGTCAGTCATCACTCATCATTAATGATGATCAGTTGATGAGTCATCAACATCAATACCCAACACTTCCACTTGTGATTTGACGAAAATCCTCACGTAAAAGTCGAAACAAAGTTTTATCATCGTTTTTGTCGAAACGTGTGGTGTGATATCGTCGACAGTTTTGCCTAGGTTTTACCTAGTCTCTTCTGAAGAGACCAAAATATTTGGAATTTATATTTCATAGCCAGTGCTGGGGCCAACCAATAGCTAGTCTGGCCCTGAAAACAGGTATCTCATACAAAGTGATGTTCTGTTGCTCAAACAATATTAGTAACGTTCATCTGACGATCTGGCACTAACGTTAGGCACCAAACTCTAAACCAGTGTTTTCCAACGTGAGCCCTACGTCCCACAAGGTAGCAATTTGGTTGTTAAAGGAGAAAATTCGAAAATTGAGTTTAAGTTAAGTTTAACCTATAATTTACGTTTCTTCAGTGCACAATTGATTTTTTTAATTATTAAAAACTATGCTTGTGTTACATAGAGGGCATAAGAATTTTAGAAAGGCTTAGGTGGGTCATGTCACAAAAATGGTTGAGCTCTGAACAGAAAACTGTCAAATGAATATGACCGTTGCTTCTCGTGGTTTTTTTATCTACTATTTTATTTCATTTGAAGCGTCGAAATAACGTATAGTGACATCTATCATACACTACATTTAATACGTGTAGTCTGTATAGTGTTGAACATATTTACATTAACGTTTCTTAAAACTTGGTGACACCTGTTGTAAGTCATGTCCCAAGCAACACACTTTCGATTAATAAACGTTTATTTTTTAGCATAACCATACGTGGATATACCATCTTGTTAAACGTTTATAAAAGTGAAAAATGTCCGCGACCTAAACCTTTATTTTTAGTATATGATCTACATTTATTTTATGTATTCTTTCCACATATATTTAACGCATTTCTTCTACAGTTAAATCACGCATTTCTCCTACATTTAAATCGCGCATTTCATCTACATTTAAATTACGTATTTCTTCTACATTTATTATCGCGGATTTCACCTACATTTAAATTACGTATTTCTTCTACATTTAAATCGCGCATTTCATCTACATTTAAATAACGTATTTCTTCTACATTTAAATCGCGGATTTCATCTACATTCAAATTACGTATTTCTTCTACATTTAAATCACGCATTTCTTATACATTTATACCACGTGTTTACTTTACCTTTATTTTACATGTTTGTTAACCTTTTATTCTCTGTATATAGTATCTGTTATTTCAACGATTTTTTAAAGTATAAAATCTACGTTTATTAATCGTTTATTACAAATTGAAAGATTGCTATTCAAAAAAACTTTTATTCTTGGATTACTAAAAGAGAAATACAAATCTTATTACATTAGATCCATCAAAAATAATATTTGGAGTTATTTCCTATAATGAACAATTAACAAGTAATTTTTAATCTTACCAAAGTTTACATTAATCTATAGTATTGTAAGTTTTTATTCTTTTTTTAATGAATAAAAATAACGTGCTTTTGCAAGTTTTAGTCTCGGCCTCGGTAGGCATGCCTTACTGCTTCTAAAATTATAAAATGAAATCAGCACGATGTGTTTAATGCTGAATTTCAATCACTTACCCCTGATAACTTTGATCATATTTGTCGTTTTAAATGGTCTTTTATCGCGTCCAGACCAATTGAATTTCATCGCAACCTGGTTCGACATAAGGTACTTCAGCATACCCATAACAGTATTACGTACACTGGACCCACATATTGCTGCCAATCGACATTTCTAGAAAGTAATAGGTATTTATATAAGTACATGTTAATTTAAAATTCGAGATACTTACTAAATACGTAAATCTTTCTTCTTGCTTCAAAAAGGTTTCCAGTAATCTTTACTCTCTTTTATTTGAAATTGGAAAATTAGGAACATCATTCGGCCGTACCAGTTGTGCCATATTTAAGGATGTTTGTTCCTTACGAATTTCATCCAATATTATGGACTGCTGATCTTGATTTGATATTATATGCTCAATCTGTCTAAGTAAAAGTTCTCGAAATCCCTGTGTATCTTCAGTATTCGCGACAGGGGTATTTTCTAAGCTCCAAGTCGTTCTCACATTGGGGAGTACTAGATCGACTTGGTGTTCACGCTTGCAGCGAAGCTGTTCCGCTACGAGAGAAAGAGCTATTTAATCTGGAAGTAAATGATGTGGTAGCTTTACAAAGGGTTTTGGATGACAACACATCATCGTCACTAAAATCATCTCCAGACAACGCGTCTCTATTTCTGAAAATGAAATACAGTAAACTGACCAGTTGGTTCAAATTTTAACATTGCAATTACCTAAAATTTGGTTGTTCGGTGTTTTTTATTAAATCCTCAAGAGGTACTTTTTTTGTTGTTTTGGTGGTTTTGAATTAAAATATCACCCTTGACCTTTTCCTGGCATTTGTGCTTTACGTTTAAATGAACTGGTATTGGCTATCGTGTCCAAAATTCTAAAAACATTATAACTTGTAAGATATTATGTATTTTTAATTTAACACTTGAAACTCAATTGTAAAATAAATAGAGCTTACTTTAATTGTCCTTCAAGACCTCGTTCTACATTTGTAACGGTTGCTTTCTTCTGTTTCTATTTTGAACTGCTATATTGACTTTCAAACTTAGCAGAAGGTGCTTTATCATCGCTAAAGTCAGTATCAGAAGATGATAGATCAGTTTGTCTGAAAACACGGAAGTTCGATTTTGAATAGGTGGTTCATATTTTAAGCTAATTAATTAATTTATTACCTGTTTTCGCTGTTCTTCGAAGCTTCCATATGTTTTTTTTGTCGTTGTCATTGGTTGCTCTTTTGGAGTATTCATCATCTCCACTTTCAATGACTATTTTTTCGGGAGACTCCTCACTCTCTCCACTCGAAACTTCCTCTCTTAAAGCCTTTAGCACTAATGGTGACGATGCATGGTCGCTACTGGCGCTTGCACTTTCTCCAATAAACTGTTTTAAACGTATTATAAACGTATTATATAAACGCCCCTGAAATTCTCATAATACGTGACCATGACGTCCCAAACGATCTTAATGATCGGGGATTCCCCAAAGTGATTATAGAAATTTAAAAAGAAAATTCTAAATGGGGTTTTCCTTCGTCACGAAATAACAAATCAATCCATCAACTACTGTATTAAAAGGAAATCACGGTATACCCACTGTTTTTTCTAGAAAACAGCACAGCTTTCTCTATTTAACTGCATACAAGAAGGTAAAACAACGAAATTTTTAACCTTTTATTGTCACAGATGGCAAGAAATTGGTGTAAAATAGATAAGTTTACTTACCTCAAACACAATTCACAAAACACGTGTAGCGTCTTCCGTCCACCATTAATAAAACTAACAGATGAAATAAGTTCACGCATCGACACAACACGCAAGCGTCAAGTTAAAGTCAAGCTCTACGTGGTGTTGTCAGATGTAATTTCCTTGAGTAACGTTCCTTGAGGAAAAGGTATTTGATTATTTAAAATAATCATGTGCCTTCACATTCGCATTGCAGTTTTGACTTCGAAATAACTTTCTACAAGTATTTAAAAAATAGTACACTTACGTATGCGTTGTTAATGTTTATTATAGGTATTCGTACGTAGATAAAAAGCGCTGTTGCAATTTACTGTCGTCAATGCTTACCCGATTAAACTCGTAACTGATTAAACAAAAAACCAACACTAATTAATACCCATGCTTATTTCAAGTATACAATGTAAATAGTTGTTACAAAAACGCAAAAGAAGAACAATAAGAATAAGTTGTCAGCCGGATACTGGACCGAATACGAATTGGAACAAAAGTTCTGGGCTTTTACCGTTGTTGGTCTAATAACAAAATATGTTTTAACATTTAAAAAAAAGCCCTACATGTATATTTCTTCAACCCCTTTCTGTTGGCGAATTTGGTCAAATATAATCCCCGCGGTTTTTAATCAAAGAACACCTGTGTCTCAATAATATGAATTCAATAGGTTAATTTGTTTTCAAGTTATCGTGCTCAAACACACACTTACACACCCACACACATACAGACAGACAGAAAAGGTTTTATACCTACTTGAAGTTAATATTATTGCCCATAGAAAATAAAAATTTTTAAAACTTTTTAATTAATTCATGAAATTTTCGATACGATACAAAATGTACAAAAATAGTTTTCAAATACATTCATGCGTAGCTGAAAAACGTATAATGTTACGAAAAGTTACACGAATCATCTTAAAGTAATTTAGGAAATAGCACAAAATGCGTTACAAATACATTATTTTCATACGTAGATAAAAAAAACCTATAATATAAAGCAAATTTTAAGCCAATCGTCTCATATTAGTTTAAGAAATAATATAAATATACGTTATAAATCCATTATTTTCGTACGTAGATAAAAAATGTGTAATATAAAGCAAATTTTACACCAATTGTCTCATATTAGTTTAAGAAATAGTATAAATATGCGTTGCAAATAGATTATTTACATACGTAGATGAAAACGTATAATATAAAGCAACTTTTGCACCAATTGTCTCATATTAGTTTAAGAAATAGTACAAATATGCGTTTGAAATATATTATTTTTACACGTAGATCAAAAACGTATAATGTAAAGCAAATTTTACACAAATTGTCTCATATTAGTTTAAGAAATAGTATAAATATGCGTTGCAAATAGATTATTTACATACGTAGATGAAAACGTATAATATAAAGCAAATTTTACACCAATCGTCTCATATTAGTTTAAGAAATAGTACAAATATGCGTTTCAAATATATTATTTTTACACGTAGATCAAAAACAAATTTTAGTAAAGCAAATTTTACACAAATTGTCTCATATTAGTTTAAGAAATAGTACAAATATGCGTTTCAAATATATTATTTTTATACGTAGATCAAAAACGTATAATGTAAGGCAAATTTTACGCAAATTGTCTCATATTAGTTTAAGAAATAGTATATGCGTTTCAAATATATTATTTTTACACGTAGATCAAAAACAAATTTTAGTAAAGCAAATTTTACACAAATTGTCTCATATTAGTTTAAGAAATAGTACAAATATGCGTTTCAAATATATTATTTTTATACGTAGATCAAAAACGTATAATGTAAGGCAAATTTTACGCAAATTGTCTCATATTAGTTTAAGAAATAGTATAAATATGCGTTGCAAATAGATTATTTACATACGAAGATGAAAACGTATAATATAAAGCAAATTTTACACCAATTGTCTCATATTAGTTTAAGAAATAGTACAAATAAGCGTTTCAAATATATTATTTTTATACGTAGATCAAAAACGTATAATGTAAAGCAAATTTTACACAAATTGGCTCATATTAGTTTAAGAAATAGTATAAATATGCGTTGCAAATAGATTATTTACATACGTAGATGAAAAACGTATAATGTAAAGCAAATTTTACACCAATTGTCTCATATTAGTTTAAGAAATAGTACAAATAAGCGTTTCAAATATATTATTTTTATACGTAGATCAAAAACGTATAATGTAAAGCAAATTTTACACAAATTGGCTCATATTAGTTTAAGAAATAGTATAAATATGCGTTGCAAATAGATTATTTACATACGTAGATGAAAAACGTATAATGTAAAGCAAATTTTACACCAATTGTCTCATATTAGTTTAAGAAATAGTACAAATATGCGTTGCAAATATATTAATTTCATACGTAGGTGAAAAACGTATAATGTTACGAAAAGTTACACCAAGCATCTTAAACTAATTTAGGAAAAAGTACAAATATGCGTTTCAAATATATTATTTTCATACGTAGATGAAAAACGTATAATGTAAAGCAAATTTTACACTAATCATCTCATATTAGTTTAAGAAATACTATAAATATACGTTGCAAATATAATATCTTTCTACGTAGATAAAAAAACGTTAAATTTGTGGAGTACATCAACAAACGATTGATGCGAAACGTATATAAAACGTTTAATAAGCGTTGTAGTATAAATATAGTGTATGATAAATGGTTTAGCAGTATACCATTACGATTTTTATACCAATTTTACGTATAAAATCTGTATATTAAACTATCTTGTGTTACTTGGGGTGTTTTATCTAGTCTAGACCTACTAATTAGCGTTTGCACCGCTTGCAGATAAACTAACAGATAGTTTATCTGGCGGATAAGTTGTCAAAAACCTTTCCACCTCAATGTACCATGTACCTGTAAGATAAATCAAATAGCTGACGAATAAATTTTCGACAAAGGTGCCTGCTACTTATTGCCTTTTGCACCGATTTTAGTTTATGTGGCAAATAAATTATATTTTTACAACTTATCCGCCAGATAAGCTATCTGTAAGCGGTTCAAACGGCCATATAAGTGCACCGCAATTAGCATGGCACTGAAAAATTATTTTTTTCTGAGAGTGTACGAAGTGAGGGTCCATTTTTCAATGCAGCAAATTCTGATATATGTATAAAATAAGGTTTAATAGACTTTTTTAAGCGATATGCTCAGTGTGGGGCTAGGGGCAGTGTTAGATGCGGTACGCCGACGTGTCCACGCACTTAAGCGGTAGTTACACTACTTAGTATAGCCTAATTTAAGATTTAATTAATGCGAAGTATGCAGGAAATCCTTGAACCTTGTTTGACTTTTCCTATGCTATTTTCGAATCTTGAATTTTGTGCATCATAAAAAAGTCTCGTACACAAACAAAACTACTATCCAGTAGGTAAGTAGTGTTATCGGTTGTGGTACATCAACGTTTACCTTAGTAATTAATTTATAGCATTTGCACATTTAAATGTTTCAAAATTCACCTTGATGTTAAAAAGTCATTATACCTTTCGTGACTGCTTCGATTTCTTCATTCTTTTCAGTATCCAACATCCAGTTCTCGTCCTCAATTTGAAAAGTGTTGAAAGTTGAAACGTTTGTTCTTGCTAGTGCTTGACGATGTACTTACATTTTTGTCCGTTATGCATAAAGGATCTAGAAAACACAGACGACGTTTCCTTTTAGAAAACAGTTATTTCTCTGAATATAGCATAGCTAGTGCCTCTATGTATTTGAAGAGCTTATCTTCCAATGGAGAACTTAATTTCGATGTTTGATAGTGAGGAGGGCTTTTAGGTATGTGTAATTAATGATGTAAAGTAAAGAATTCTGAAAATTGAAAAATTAGGTAAATTTACAAACCGTTTCAAATAGAACTTCCCCATGACTATCTCCATGTTTATTTATTATTACCTATTCCACGAAGAAGTTTTCACTAATGACGTCTACTGAATTAAAATTAGAAGTGTATATTTATTACATTGGTCCAGATCTCCAGGTCCAAGTAAAAGAGCGACATAAACTATACATGATGGGTCTTTTAAATATTTCTTCTCCTGAGTATCTAGTTCTTCCATCTTTTCTCTATCATATCTTCCTCTGCAGTATAAAGCCATTAATTTACAAAAATATAAAAATAAATTGCATGATTCGAAACTTTTATTATTAATTCCATATTTAAAAAAAAATACAAAACAAAAGTTACAATCGTGCAAGGGGTGTGAAAACTTTACTATAAATCGAACATAGTGCGAGATGGGTGTTGTAGTTGCAATATGTTTTCCACCAGAAACATGTTTCGATATCATGACAGCCATTAACTATAAAGAGCACGGCTATTAGTGTTCTAGATGACCTGTTTTGTGTTGTAATCGGTCATCTCTTAAAGCTTAAATCTACCGACACGCCAGTTTATTACAATAAATTTTCATATGTATCCATATGTCATTGATTGCAAATTTTATTACACATTAACGAGGCTTTGAACTTTAAAAAAATTTTTAATTGAAAAAAATTGTTTTAAATTATTCTAATAAATTAAATTATTTGCTCAAGTGGAGTAAGTATATTGAAGTGTAGCTACAACATTGTATGTAACAATGTTTATTAACGGTCGTGATTAATCTTACATAGAAAGTGTTATTAGCTTAATTGTTACTTATATTTCCTTTTTTAATCAGTGAACTATCACAACCTACATTTCAACTAAATAAATTAATAATATAGTTTTAATGTCAATGTTTATAATTATCGAAATACTAAAGCATCAAGTGGAAATAAGTGCTTGTGGGAATATTCCGTGGTTATTTTTGAACAACTTGAGTTGTAAAAAAAATTAATTAGTTGTAATTATGGCTTTTTTTATTACTTAATTACCACTAAATTATACAATATTTTGACAAACGTGTGTCAGTAATGGGATAAATTCAAAAATACTGCAAGACAACCGCCATTTGCATTGCATGTCATCATATTTATAAGTTAAGTGTAATGGCTGGCGCGTAACACAACTTCAAACGCCTACATTAAGAAGAATAAAAATTTTAATAAACATTTTTAAAAGGCACGTATGATGTACCACCATCAAGCTTACAAGTAGCCACACACGAAGTATTCAACGTGGGGCGGATCTGCGGAGGCGACAGGCTGTCGATTTTCATTTTAATCAGATATTGATTTCAGATACGAATAAAATACTTGTAACGTCATCTTGAGAAGAGGGAAAAAAATTGTTAAGATGGACATTGTATAATAAATTAGTAATCGAAATTTTTTAATGCTATCAAGATTGATTATGACATAAAGGTCAAAAAGTTTTACTATAGCGATTAAAAACTCTCTTCATCCATAATTCATTTCCAAATCTTCATCATATTGTGTTCTTTACTGTGTAATTTCAAGCTTTAGAATTTTTTTACGTTGTGTAATCCAATGGGTAAAATGGTAAACTATGTTAATTTAAATCTGACAAAGACAAACGAGGAATGAAAAATTTTTTATTTTATTTACTTCTTCAATTATCACTGCTTGTAACTATTAATTTTTTGTAATAGGATTCCCACATAAACCTTTTCTTTTAATTATCAAAAATTGTAGTGTAGGTATGGAACTAAATCTTTAGTTGTTTGATGCCATTTATCAAACTTGAAATATCAAAAATTTATTACTTTTCTTGCAAAATTTCTTCTATGGTTTTATCTTTTTTGCTGATAAACATCAGCTGTTCTCTCCAAGTTCTCATAATGGATGAAATAATAATAGTCCAGTCGAGCTCCCAAATAAGGGGTGTAGATGACATGGAAGAGGCTGGAATTTTTTTCAGTAATGTATTTGGAGTACTTAGAAAGTAAAAATACTAAAAGTCCTTGGTCCTAGCTATATGACTAAGAGAGGGATTGAAGGAAACAAAATAGCTGATGAATTAGCTAGAACAGGCTCAAAAATCCTCCCGATTGGACCCGAACCATTCTGTGGACTATCTAGAATACATAGAAGGACGGAAATCAAAAAATGGGAAACTGAGAACAAAAATGCTCACTGGAACAACTCACCAGGACAAAGACAGTCGACGAAAATCATTGAGTACTCGACCACGAATGCTAAAAAGCTTCTTCTATTATCAAAGAACGAAATCAGGCTCATCATGGTTCTGTTTACTGGAAACTGCTTAGTTAGGTACCACCTCCAAAAACTGAGACTGGAGGATAGTGACATAAACCACCCACTCCCTCCCTTAGCCAAAATTATAGCTAGAACCAGTGACTTTTAGTATTTTACAGTCTAAAATTTTTTAAATTCTATATAACAGCTTTATAATGTCATTTTTTACAAAAGGTTTTTGGTACCGTGCCGAGCCAGTTGGTAAACAACTTTTTAAGCCATCTAATTCTTCTTTACAAAGTCCCAACAAATGTGAATTTTTATAGGCGACAAATCGAAAATAGAGAAGATGAGAAAGTGTTTACCAATGAAACGTCTAGCCAATGTCTCCTTAGGTTAACTAAGCTGGCGAGGAGTATCGTGAAGAAGAAGCACACTTTTGATTGATCGTCTTTGTCTCTTTGATTCAAAATCATCTTAACCTTTGATGGTAGAATTTGGCACTTGCTCAGTTTTCTACTTATTTTAACATCAGAAACGCATTTGCGTCTTTAAAAGATGGAATAGATTTCCATCTTTCCATCCATCAAGAATAGATAGTAGAACGTAATCTCTAAGAACGGAACCCTTCCCATAAAAACCGAATGTATCTATTGGATGATGATTTATGATGATGGATGATTTATTGAACTATAAAAATTTTCTTCTTGTATCTCTCTGTCACACTATCATCATTTTTTAACCTAAAATTTTTGCTAGTATTATCTACCTATATTTTTTATTTATACATTTTCTATAATTTTTGCTATGCATTCTAATATAAATTAATTAAAATATAAAAGAATTCCCGTTGAAGCGCACTGATAGATTTCTTTATCACGTAGCGTAGTAGGAAATCACGATTAAGTAGGATATACAGACATATCCAATTACAGTGATAAAAAAGGCGCATTGGCGAATTAAAATGAAAGTTGAAACTTAATTATAAAGCAGCAATAATATAAGATTAAAGAAATACTAATGGTTTTCAAATAAAACACTACCTATTTGAAATAAAATTTTAATAAGAAACTGTCGGAACAAAAATGCATAGATTTCATAAAATATAATAGGGATCATCATCAGACATAATGCTAAAGATTTAAAAACATTTCTGCTTGCGAAACAGTGACATAACTACTGTCAGCACAATCATGCAAGATTTCATACATCTCAAAGTTATACTAGCCCCATCATCGATTCTTTCATCCACCAGCCTATTAAACCTATAGGTATGGCTTCGTTTACAAACTTGGCGTTATATAGCTGGAAGTACACTTTTTCGATGATTCTAACGCAGAAACCAACTTAGTAATCGCCAAAATAAGGGTGTATATATATCCAGTTAGCCTAGGCAACTTTCTGGAATAAAAGCAAATCGCGTTACCATAGCAACAAACGACAACTTATTAGAAGTGTTACATATCACATAAGGTGCTTTCCATTTGTTGAAACGGCTCTGAACAGTACCCTACTGTATATTTACACATATTTATATAGTAGGGTACTGTTCAGAGCTGTACTTTTCAACAAATGGAAAGTACCTATACCTATTGTTCACATCCATTTGGATACGAAAAAAAATTATAGTAAAATGCATCTCCAAAAACGTGAATGTTGACCAGAAGCAATCAAAGGTGGAATCGTCGAGCTCAATCTATGCGCGTTTTGAAGAGGATGCTGACTTCTTAAGAAGAATTGTTAACATGGTTGAAATTTGCACATATTTCTACGATCCAAAAACAAAGCAGCAATCTATGGAGGGGGAGCATTCTCGTTATCCAAGGCCAAACAAGTTCCACGTTCAAAAATCTGCTGGAGAAGTTCTTGCCTCAGTTTTTTGGAATTTTCGTGGAGTAATCATAGTCGATTACTTTTATAAGGAATGAACTATAACTGGGCAATATTATTAGATTTTATAAAGACGCGGAATGTTGGCTAACGGTATCTTGTTTTTGCAAGATAATGGGCCAGCACACAAATCGTGCACTGAAATGGAAACAGTTCGTGATTTGCGGTTTGAATTGCTTGAAACCTCCTGGTATTGCCGGATCTGACTCCTTCGGACTACTATATTCTACCTCAAATGAAAAGGAGTCTGAAACGTCATATGTGGTTTGCAGAGCAAGATAAAAATTTGTTTTTGAAAGGTTTAGAGTCGTTGGACGTTCAGTGGCGTAAATAATGAGCCCGCGTTGCATGAGGGCCCCAGGACAGAAAGGGACCCAGAAATATAGTATGAAATTGCGTTATAAAATCGAATTGTGGTTAAATGGAATGGGTAGGCGGTCCTACTCTGAATCTTGCGGGAGGGCCCTAAAACTCTTAGTTACGCCACTGTGCACATTCGCTGTAATAAATGTACTTTAAATGTGGCTAACTGCATATTAATACCAATAGAAAACACTACAGCACAAATGTGGTAGTCAATTGATAAAGAGAGCAAAAAATATATAAGCCAACAGGTTCGGTCGCCTAAAATATGGTGAGGGTGTTGGAAGTTAACCTCAGAGGACCTACCTAACCCTCCCTGATGTCTAAACTTCTAAATATATTATTACTCTCGGATATAGCCATGGGCTCCTTCTAATTCAAATAGTCTTTCCTTCTCATTACGTAATTAATCAGTCGTAGAACGACGTGTGCACATTCACGTAAAACCTCGAAAAACTACAGTGCCTTCGTAAATAACATCAACCTACGTGACCAATTTGCTAGGCAACAACCAACAACCAAGGTTTGTGATTGGCGATTAACTAGTAAATTGGTCACGTGGGTTGATGTTATTTACGAAGGCGCTTTATCTGCATCTATCAGGTTCTAGAGAAACAATTTAGGATTCATGAGACTGCACCGACTAAAGGAAAATTTTCAATAATGCAGATAACCTCAAATGCTAAGGATGGATCCACATTGGAAGACTTGTCTTAATATGAATAATTAAAATCTTGAAGTTTTTTCTTTTTAAATGCTTGGGATGATGACTTGGAGTAGTCGAAGCTGAGGTACCGCTGTTGGAAATTTAACAATTTTGATACGCAAGTAAACAAATTTCCTTCATATATTTGTACACATAGTAAGAGAAATCAGAAGACGAAGAGGGTTCTTCATTGACTCTTTATCCATAAAATTAACAAGACTTTAGAGAACCTCTAACCTTGCGCTGTCTATTGAACGCCACTAGAAAATTTTCTAATTTTCTAATTCTTTATTTTTATTAATAAGTACACTAAAAATTACAGCTTAGTAATATACACTTTAGTGAGAATTCATTTTTTTATTGCAACTTTGCATATCTAATCAGTAATCAGGATAGAATCTGTATATAAAATAAGAAAATAACGGTCTTTATTTTGAATCGTGTAAAACTTCAAGCACAATCAAGATGTACATTTTGTGCTAATTATCATTTTAATATTACTTGTAACATACTTTTATATTAGATAATTACTAATTGCTTAATTAAATGCTAATAAAAGTTTGTATAATTTACAGATTAAAATCTAAATCAAATAGTCAAGTAAATTCTAGTTTATTAGATTAACATTAAGAATTATACTTAACTAATTGATTAATCGCCACAGGCTACACATTTTGCTCATACAGTTGTTCCAGGGAATCATTGCCGCTGTATGACAAGAAAAGGCGACATACGTCGTTACAAATTTAACATCATATTACGCAGCGTCAACAAAGATAGATGCTACACTACGTATCAGATTGCGTGTTTTTACGAACATTGCCGACCACCCGAGCGGCAAAGATCCGCTGGAACAACTGTAGATATTTTTATAATTTCGTTAGTTATGTATGTGGTTACTTAATTTTTAACGTGTCAATATAATTTCCTTCTCTTTCTCTCTTTTATACCCCAAAACCAATTTAAAAATATTATTAACTGTTCTTATAGGGCCAGTATTACAATATTCTAATGTCTAGTTGGCTAAAGGCTCAACCTAGGGTTGGACTGTCACTTGAATATTATAAGCCCCAACCGAAGGTTGAAGCGTCGGTTAAGCACAAAAAGTTGAGATCTCTAGATTCTTTTCGACAGTCTAACCTTAGGTTGAGCTCACTCTTAGGTCAACTATACTATTTGTTCACAAATGTAGACAGTTTGTCATTTAAAGAATGAAGACTAGATTACATCGAGATTTTTCGGTACAGCATTATGAACAATCGTTCGTACTCGGATCCACTTCTAATACTAAGCTTCTGTCAAATTATAGTATAGTACGTTATTCTATTAAAGCGGCACGTGTTTTCTGCATCTATCTCAATAGATGCCGCGCTATAGTTAGCTAAATTTTGTGAACACATATTAGGAATGATTCACTCTCTATAATTGTAAAATTGGAATATAGATATTAGGTTTGTTTGTGCTGCAGTTGCCAACCGTTGAAAATCGTCAGACGCATGCGCATATTTAATTTCGAACGCGAAATTAAATATGCGCATGCGTCGTATGATATCAAACGGTTGGCAACTGCTGCACAAACAAACCTATTATAATAATACTGATCCTAAGGGCCGTTGTACATGGACTAAATGTTGTATTAACTTGTTAGTACTGAATCAACTCACGGAGCAAAAGCACGGGAATCTAAGCTTTGAATGTGAACGACATTAAAGCTTAGCTTTCCGAGCTTTTGTTCCTTGAGTTGATTCAGTACTAACAAGTTAGTATTATATTTTTTATTTTTTTAGTACGATATTTAGTGCATGTAAAATGGTCTTAAGAATAAATAACCTAACCCAATTGCGAACCTACATTGTTCGCGGGGTAGCTGATATTTCCAGGTCTGGCAGAACTAAAGTTACTTAGTTCAATTCTCACTTCATAGGTCTTCTAAACAGAAAATTTATTTTTTATTTTCTTCATTCAGTTGGTGTGTGCTCCAAGCTTTTATTCTTGAATTTTCCTTGTTTTCTCTTACTATTAATTTTAGTTTTGTGTCTCATCTGTCTTCTTCCACCGTCTTCTTACTATATCGAAGACAATCGTCAAATAGACAGAACATGGTGTAGTCTGTCCGCCCACCGAAAGAAAAGCTCGCTTAGGAAAGTGCGTTCGGTTTATTACGGTTCCACAGCAGAACTTAAAAACCGCACTTTTTTTCCGACTTATAAACGTTGTTAAAAATTCCAATTTATGTGTTAATGTAATTAAATAATTGATTCAGTCATGATTGACTATGGATTTCGTAGAGAAAAGAATTCCCCTCCCGTTCTACGGAGCTTTTCTTTCAAAAATCGTTCTATACATAACGTACAATACCATTAGCTTCCTAAAAGAGTATGTACAGTACGATTTACCAGACATGGCATAAAGTTAGCGCATCGCGATTACTGACGATAGACTCCGAATTCGTCTCATAGACGTGCTTTTAAAATTAGTACAAAAAATTAATATAATTATTAATTATATATTTTTAAGTTAACTATTTTTTAAAGTTGGAAATAATTCTTAATATAATAAATTTTCTTGATCATTAGGGGGTTTGAAAAGAAGCAAAACTTTTAAAAAGATCAAATTTTATTAAACAAAATTAAAAATTACATAATGATACGCTACTGCATTTAAGCGAAGTAAGCATTCGGCATTTAGGGCGGTACTTAAACGAACACTGCGCAGCTAAATCCCCACCATACCTATGCCATGTCTAAAAAATTTACCAGTATAATGTATTTGATTGAGCTAAGCCTTTGAAACAAAGAATAAATAGATCCGGAAGGAAGGTTAGCAACTGTTGTCTACAAGAGAAAATGCGACGGAAGTGTCATTTTTAAAAACCGTGGATGACTCATTTATTTCGTCGAGTTTACATTATCATTGGCTGTCATGATCATTTCTTTTCAATGGGAGGATAAGCAACCATTTCTATTAAAGAGATTGACCGGAAATCGCTATATTTAGACAACCATTGCATTCGCATACGATTACCTGGAATGCTCTTTCCTGGTAGAATACCGGCTATTTATTCAATGCTTTAAAATTACGATTTAACCTAAAAATACCAGTTTATTTTAGTAGCTAATAGATACCACTTTAGGATTTGGATTGATCTACTACTGATAACAACTTTTCTCGTCCTTTCATGCTTGAATGCATTTCAACTTTTGGTTGAACTTTGGGTTACTGGAAACGGAATGTGAAGTGTTACAGATACTAACTATGTAGAGCCAGTATTACGATAATACATATATGGATCCTGATCCTGATAGATCCTCTGATTTGCGCTAACACAAGATAGTGAGGTAGCACAAGCTACACATACTGAAGCAACACATATTATTAAACCTGGGATTAACGCTTGACTAAGACTTTAAGTCTGCACCACATAGGTACACAGGCTTGACTGCGCAAGCCAAATCTGTCCATATATCTGAACAATGTCCAGATGCTCCAGTTTGGCCTGTGCACTATGCAGGCTGCGTGCACAGGCAAGGCTGCAAAGCAAGCCTTGTGTTCCGTTTCAAATATACGTACGTATAGTCGTGAACTTTTATAAAGAATAGGGCGTAGCCAATATCTTGCGTAGTATAGATAGAGGGGGCGAGTGCTCTGTCTCTCTCTCTGTATATCTAAAATTGATGCGACCAGATGTTACCAAACACATTTTCGTTATAGCGCATTGGCTCCGCCCTATTCTTTAAAAGTTCAGGACTATACGTACATCGTACTTTCCTTCTTGTCTCTGAAGATTGTGATATGATTTAGTGCTTTTAAATTGTCAAGATCAAGAATTTCGATTTGAGGTATGTTCACAATTTACAGTCATATTGTGATGATTTGCTGCCTTTCCTCAGTGGAGGGAGGGGGTAAAATTAGATTTTAGATTATAGTTTGGCATAAACCAGAAATCGTTTTCTTTCTGCAAATAAGCGAGTTCCCCATGTTAAGAAGGGTTTTTTTGAAACTGCCTCTATACAAAAAATAGTAGGTAACATTTGAAAATTTTGCAAAATAAAATTAATGGAAATTCGTACTTTGCTTATAAAACCTTATTGCTTTTAAATGTTCATTAAAAAAAGCAACTGAGGACATTAATTGTACATTTTTTGTAAGAATAATTAACATCGAGTAGGCAATAAAAGAGGTTCTATCATCGTCACAATACAAGAAAAGCGCTCATTAAATTAATACATAAAAGTGTATACCAGTTTGTTTATTTATGTATAAACCACCATTCGTGATTTTATCATGTAAACTCAATGACAAATTAATAGTCTAATCGAGACGAGCTTAAACTACAAGTTGGTGAACGATTGCTAACATTAGTAACCATCAGTGACCCACCGTATTGCCTAAAGCGGTCGGCTCTTTGTTTCACACCTCCGACCTGTTCCAAGAGTTAATTAGTTTCAGCATCTAATTATCAGACCGAATTTAGTTTTGGTATATCTCATAAATTAAAGCGGTATTCGGGTATCGGGCTATTAGGGCCATTGTCGGCCATCCATCGTGCGGCCCCTTTAAACATTCAGTGTCGAAATCATTACTTAGGTGTAAACTTGGAAGGCAATTACGTACGTCTAATAATTCATTATATTTCATCTCTCAAACACCCCCCCGGTCACAATCTAGAACACTATTTCTATTGTTTTATATCAATAAAAGTCCATCGCTTTTAAAATCATTTGCAAAAAAATTCAACTGAAACAAGTTTTAGGCAATTAGGAAAAGATAAAAATTTAATAAGTTGCCTTTATAGTAAGTGCATTATAGACAGCAATTTAAATATAATATAAAGAATATTTATTTCTTACAGAAGCCACCATTAGTGTCATTGATATGACTGACCTGGCAATCAATTCGTAAAATTACTTTTTAAAAGTAAATTGCAAGTGTACTCAGCGGTAGTATAATATACTGTAGTAAAATTAAATTATTGCCGCATCATACATCACTAATGACGTTTAAAGACTATTTAAAATCTTCAAACAAAAGACGTGTATATAAACTACTCTTGCTGATAGGTTTTCGCAATCATACTCATAAACTCATTAGTTTTAAAATATTTTTCGTTTTAATAAATAGTTGTGTTAGTTGTTGGAATTTATATCTATACTCGAGAAAACTAAATACAAAAAAAATGTTGTTATTAATGAATAAAATAACTGAAAATGTAGTTATAATTACCTATACATTTATTAAAATGTGCAAAGAGAAAGCAAATATACCTGCAGTTAGAAGTTCTTATTATAATAAGATAAATAGCTTAATTTATTATTATTTAATTTATTGTTATTTCAAGTCAATAACAGTAGTTTCTGTTTGAAGTTATATTAGGTGAGAAACTTTCTTATTAAAAGAATAAATTATCTTTTACCATTTATCCATATGGAAAATTAGAGCAGTTTCTGGGTTTCTCTCTACGAACTCCTCCACATTTTCGCAATTTTCGTACATGACACAGTTATTGTGGCCGACATAGCGTGACTGTGTTAATGGAAATGTGTGTTGTTGGAAGAATTCAGAATTCAAATTAATAAATTATTGATGCATGGATTATTCACTTATGCATGGGAATCTTGAGAGTGAGACTTGAAGAAAACATATGGAACTAGAAGTCGTGGGGCTTGATCTTGTTAAATAAATTGAATTGTTGTGAAACTCCATTAAAACGTCAAATAAAAAGCAGGATGTGTAAACTATTGAACCACTTACGTGCTAATCAAGCACATTTTCAGAAATGTCTTCCTATAGTTTTTAATTGTCCTAAAACTTCCACCCATGACTCGTGAAGAATTCAGAATTCAAATTAATAAATTATTGATGCATGCATTATTCACTTATGCATGGGAATCTTGAGAGTGAGACTTGAAGAAAACATATGGAACTAGAAGTCGTGGGGCTTGATCTTGTTAAATAAATTGAATTGTTGTGAAACTCCATTAAAACGTCAAATAAAAAGCAGAATGTGTAAACTATTGAACCACTTACGTGCTAATCAAGCACCTTTTCAGAAATGTCTTCCTATAGTTTTTAATTGTCCTAAAACTTCCACCCATGACTCGTGAAGAATTCAGAATTCAAATTAATAAATTATTGATGCATGCATTATTCACTTATGCATGGGAATCTTGAGAGTGAGACTTGAAGAAAACATATGGAACTAGAAGTCGTGGGGCTTGATCTTGTTAAATAAATTGAATTGTTGTGAAACTCCATTAAAACGTCAAATAAAAAGCAGAATGTGTAAACTATTGAACCACTTACGTGCTAATCAAGCACCTTTTCAGAAATGTCTTCCTATAGTTTTTAATTGTCCTAAAACTTCCACCCATGACTCGTGAAGAATTCAGAATTCAAATTAATAAATTATTGATGCATGCATTACTCACTTATGCATGGGAATCTTGAGAGTGAGACTTGAAGAAAACATATGGAACTAGAAGTCGTGGGGCTTGATCTTGTTAAATAAATTGAATTGTTGTGAAACTCCATTAAAACGTCAAATAAAAAGCAGAATGTGTAAACTATTGAACCACTTACGTGCTAATCAAGCACCTTTTCAGAAATGTCTTTCTATAGTTTTTTTTTAATATAATATAATGGCTTCGCGAGCGAGCGCATTTAGCCACGACTAGATTATTTACTTTTTAACCATTAAAAATTGTCCTAAAACTTCCACCCATGACTCGTGAAGAATTCAGAATTCAAATTAATAAATTATTGATGCATGCATTATTCACTTATGCATGGGAATCTCGAGAGTGAGACTTGAAGAAAACATATGGAACTAGAAGTCGTGGGGCTTGATCTTGTTAAATAAATTGAATTGTTGTGAAACTCTATTAAAACGTCAAATAAAAAGCAGAATGTGTAAACTATTGAACCACTTACGTGCTAATCAAGCACCTTTTCAGAAATGTCTTCCTATAGTTTTTAATTGTCCTAAAACTTCCACCCATGACTCGTGAAGAATTCAGAATTCAAATTAATAAATTATTGATGCATGCATTACTCACTTATGCATGGGAATCTTGAGAGTGAGACTTGAAGAAAACATATGGAACTAGAAGTCGTGGGGCTTGATCTTGTTAAATAAATTGAATTGTTGTGAAACTCCATTAAAACGTCAAATAAAAAGCAGAATGTGTAAACTATTGAACCACTT
Source organism: Malthinus seriepunctatus (assembly GCA_963924605.1). Taxonomy (NCBI): domain Eukaryota; kingdom Metazoa; phylum Arthropoda; class Insecta; order Coleoptera; family Cantharidae; genus Malthinus; species Malthinus seriepunctatus. The sequence continues at coordinate 16,817,476 of OZ004600.1, forward strand.
ACGTGCTAATCAAGCACCTTTTCAGAAATGTCTTCCTATAGTTTTTAATTGTCCTAAAACTTCCACCCATGACTCGTGAAGAATTCAGAATTCAAATTAATAAATTATTGATGCATGCATTACTCACTTATGCATGGGAATCTTGAGAGTGAGACTTGAAGAAAACATATGGAACTAGAAGTCGTGGGGCTTGATCTTGTTAAATAAATTGAATTGTTGTGAAACTCCATTAAAACGTCAAATAAAAAGCAGAATGTGTAAACTATTGAACCACTTACGTGCTAATCAAGCACCTTTTCAGAAATGTCTTCCTATAGTTTTTTTTTAATATAATATAATGGCTTCGCGAGCGAGCGCATTTAGCCACGACTAGATTATTTACTTTTTAACCATTAAAAATTGTCCTAAAACTTCCACCCATGACTCGTGAAGAATTCAGAATTCAAATTAATAAATTATTGATGCATGCATTATTCACTTATGCATGGGAATCTCGAGAGTGAGACTTGAAGAAAACATATGGAACTAGAAGTCGTGGGGCTTGATCTTGTTAAATAAATTGAATTGTTGTGAAACTCTATTAAAACGTCAAATAAAAAGCAGAATGTGTAAACTATTGAACCACTTACGTGCTAATCAAGCACCTTTTCAGAAATGTCTTCCTATAGTTTTTTTTTAATATAATATAATGGCTTCGCGAGCGAGCGCATTTAGCCACGACTAGATTATTTACTTTTTAACCATTAAAAATTGTCCTAAAACTTCCACCCATGACTCGTGAAGAATTCAGAATTCAAATTAATAAATTATTGATGCATGCATTATTCACTTATGCATGGGAATCTCGAGAGTGAGACTTGAAGAAAACATATGGAACTAGAAGTCGTGGGGCTTGATCTTGTTAAATAAATTGAATTGTTGTGAAACTCTATTAAAACGTCAAATAAAAAGCAGAATGTGTAAACTATTGAACCACTTACGTGCTAATCAAGCACCTTTTCAGAAATGTCTTCCTATAGTTTTTAATTGTCCTAAAACTTCCACCCATGACTCGTTCTCTAGATTTTATATAGGGTAGTTTTTATTGTATATTTTCTAAATTAGACACCCAGTTAGTAAAGAAACCTCTTTTTGAAGTGTAGAGAAATAAATAGTGTGCCCAAACCGGGTTAACTGTTTAGTGTCCAGATCGTAGGTGTTTATTGAATATGAGTGCATTAAATTCAGATTTTCAGTTTCCTTTCTGCATAGTTTTCAAAATGGAAATTATTCCATATCTTATACCTGAAGTGCTAACGCATGATACGGCTTGTTATCATAACTCACCTTTGTACGTCAATTTCTCTTTCCAGGGTTTCCCAAATTGTGTTCAGCGGAGCACTAGTGCTCCGCGGGAAGGTAGCAAGTTCTCCGTGAAAAAATACTAATATAACAACGCTATTTTTTATTTTTCTAAGATTTATTGATTTTGTGTCATTACCTGTCCTTTAAATTACACAAGGTGTTTCGTCAAAATTCAAATACTCTCAAAGTGCCCCATCAGAGAAAAAGTTTGGGAAACCCTAATTAGAAGAAGGGCTAGTTCGACGACTTCTGCGATAACTGAAACAGTCTACTGACTTGTGAAATTACCTTCAACTATTCAACTTTTTGAGCTTTTTAACTTTAGATGAATAGACTGTAGATGATTCGCCTGTAGATTGGAACTTATAGATACTCTGAAACTTAAATACCCCCAAAGACCATTCTGGGCAGAGAATAATATTTCTAATCCTTGTCTTACTCGCTCAGACGCTCATAAGCTTGTAGTTATTATCTAGTGTGCCACAGGGACTTGGAACCCATACCAGTTCAACACAGTTCCGATCTATACGACTGTAATTTTTTCAAGCATTCATTTTTGTGCCATTTTCTCTCATCCTTTTGTTCAGATTGATGAATTGGAAGGAACCATGAAAAGATTTTACTATCTAGCAGACCTAACCTTAACTAAAAGATTTTAAAATAAAATTCTATTTTAACTAGGTGGAGTAAGTTTCTACATCATAGAATTCATTTAGACGAGCAGCATAGCAATTTTGATTGCTGACTAAATAAAAGGTTACATAATGCTAATTTTATTGCTCTATTATATGGTTGAAAAAAATTTAATAAAAATGGAAAAAGTGTTTTCTGAACTTTTGAAACATAATCAAAGTGAAAAAAGCTGATGCTGATGAGCTGATGTGGCAGTTTTTTGAGCAAGATTTGATCAAGCCAAAAGATGAAAAAAATTGAAAATCAATTATTTGGTCAACCTTGATGTATAAATAAAATAAATATTTTAACATAATATTCAATTAAACATATAATTTTGTCCGGCTTGTGTTATCGTTATCACATTGATATAAAATCAACACATTTTTGAATTTCACTCAACTAAGCATTAAATTAATTTAACCATGGAAAATAATTCAGTATAACTTTAGACGTCATTGTTTAAACAATTCGTGTTGTGTCTTGTAAAAATTATATGAAAAAGTTGACCAAATCAAAAAAAGCAGGTAATTATTAATTATGTGCTTTTAATGAGTTTTAAAATAATTGTTCTTAAAAAATGAAGTTCATCTTTTTTAGTGCTTGTGTAACAATAACTGCATTAGTAACAAAATTTTTATTTATTTTACAGATTAAAGGATATGACGAATTTATTGGCAACGAGTTAGGACGTCACCTGAATAAAAGGTAGGTCCTCAATATTGAGGTTTTTCTCTATTTTTTTGGAAATTGTAATATCCATGTGTAGAGCAATCAAAACTATTTAGTATCTAGCAAGTGCAAAAAGAAGTTTTATTATTTCGATAATCTCAAATTTTCCCTACAGTTTTATTTTGATAGCATAATACAGAGACGTTGGTAGCATGCGTGGCGCCCCTCTGCAAAAGCAAAAACGGCGCCCCTTTTCCTTTTAAAACTAAAATTACAGCGGGTGAGCAAACTAAAGTAAGACGGAGGGCTCGTAGGGGACGACTAATGGGGTTTTAAATTTTTTAAAACGACTGTATATTAGGAATATAGATTCTAGATTATTAGTGGAGGGGGAGCAAGCTCCCAGCACTTAGGCCACTTGTTTGGACCCATTGTACATCCTCCAGAGCATGCCCATCAGGTCCCAAGCCATCCCACTTTTAGGATGTACTCCAGAACTCTGTCGGGAGGAGTGGCGCTTATTCTGGTCATGTCGAACCAGAAGTGCCCCAACACGGATCCTCTTGTAGACGTTAGAGCTGGACACTGACAAAGCACGTGTTCAGCTGCCTCGTCTTCATAATCGCATGCTTGACATCTGGGATTATCTACTATTCCCAGTGTGTGAAGATGCTCATTTAGCCGAGAGTGTCCCGTGAGTATCCCTGCAATTGTTCGTAGATTAACTCAGGACAGCTTTAGATAGTAGTTTGCAAGCTTTTTGGAGGGAGCTCGTATAGAGTTTTTGCTCTGGCGACAGCTTGCATTATTTGTCCATCTTGTAGTGTGTATTAGATGAGTATGATTTTAGGAACATAGAATTAAAAAATCTATCAAATGAGGTAAAATATGATCCCCTTTTTAATATTCTTTTATTCTTCTATTCGAACTAATTTCGTTGAAAGTTACAAAAGGAGAGGGGGGTTGTTGAGAGTTATAATCAAGACATGGCTATAAACAGTTTAAGGCGCGAACGCAGATATATCGCAACAAAGGTGCGCCGTTTTTACTTAATTTAGGATTGACTTGAAGCACTTTTTAGGCAGAGCCGTCTCGTCACTTGTGACGAAAATGACACAGAAAATGAACAAGTTGCTCTAAAAATTAAATTTTCTTCCAATGAAAATTAAAAAAATATAGGGGCGCCGTTGGTGCCTTTTAGATTAAAATTTCTATTGAAAATTAAAAAAAATACGCAGTTATTCTAATAATTACTCCTACTTCAATGAGCGCCGTTAGAGCCCCATCAGGCAAGGTGCTCTGACTTGCTACATCAGTGTTCCATAGGGCCTTGTTTCGTCATCGTGGCCACTGTGCTACTGCAGGTGCGTATGTGCCCAATCCAACAACTATCAGATTCTCCAATAATTCATTTTCCCAATTATTTTGACTTTTAGCCAGTTTCAGTCGCCTTCAGCGATAACTGAAGCAGTCATTCGCTGAAGTTACATTAATCTACAGTCAAAAAGATGAATAGACTTCACTTCGTCTTAAATTAACTTAATTCAAGTACCTACATAATTAAAATCAAATGAAAATTAAAAAACTTTGAAGGCAACGAAATGTACGTGGGTACGTTGAAGTTGAAGGTAATTTCACAAGCCAGAAGACCGTTCCAGTTATCGCTGAAGACGTCTGAAACAGGCTAAAAGTCATATAATGGAAAAACAAAAAATAAATTTTTAATGCCTCTAACTGGAGGATCTGATAATTTCTAGCTATTACATACGAACCACCTCAAAAGGTATAAAGGATGCGTACTCGAGCGTGCGAACGATGGTAATTTTCCCCGATTCAGAGCCCAGAATTATAAGAAATTCGAAATTGATAAACACTCTGATGAGCCGTGTAGCCGTAAAACACATCGTACTCATTTTACACTTACCTAACAATTTATTTTATTGTGGGATGCATCAACAAATTGTCATGTTTTGCAAACTAAAATAACGCTGTTTATGCAATTACGGTGTAAAATTTCACAGTCATTAGCTGTAAACTGTAAATTTTTACTTTCAACATCTTTATATAAAAAAAGTGCCTCTTTTTCAACATCAGTTTTTATCTTCTTGGTTCTTGCAGGAGAAAAGTTAAGAGTTTTATTATTTTGAAGAGAAACTTTCACGGAGGTCTTAGATTTTTTAAATTCGTGAAAACTAAAAAAAACTGTTTTTTGAATTTGTGGAAAATATTGGTAACAATTTATTTTAAGAGAAAAACAACTATATACTAATACAACTTACGTTACAACTAGTATTATACAACTACTAATAAATGCATAACATTTGTAGTGTACGTACACTTGAAAATGAAAGAGGACATTGCTTAAAAAAATGGCCGTTTTCTTGTGTTCCATTCCGTGAACTTAAAATCTCCCCTCGTACAATAATTTAAGAGTAGTGTCAATTAACGCCCATAGAGCTCGGTTAAATTAGAGTCCTTTACGTTGTCTATGTATTTATAAGACGAAAGACCTTTTTTAACACTCTGTATATCTTATTATCTTAGCTAAATTTTGAAAGCTACGAACATAATAATTATGTTCAATTTGGACTTATTTAAAGTGTAGGAAACGTTTTTTCGATCCTCATACCACCCACTTCGTTATTAACAATTCCTACACTTGTAATGATAGATTGCTATCTAACTTTTGACTGCTGTAAAAATTTCACAAAAAACTCTAATAGTCCAACATTATTTGCTTATAGCTTTCTGAGTTTGAGTTTAAAAGTTTTATAATACATTTGAATATTAAAAAATAATCGGATTTAAATCGTGAACACTTATTGCAACATAATGGACCGTGTTTACCTATATTTATATAATTTATATAATCATTATTTAAAACAAAAACACTTGCAAATGATTTTTAAATCTTTTCTAATTTTCTGTATAAGATTTTAAAAAGTTGGTCATAAAGAATGGTGCTAGCGGCATGAGGAATAATTATAGGGCTGGCAACCGCGATGTGATGAATTAGTCGCTTCTTTGCCGCGTTTAGTCCGTGAAATTCCGCAGCTAAAGGCAATAACGCGTAACGGCACTGCCCTATCAGTAAACCATACTAAAGTATATTTTTTTAACTGATTGCCTTTTGTTTCGAGTTAATTTACTTTTTTTGCTCATTTCTTTTTTTCGTTTCACACTCAATTAATTTATAAATTGGAAAAATGAAATCCCTAATTTAAATTTAGCTTACAATTAATATCTTATGAAGTATTTTTTAAATCGCTTTCAAGTAAGCATTCGATTTTTTAAAATTAGTTGGTTTAAATTGATTTGGTGTGGGTTCTGCCATCTTTTGTTAGATAAACACAGCTTAGAAACAAGTAGTGGTTTAGTGGCGCCCTCTTGAAGCTACCACAAGAAATGTCATGAGCTCCTAAAAAAGCGAGCGATTATTCTACTTTCAAAGCGAATTAGTAACTAATTAATAATTAATCACAATCAGGGCCGGATCAACGAACGTTGGGGCCTGAGGCGCCCTTTCAAAAATACACTGATGAATCAGTTCACAAAACAATGTTTATTTATCTAGTTCTAGAGAACATGGAAGAGGGTGATTTTTTTTCGAGAATGTATTTGAATTAGTTAAGAGGTAAAAAATTAAAGTTTTAAAAGTTCCCGGTCCTAGTTACATGGCTAAGGGTAGGAGGGGGTGAAAAGATTTTGTTTTGAAGGTTTCGCTTATATCGCAAAAACGGTGAATCTTATCGAAAAAATTACTCTTAGCAAAATGAAAGCTTATGAAATTTCCTACAAGATTGTTATGATTAATTTTTTCTCTATTCCTTTAGCAAAAATTGTTAATAAAAACAAATTTTTTCCTCACTTTTTTCGTGAAACTTTTGCCTCTATCTAGCACCTCAGGCCTTCATTTTACAGTAAAAGTCTTCAGAAAAGAAAATTGTAGAGCATTTAATTTTCTTTACTATTTTATGTCTGCTTATTATCCATTCACTCTTTATTTGGGATATGGTTGGCCATGTTAGGGTGACAGATTCCACCCGGTATAAATTTGAAAAAAATCAGTTAGGTTATGTATTGTAGAGTAGTGGCTTTTATTCAATTGTGTTAATAGTTGGTCTGTCAGTTGTCTGTCATTTTTTTGGTACTGTCAAGAGCTGTCAGTCAACTTAATAGGGATTTTTTATTTTGGCAAACCAAAAAACAAAATTTCATGGCCAAGCACATCCCAAATAAAAAGTGAACGGATTATACAGGGTGTTAGGATATTCCTTGGCCTACGGCTTACACATGATTCTTCAGGTCAAAATAGTACTACAAGTTTCTATAACAAAAAGTCCAAAGCCCACTAATAACAAAGTTGTGTAGCCTCCAAGTTGAGTTTTAAAATTTTTATTTTTGTCACAGTTACTTTAAATATTAACGAATTTTTTTCATATTTGGCACATATAATAAGTATTATAAAGCCTCGCATAAGAAGTAGAAATTTTGAAGATATGTCATCAATAAAGAGCACTTAACCTGAAACCTAAATTAAATTTTTGCCCTAACTTTTTTGTTTGTTCTATTTTCGATTATTTTTCTATAAAATTTGGAAGATTAGTTAAAATTATAAAAATAAGGTACTCTTCTTTCAAGTTAATAAAGTTAACCATTTCATCAGAAATCGCTTTCAAAAAATTTAAGTTTTAACCACTTTTACTCAATTCTTAATAATCGAGTTACCCAGATCAACTAAAAACGAATAAAACAAAATTTTCAAATCATAAATAATCGGTTTTTAAACTTTTTTGCACCCAAAATTAATAATTATACTTCAATTGTACAACGAGACATGATTTATTTCTTATGGAATGGCACTAGGAAATTCTAGACTAGCTCGTCTTTTGTACGAAGAAGCGTTTCCAAATAGGACGGCACCCAACAGAAAAACTTTTGTTAACGTTTACCTACGATTTGGAGAATTTAGTTGGTTTGTCAACCCAAAAGTTTTCTGTACGTGACATAGTTGGAGCAACTGTTCATGCAAAATTTCCCAAACTGTTGCGTTTGAAATATTTTGTTCTAGCATGGCACTTTGTATCGCACTTAAACCTGGATCATTTTCCATCGCGTCCAAAATTCTTTTCTACATATACTCCAGGACCACGAAGTTCTGGGTCTTCCACGATCTGTGCGTGGGTTGACAAGCTGATGACCAAATTCTCGAAGTCGTCGGTAAACGTTAACAAAAGTTTTTCTGTTGGGTGTTGTCCTATTTGGAAACACTTCTTCGTACAAAAGACGAGCTGGTCTAGAATTTCCTCGTGCCATTCCATAAGAAAAAAATTGTGTCTGGTTGGTTAATTAAAGTATAATTATTCATTTTGGGTGCAAAAAAGTTTAAAAACCGATTATTTACGGTTTGGAAATTTTGTTTTATTTGTTTTTAGTTGATCTGGGTAACTCGATTATTAAGAATTGAGTAAAAGTGGTTGAAACTTAAATTTTTTGAAAGCGATTTCTATTGAAATGGTTAACTTTATTAACTTGAAAGAAGAGTACCTTATTTTTATAATTTTATCTAATCTTCCAAATTTTATAGAAAAATAATCCAAAATAGAACAAACAAAAAAGTTAGGGCAACAATTAAATTTAGGTTTCAGGTTAAGTGCTCTTTATTGATGACATATCTTCAAAATTTCTACTTCTTATAATACTTATTAAATGTGCCAAATATGAAAAAAATTCGTTAACATCTAAAGTAACTGTGACAAAAATAAAAATTTTAAAACTCAACTTTGAGGCTACACAACTTTGTTATTAGTGGGCTTTGGACTTTTTGTTATAGGAACTTGTAGTACTATTTTGACCTGAAGAATTATGTGTAAGCCGTTGGCCAAGGAATATCCTAACACCCTGTATGTATGTATGTATGTCTTGATACATTTACGGGCAGATATCTCGAAAACTATAAGGAATATATAAAAAAATTAATAACACTCTTGTAGAGATTTTGATAAGTTTTCATTTTGCTACAAGTTACTTTTTTCCAAGGACCGTTTTCGTGTTCAATTCTATGGGTTTTTTGAGTTTGGGAGAGACCCCCATCATTAACTTTGCATACGGTTCCCTGAAGCGCTTGTTACGCCACTGCTTATATTCTAAAGCACAGGCGGCGCGAGGAGGTAAGCAAGGTATATGCACCGCATAGGGACACCTTGTCTGATAGGGCACCGATGGCGCCCATTAAAGTAGGAATAATTATTATAAAAACAGGTCCATTTCCCCGGCACCCTCCATCAAAATTTTTGAACGAAATTTTGAGAATCGTTTGTGCTTCACAGAGAACTGAGATACAGTGGCGTATCTATAATAGTTCCGAGGGTTCCGTGGAACCAGGCCCGTGAGTTTTAGGGGCCTGGAAGAGCGGACTAAAAAATTGTTCGACCACTAAAATTGATTTTGTGGACAAACAGTTGAAAATTTTTATTTTTATTTTCCAAGAATTCGGAAGAAATAATGGTCTGATGTGATTGTTTTGTTTTCATCTGAAAGAGCATTTAATTTCCTACATTTCAAGAGTAGAATTATTGAGATACCACCAATTGCTCACAACAAATATGAAAAAGAAAATTTGAACAAAAAAGTATATTTTAGCCGTTGTTCTTAATATTTATGGACCCAACTTGTAATATGGATTTGTTACTATATCAGCTGCAACTTCCTAAAGTTTCATACCATAACATTAATTAAAACTCAAGTTCTCTAGAAAAAACTACAACCGACCAATGACGACAGTTTTGAATTTTTTTTTTGGTTTAGGAAATTAATCTAAATAATTTTAACCCAGGCAGTTTTAAAGAGATTCATTACAAACAAAAGGAAAATTTTTTGGTCCCGATCCGACCAATACAAGCGAAGTTATTAAAAAAATAGTGAAACGGAAACTTGAAAAAGTCAAACTTTTACACTAAAGTCGAAGAATAAGGGCCTAAATGGTAATATTTAGGGCTATTATGCCACATTTAAAAAGTAATTTTAGAAGTTAGCACCTTTTCTGCAATAGGCCTAGTAGATAATATATGACCCTGGATATAGTGAATAATGCTCTTCAATTTTTGGTAAGCGTTTAATTAGGTATCGGTATTTGATAATCCTAACTACGTGTGAATGGGTTCAATTTCTCACCCAGATAGTTTCCTCAGTCGCAAAGCGGTTTTACTGTAGGCTTCTCAACAACCCCTCCCACTTTATAAATTTTCAACAAAATTAATTCAAATTCTGAAATTAAAAAGGGGTCTCAGTTGATAGATTTTTAAACTCTCTATTCCTATACAGTGGTTTATGGAAATTTAAAATTCTATTAGTCGTCCCCTACGAGCCCCCCTTTAGTTAGTCTTGTTTAGTTGGCTCACAATAATTTTAGTTTTAAACGGAAAGGGGCGTCGTTTTTTTTTGCAGAGGGGCGCCATGTATACTAGCGCCGTATCTGTTCTAAAGAGAGTTTCAGTGGTAGCTATATGGCAAAAAAATGTTCTTTAAGATTAATATTAAGCTGAAAAAATTTTTTTAAAGATGTGCTTTATAAATCATTTATTGCTTTTAATAGAAATATATTAATACATTAAAAAATATTGCAAAATTAGTATAAATATCAGTCAAAAATATAATATTTTAATCAGCATTGTTCCCGTTTGGAACCCCCGGTTTTGGCAAAACATTAAAATTCAAAAATCCGTCGACATCGTGTATCTCTTTCGAAATAAATTTAGCTGCAATTGTTTGATTACCGATATTTAACGGAATAAATTTAAATTCAACAACGGCCGTCTCTCCAGGAGGTACATTGTTTCTAACTTTTAGAATAATTTTTTTAGCCTTTCCAGGCGCGTCGACAGTAAATTCGCCCTTTTTTAGTGGTATCGGTAAAGGGTTTTCTAGATAAAGGGTAACAATATTTACAGTATCAAGAATAGGAGGTCCTGATAGAGTCATTTTGATATCGGGTTTTCTAACGCGAAATTCATCTTGGGTAAAGTACTCAAATTTAGTCTCGAGAACAGTTGCCAAACACGAAACGTTAAAAGCAGCCTGATCTAACAACTTTTTGGCATATTCTTCGTATTTAACAATTACTCGAATTTCATACTCTGAGTCTGCTTTTATGGCAACAGTTGTTTTCTCCTGCTTAATATTATCGCCAATTTTACCCGTATAAGTAACAGCATCAACGTTGATAACAACAGCAACTTTATATTCTTGAAGTTTATTTTTGTTTTTCATTATAAAATGAATTGCGAAAGGTTCGCCAATTTTGCTTTGTCCCCTAGGCTCTAAGCTAAACTGAATTTCATTAAAATCGTCGTTTAAGTAGTAGCGAGCGAATAAATTTTCTGACTGGCGAAGAGCTTTAAACATTACAGTTCTTTCTTCATCAGCAGTTTCAGGATGCTTGTAAGTGTCCGTTACGTCTTCGTAATCCCATCTATGAGGTGCTTTCGTGATCACTAATTTTCCAATAGCGTGAATATCTTTACCGAGCAGTTTTAGAGGATCCGTAGGTCCCGTGTATCTCCAAAACACCTAAAAGAACAAAAATTTAGAAACTCTCCATGAAATAAAACAAACTCACTTTATCTGCGTTAACTTCGGCGAATAAAAATCCAGAGTCGTAAGGACGTTTAACTTCTCCGTATTTAACAGCTACTACCGACGTTGGTCCAACTCTATAAACGTCTTCACTTTGCTCTTGTGGCGTGGCGTCAATAACTTGCCAACCGGCATAATTTTTACCTAAATCAGGTCTTTGCATCCAAACTTCGTTCCAGACGTGAAAATTCCAAACCGAATCGGAATTTAATTCTTCAACTACTTTACCATTTTCATCCATGAAACAATCGACTGTAAGCGAGCTTTGCGTATCGTGAGCTGATTTGTAGTTGGTTACAGTTCTGCAAGGAATTCCAACGGCTCTGCATACTAAAACAAAATTGATTCAAAGGTTAATATAAATGCTTTATTAATTATTGTACTCACTGGTAGTTAAAACGCCCGAAAAGACCCAACATTGTCCATATTTAACAGGCTTCTTTTTCTTATAATATTTTTGTAAAATATCCATACTTCCAAACCATTTTGTAGGTGGTGTACCACCACTAAAATCTTCACTCCAATTACCCATAACAGCTCCGTTATCATCAACGGAATTAACAGCAGCCGATAACGCTCTGCATGTAAAAACAGGATCAGATCTAAAACTTCCATGAATTTTCCCAATGTTTTTAATCAAATACAAAGAACAATCCAAAATTTGTTTTTCAAACTGCTGATATTTCCAAATGCAAGGTTGAATTCTATTAAATGTGCCTCTGTAAATCAAACCGACATCGGCTAAAACTGCCTCTTCGCGCCATTCGTCTGCTTTCAAAAAAACTTGGTCTTGTTTACACCAAGGGTTAAATAAAATGTAAATGGGTGTTTCCCAACTGTAACTGTAAGCTTCGCCGTTGATAATTTTTGTATCTATGTCCATTTTCCATTTTGCAACGACGCAGTCTGCTGCGGTAAAAATTTGAACTTGGAGGTTATTATCTTCAACCGATTGAATCAGTACGCTCCACGGATATGACTTGTCGGCTTTTCTAAGTAATGGCACACCTACTAAAGTTCCTTTACCGAAACTTGGCTTATCTTCATCTAAAGTAAATTAAATTTAGATAAAATTCATTTAATTCTATTTTTTAAGTCACCTTCAACTGAAAATATAAATGATATTTTGTCTTTTTCTTGGTTGTAAGGTCTGTTGAGAATAATGTTAATGCTGAACGGTTGTCCTCTTCTTACGACAAGTTGTGGCTCAATTTGTCTAGTCATGAGATCATATTTGTCTGTATGGTGATACTCTCCATTGTCTTTAATGCGTGGATCCACTCTACGAATAATCAAAATATCTGGAACATCTTTGGCGTTTACAGATGAACTTCCGTCAGGAATATCTAAAAAAATGATTTATTCAAAATTGAGTAAACAATAATGCATTAGTTCCACTTTGCAAAAAATCGTACTTGAGTTAGCTTCTAGAAATAGTTTTTGTTTAATGGACGTTGAACAGTTATAAACAGTCACGTGGTGTAATAATACGTGATTTGAATAAATGTGCTATAATTACACGCATAAATAAGTGTCTTGAATCAATCTCATTCATATAAGGTACTTGTAGGTCATGTTTCAGCCTTGACTTCCCGTCTGGATTAATAAAAGAAGCTTTGGGAATCCATAAAAAAAATGTTGCTTAATGAATTTCCTAACAAAATTGAACAAAAATTTAAATTTTTATTTGTACAAATGTCTTTGTGGTTGGTGGTTGGGTTTGAAATGAAAAATATTCCGAGGTGACGAATTAACGTACGATTTTAATTATATTTGTGATAACATTAATTTAATTATAAAGATAAATAGGCTATGGAATGATAATAAATAGAAAGCTAATTGGAAATTTGAAAAAATGTCAACATTATACAGTGAATCATTGAAATATAAATACTGTAATTTAAATATCATTACATTAAAAAGTTATTAAAATTGCAAATAAATTCCTTATTGGCATCAGTGGCGCAGTAACAAATGCCGAGACATTGACATTGACTTTTCAAAGTAATAACAGCTGCAAAGTATTGCTGAAAAAGGTCTTTTTTGAGTTTCACTCCTTTTACATCTCGGATCTCGAGGGCGATTGATGGGTAATAAAACTTTTTCTGTTTTTGGTTTTTGAACTTATTCGATTGTATAATTTTTCATGACAATTTTCACCACCTTATAATGGAAAAATTTTGCTCATACACAGACAGATAATTATTATTATACTTCAAAACGATTTTCCTGTTGACGTTGGTTTCATTTTTCCAATTTTCAGTAAAACCTAAAGGACTCACAGACAATGTGATTTTGCCGACCTTACCAAAGGTTTTTTTTACAAACTCAGCATCCGATTTTAGCCTTTTAAAGGTTAAATAGCACTCTTAAGCTAAAAGGAGCATTAATTTAAAAAATCAGACTCATTCCCAATTTTGAATAGCTAGGTACAGTGCCTTCAGAAATACCTACGTGACTATACTCCAATCTCACAATTATAGATAGTGACTCATCCTAATATGTGTTCACAAAATTTAGCTAGCTATAGCGCGGCTTCTATTGAGATAGATGCAGAAAACACGTGCCGCTTTAATAGAATAACGTACTTTACTATAATTTGACAGAAGCTGACAGAAGCTTAGTAGTAGAAGTGGATCCGAGTACGAACGATTGTTCATAATGCTGTACCGAAAAATCTCGATGCAATCTCGTCTTTATTCTATAAATGACATAACTGTCTACATTTGTGAAACTGAACTATAGTTTGTTGTATTCGTAGGTCTTAGATCTATTATTAGCCTATCAGATGTTGGTTGCCTAGGCAAATTGATCACGTGGATTGGTGTATTGAGTGTATATTTTTAAAAACACGTTAAGCAAATTTACCCTACACAGGATGTTACGCTACTGAACTGTACATGTGTGCGTAAATGATTATTAGCAGTAAGTACATAAAAATTATGCAAATTGTGTAGGACGTAAGGCCCCACCCGTCTTTTAATATTATTTTGCAATGTCGATTGTGTCGATATAAATTTTGTTAGGGTAATTTGAATATTAAACAGTTTTCCTCGAACGTGGAATGGTATAGGGCTCGGTATAACAATACAACCTGTAGCAAGAAGACCACTCAGTTACAATTTTTTTCTTTGAAGACGATTAGAATAGTTTCCAAGATAAAATTAATTACAGTGGATAGTATTGGTAAATTAGAAAACTGCATTGTTAATATTCCATCGCTTACAGATACGGACTCAAATGGGAATTAAAGAATTAAGATGATAAAAATGTTGCTACGTATTGTAAAGTAAAGATTTTGAGGAGGCAATTGAAAAGTTTCAAAGAAAAATAACTCAAAGTAAAATAATTTTTCTTCATTCTTTTCTGGTAACAGAACTTGTTCAAATTCACTGATTGCCTAGCGTGCCTCCTGATATCACTAAAGGGTATAAAATATCCAGCTTTCAAAGATTAATCTAAGATGAATAAAGTGTCATTTTTCGGTAATCTGTAAAAAAATCTCCAAACCCTTTCTCTCTAATATTGTTGTTCATCAAAAATAGACTATGTAATAGTCTGTAACAGAAAAATCGGGGTGATCGTATTCAGGCTCATCTTTTGGTAATAAGCTATTTGAATGCTAACGAACACGGAAATCTGCTTGACTTCCACAGCCAGTGTCTTAAGGCCACATAAAAAGTAAAATTTTACTTTGGCATCCCTCTCAGGTGGGTTTCCCGCCCTCCTCATCGATTAGAAGTTTTTTATTACCACTCCTGAGGCCTTAAGTCAGTAGTTTTGGAATCCAACCAGATTTTCGTGTTCACTAGCACTCAAATAGCTTATTCCCAAAAGATGAACCTGAATACGGTCACCTCGTTTTTTCTGTTAGAGGCCCAGAGTCTACAATAGGGGTATCTTTTAATTTGTTTTATGTAACGAATTGGCTATGTATAAATATTACATAAATAGTATGTACTTGAACTCGATTATTTATTGTTTAGGTTTAGATACTTACTAATGGCCATTTTAGTATAAATACATAATTAAAAGTGTTGTAATGTGCTGTAAAAATACGACCTCCCATATTTTTATTATTTTACTATTGATTTGTTCATAAGTACTCTTTGAAAAACCTTTTTTTCAATTTTTTTCTTTGAAGGAACCTTTAGAAAGTTTACGAAAAATTTTAGAGAATTTTTCTAATTTCCATTTGTTTCGAATTGCATAGGTAGCTATACAAAAAGAAGACTCGGAATAATTTCCACAGCCAAAATTATTTGTGAACTCAAAAAATAGTGGAAAATATTGAATGAACTTGGGATATTCTGTTTTATTTCTCTTGCATCTTGCTGTTGATTGCCATTCTTCCTTTCTAATAATCATTCTTGTTATAGAAAAATCCTCATATTATCCTCATAAGGTTGTACTGCAAACTCAAGTCCCTAACAAACCTAATTTTGGCATTGTCAAAAGATTTACCTTGTTTTAAAATCTTCAAACATATTCAAGGTTTTTGTCATGTAAAAAATTAATAATGTCGATGATGTTTATCATTCTGAGGTCACTGTTCTCAAACAAATCAATAGTACCCGGAAAAGTAACTACAAATTATTTGTATCCGTTTAACAACTTTAGAATTGCCTAACCCTCTATATTTCGTTAGTCACCGTAGGTCTCCAAGAACATTTATTTGATTTTATAGAGTACTAGACATTGTTCATCGACAAGATGCAACTAAGCCACTCCCTACAAATTTCTGTCAAATAAGGTTGACGCATGTCAATTCTTATGTGAGTGTTGTAAACAGAATTGTCGAAATTCGGCCAATAGAAAACTTCTATCCGAATATCGAGCGCTTTTTTGGGGAGTGGCTTAGCTGCACCTTGTCAGTGAATAGTGTATAGGTATTCATTTTGAAATTTAATTAAAGCAATTGCCAAATTGCAATTAAAGAGCAAGTGAGAAAGCTGTAGAAAAAGATGCCCAAACGTTGCTTTCACAATGATTTTCACGTATATCTAACCTTGGTTATGAGGTAGTACACAATTTTGCTTTCTGCGCAGATCGCTTGGCAAGCACTCTAGTTGTTCTAATCCTTGGTTAATTTAAAAAGAAAAAGCTTATAAAATCTTATCTTATATTCTTTAAATTAACAGAAGACATAAAGACGTAAAAATAATAATTAAATCAAATTTCTATTTTCAGAGCGTATCGTTGGACGATGAAACAATAGAAGAGCATGCCAAGAAACTTCAGCAACAGGTGAGTCTCCTACACAGCTGTCTCTGTTTCTCACTTTTAAATGTTCATCGCTTTCTGTCTATCCAGCCGTCTTTTTGGAAGACGTCTGATCACCATATTACTTCATTTGTATCAACTTTTTCCTCTTTTAAATCCCCTCGAAAAAATTCATTAAAACACTCCCTTCGGCCATTTCGGTTAGTAGGTTAATCCATATTTTCAAGGTGTCCATAATAAATGACATCTATTAGACGTAATAATAATCATTAGCAAATCAAATTTTTTTCTTATTTCAGGTCCTTTCCATTGGATGAGAAGAAATTGGGCTTTGTTTTTGTTTACTGCCATAATAATGTTTCAATTTCAGCCGCGACATAATTAAACGGTTTTCTCGGAATCGAGTTTAAACTTCCGCGTACGCGTTATTAAAATCGAGTCCGATTTTGGAAGCTTGATGGAAGCTTTAATAATTCGTTATTCGGTTTTGTCTCTAAAAATAAGTGCATGGTGTGTAAGTGTGTAATGTTAAATAATTACTCGTTCGATTCGTTTTAAACTAAGAGAGTGTGCGATGGAACGAGGAATAGATTTTGGCATGGAAAAGGACGTATTCGACAAGAGGACAACAGAAAAAAGGTAATTAATTTATTTTATGTAAAAAGGACGTATGCAGACTCAACCCATTATACTATAAAATAGCCATAACACCTTAGGTTAGGTTAAATTTGCACGATTTTGCCTTAGATTAAACATTAGTCCTTCCTGACATAGGTACACTCAGCCTCACAATTAATGGCCACTCTGGCTATACGTTTAGCACGAATTTTGGATACAACCATCATAACACCCCTTACTTAAATTGAGGGGAAACTTTATCTTGTCAACAAGTAGTAAACTGACAACCTCCCTTTCCATCCTTTTGTCGCTGTTGACTAATAACCACCCTGAAGTATAGCTATACCCTGGGGTATAGCCAGGGTGGTCAATAATTGTGAGACTGACTGTACGTGTGCCTCCATAAGTTAAGTTGTTTTTTTTACGAAATCGTAGGGATGCAATATTATTTGCGTATAATTCATCGTACATTGTTAACTCAAGGTTTTTGTTTTCTTCACCTCTTATAGCACCATTTTCGTCCCATAAGGGCTTTGCTGCGGAGATACAAGACTTTTCAAGTACTTATTTGATAAACTTCAAATTGTTTAGTACAAATTTAAAACCCTTAAGATACTTTAATTTTCAATGGTATAAAAACAAATCTTCATTGTGTGATTGTATGATATGCGTTTTTTTGTCAGTTCTTCAATATTAGCTACACTAAAGGGCATGATTATAAAATGAAGAGTAACATTTCCCACTAATCTTGAATTTCTTGAGGAATCTTAAATATTTATTAGACGGAACTTTTTGATTTGTTTAGTGTTTACTTCAATAATCTAATCTAATCGTAAATTTCTAAAATCTTTCGCTAATCCTTGTTCAATGTTGAGTAAAAGGGCGTTGTTCCTTGATTACAATAATTTTTTAAAAGGAAGTACTGGAAGCAATAATTGTTAAATATTATAGAAACAGGCACGTAACTAGCTTCCTAAAATCAGGTGGACACTTTGTGGACCCTTGGTCACCAGTGACTATAAATTTTTTTGGGTGGTTCAAAATACATACTATAATACAACCCCATAAAACTTTATTTAGTGTGGAATTCAGGTTACATTGTAAAAATCCGAATTTTCGCTTATTGTTGTCATTTTTCAGGATGGGCACAAGGGTGAACCAGCAAAATTTTAGGTGGTCATATGGGCCCACCCTAACCCTCCCGTAGTTACATGCTTGTATAGAAAACGATTTTGTTTGCAAATTATTGCAATTTTATTAATTGTGTTGTAGGTTGTGCACCATAAATGCATAATAATAATTGTTATGTTGAACAAAATCGCAGAAACTTAAAACTGTTTACTTAATAATGTCACGTCAACCTTGATTACCTATCTTAGGTACATATACCATTCTTGTAAAACAAATCATATTTAAAATTAGCTAATTTTGACGAATTTATTAATCGATTAAAGTCTCAAAGGTCTTAAAATACACAATCTACTATGTGTAAACAAGTCAAAATGTTAAAGAGACACCCCTAGTGTCTAAGGAATTTTGGAGCGCAAGAAAACATGCAAACATGCACGTTGAAGCACACTAAAAAGGCAACCACTTTGTCTCCTAACTAGAAGACTTTGGGTAATGATGAAGGTTGTACAACATTTGCACAAGTACTACAATAAGAAAAAAGTTCTATATTTTGTGTCACCACAAATACCACACGAAAACGTTCAAAACCCAATGTTTACAGTAACCAGTAACATCTACGTTCTTTGCAATTCTCTTGTAGCAATTAATTACAAGTGTTTGTTTATTAAAACACAATTTGCCTTAGGCAAAAAATTTTGAACTTCGTGATTCGTGAGCTGTTAATTTTTTACACCAAATTAAATCATAATAATTACTATTTTCAACAAAACTCATTAAATCTTTTTGGAAGATTTTGATCTTTTGCTTCAAGTGGTAATTAAAAAAATTGTAACAATTTACCTGCTTCTTTGGGTTTGGGTAGTACATGTAGAGGAGTATCTTGATTTGGTTTGAATTTTGCACGAAAACACGAAAAACAAGAACAATCGCAACAATCTGTTAATCCCATTTTTATTCGATTTTTATTTGAAGATTATTTTTTCATTGATTGGTAATAAAACGCCGGTTTTATTGTTTATATGAATGGTTTTAATTAAAATTTAGTCACTCAAATTAAACTTGTATTAGATTTACAATAATAATCAACACGAGAAAAGCAGGTCGAGGACTGTTGTAGAATTATTAATGAATGGTGTTTAGAGGTTCCACACACAAAAGGTATTAAGAGTGGGATGGTATGTTACTAAATTAGATATTAATTTTATTGGCTCTGCTGAAATTAACTATTATTAAGTATAATTCTACTTAACGATGTAAAGACGAATTATTAGTTAGTACAGGGGTAATTAGATCATCTCGAGTTATAATACAGTTCAATCATCTATTTGTTTTTCCTACCAATTTTTTGGACTAATGATTCATTCAATTATGTCATAGATGGTCATATAGTGAATAAAACGAATTTTTACGTTGAAACTGAGGTTAATAAATTGTAATTAGTTTAATTTTAGTGTTAACGTCAGCGTGGGCATTGAAATATTTGGTATGGAACTGGTGACTCTTTTATAACTTTATTATTTATTTTTAATCATAGGATCTTATCATATACAATCATTTATGGTAATCTTTCTAATAATTCCTCATTCTCTATCTCCGTCTTTTAGAGCACGTAGACAGATAGAGAATGACCAATTAGTCAGCTCAATGCGAAAAGTATGCTACTTATTATATCAGCTGAATTCGCCTCCACATAAATAAGAAATTTTGCAAAATTAAATATATTTACGATCTTGGCCGAACTGGCTAGTGGTTGGCCCCACTGGCTACAAAATAAATTGGCCCCAAATGCAGTGGCGTAGCTAGTAGCAGCACCATTACGGGCCTGGGTTCCAAAGATTTCCAACAGGCCCATGCAACAGAATATTTTTGGAATTTTCAAGGTTAACGAGCTTAGATGACCTTTAGGAATTTCAACATATTTTTGTACTATAAAATTAAGCTATTTATTAAGCAAAACAAAAAAGTTATGCATGTGTCTTCATCTAAAGTGAAACACACTGTATGTTTATTCTGAAGTTTTTTCTTTATTTTGATTTTTCCTTTTATTTTCATTTGGCACCAATTTTTACGATTGTTTATACGTATAGTTTAATACCACAAATCTAGAAAGTTGAGTCAGTGATCAAATGAAGAGTAGACTACATCGAGATTTTTCGGTACAGAGCTTTATGAACGATCGTTCATAGTAAATAAAATAAGTTATGCTATTAAAACGACACGTGTTTTTTGCATCTATCTCAACAGAAGTCTCTCTGTAGTTATCTAAAGCTTGTGAACCCATATTAGGCATGAGTCACTATCTACAATTTTGGGTTTGGAGAATATAGGTATGTAGATTTTAAACTAATTGTTTGTTAAGTAGCTTCATTCAAAATAAGTTTACAAAAGCGTACAAATTTAAAAATACATATTATCATGTTGTAGAATTTACTTAATTCTCATTGACTTCAAAATTTATTGAATTTCGAAACTTGCGCTACCGGTGACACCTTGCAATTCCTTGGAATTAAACGTTGCAACTAAAATTCTCTTTCCAGTTGTTTGTGGTACAAAAATTTCTCTAAAATTAACCGTTTCATTAGGTTTGATATCTCTAAAATTGACCGTTTTGGGTTTCTGAAGACCATGAGCTTCAATGGTATATTTGCAATCTGTAAGTGGTGTTTTCAAAGGATTCGTAAAACTAAAACAAAATCAGCAATTAATTAAAATTTTTCAGTTTACTCTAGGTACATTGGCACATACTTAAAATAAACTGGGGTTTGTTGTCCGACTTGGCCTCTTTTAAACTGAATACGTAACTCTGGTTTCTTCAACGTAAAATCATCTTCTTCGCACCAACTTTGTTTAGTTTCTTTAACATTTGCTAAAGCGTATATTTTTACTATGCTGTGTTCGACCAATTTATCGAGATATTCTTCAGGTTCAACGTGAATGCTTAAAACTTCCTTTTTACCAGGTTTTACGGGAAAGGAGCCTTGTGCTTTTTTAATTCGATGCGCCGTTGCTCCCATGTAATAAACCGACGAAGCTGATAAAACTGTTGTAACGTGTCTCACTTCTTTAGAATTATTAACTACGTTTACAATTACATTAAAACTTTGTCCTAGAGGAACTTCGTCGATGTCTATTAAATCAAAGCTGACGTCTTCTTCTGTTTTTGGTGGTATTTTGTATTGTTCAGCTGCACGTGGTACGCCTTTAATTGCGTTATTAACAGCCTGACGTTCAGCTTCAGATCCTTCGGAATGTTTGTACTCTGATGTGACGTCCCACATGTCTGAGTCGCCCTCAGAGTCATTAGCACCAGGTTGTTTGGTTAAAATTTTGCGACCCACTCTACAAATTCAATAATTACATAATTATAAAAGAAAGTAAATAAATAACATACTGATAACGATTTATAGACAATCTTGAAAATCCCCAGTCTGATTCTTGATCTTCTTGAAAATGACAAATATCGGCGTTTACTTCGGAAAAAACGAAAGGCGTGTCGTACAGGTAACCAACTTCGCCATTTCGCACTGCTTCAATTGATGCAGGTCCGCAACAATAAATATTTCCGCTAAGTTCTTGAGGGGTACCGTCTATAATTTGCCAACCACCGTAACCTGCTGCTAAGTCAGGACGTGACATCCAAACGTCGTTCCAAACATGAAAATTCCAACAAGAGTCGTTACAATCGCCTTGTGGACCATTTTCAATAATGTCTCCAAATATATCGAAATACCTTCAACAAATTAATTATTTTCTTTGGTTCGATTTTGTTTCGATTAGTTACTTATCAACGGTAAGGGAACGGTTTGTATCGTGAGCCGAAACGTAATTAGTCACGGATCTGCACGGAATTCCCAAAGCTCTACAGATTGTGACTGTTGCGGCCGAAAACACCCAACATTGGCCATATTTTACTGATTCGCCTCCATTTATTAGATATTTTTCGAAAATGCTATTAGAGCCGGTCCATGCAAAGGGCGACGTTCCATCGTCATATTCACCGTCCCATCTACCAACTAATAATCCGCCTTCGTCATCTGCGTTTATCTGAAAATTATTTGATTACCGATACTTACTCAACAAGTTCAGAAATAAAATTAAAAAATTATTTTTCAGATGGTTTAAGAGGTGTAGATTTTTAATCAATAGTACGCCATTTTAATAATCAAAGGAGCAAAAGACTAATTAGATAATAATTTAATAATAATTATGCATAAACCGTATATTAAGCCAGTCCCACATTGTATTTTTTTCATAAAAATTCCTAAAATATAATCATGAAAATTTTTATAAAAACTTGGCGTTATTTGGGTATACCACACTGTAATAATTTGGTAAAAAAAAAAATTACTGATTGTAAAATGGGTTGCATAACTCCAAGGTCCAAGAAATGCATTTAAGTACAAAAAATCTGCTACCAGACAACAGAGCAAGGCGCATGCTCGCATCAACAACCAATGGAACTCGTCTTTTCATAAAAATAAATAGAATCGTTTCTATTAATGTGACGTCACGTCAAAATATTTACGTGCAGACGCATAATCTCATAAATACAGTTTTTATAAAAACTTCGTAAATATAGCCGAGCACACTGTAAAAACCAGTTTTATCAAAATTTTTGATAAAATATTTGGTGCTTTTTTTACAGTGTGAATTCGGTATTAGTTTGTTGTGTCTTTAAAGTTGCCTACCTTCAGGCGTAAAACTAACACAATTCTGATTGATTCGAATTGCTTTCAAAGTTTAAATCCTTTCAATCATTAATAATTTATTAATCCTATTATTTAATGGTTTTTCAATAATATATGTTTTTATGGCCTATTTCCTCCTCAATTCGTATAACTGGGTAATTATGTACTAATCATAAAACATACCACTGCTGATATAGCTCTAGCCATTAAAATTGGCGAACCGCGATCTGAATAAGCCAAATCTGCCTTTTCCAGTAGAAAAACAGCCGATGGTAAGACGACATCATCGAATTGACCAAAAACCCAAGGTTTACCTTTGGGTTCTTTAAAAGTACCAATCCAAATTTTACCTGCCTCGTTTAAAATATATTCTTTGCGATCACTCTCATCTTTCATGTAAACCAAATCATCTTTACACCAAGGGTTGAATAAAATATAAATATCATCTTCAACCTGAAAAAATCATTCGAAGCTTTATTGTGTCTTAATTCATTTTTGTATTTTTACCAGGAATAAGTTATTATTTTCTGGATGTCCATGAATATTGCTCTGAATGGAACATTTCCAAATTCCAACTTGAGCAGTATGTGGAATATGAACTTTAAGGTTGACCAAACTGGTTGAATGTTGTTCAACAATTAAACCCCAAGAATTTCCTTCGGCAAACTCTTTAAATTTAGGTCTAATCGGTAATACAATTTTCGTTCCTTTAGCCACATTTGCATTAGGTCCTGACGTAAACAGAAATCGATTACTAATTAAATTTATTGGTAATTCGAAAAAACAAGACACATCATTAACTCATTTGTCATAATAATAAAAAATGCTTATTGTAAAAATCTACATTTAAATTAAAACCTTGAAATTTTTACTTATACAAAGCGCACTTGAAATTATTTAAATAAAGTCAAGATGAAGACGTTTCGAAAATTAAAGCGCTGTCAAATCGCGCAATTAAAATGTTAATTAAATTAGCTAATTTCTCTTTAACCAACAATCACTTACCAAAAGAAAAAGTCGCTTTTACAACATCTTGACCCTGGACGAAATTTCTATTGAACTTGATGGAAAATTGAAAATTTTGACCTCGGCGAAAAATTGGAGTTGGTTGCGAGCCTTTTGTTAATTGATACTCTTCTGTGTAATTTTCTCTTGCATTTTGACGCGCATAGTAATTTACTGCTTCAACTTTCAAAGGTTCCATTTTTGATCTTGATTTGGGAAAACTCTAAAGAAAAATTTTAATTATTAATTTTTTTTCTTAATTTAAATAATTGATTAGGATAATAGTGTTATTTACTGTTTTGTTTATTTAAGAAACTATCTTGTTATTTGTATATAAAAACCTGTTTTACTGCTTATGTAATAATGCAATGACACTCATTATAAAAAAAGAGTTAATTTGTCTAAAAAAGTTTACCGAGTAGGAAGAGTGCACCTTTGGCAATTAGATACAAAGGATTTTACCATATTTAGGATTTGTTCGAGATGTAGACAAGGATATGTGTCAAATACCTACGTTTTAATAATGTCTTGGGTCATTTTTCTATTTTCTAGTACAAATGCTGAAATGCTCAAAGAAATATAGAATTATCCTTGCAAACAGTAGGATTACGCAACAGCAAATAGAGTTTTAGAAAATATGTATAAATATTTAATGCTGGTAAGCATCATGAGGACTTGCTTGGTATAATTATTGGGGATTTATTTAGAGTGCTCTATAACTGATCAAACAAGAAAGTGGTATGTGAGTCAAGTCAAGTCAATTTTGGGGATTAAAAAGTGCTTTATTTAAGAAATAGGGATTTATTATAGGGGTTCTATGGCGTAATAAACTGCTGGATATAAGTTCTAATATAGTCATACAGTAATTAAGAGATTCTCCCATACAGGCGCGAAATCGAAAGATGCGGTTTTGGACGTGTTTTCATCGTTCATCTCCAAAAGTCAATGAAATATTTTTTTAAATTTTCAAAATTTTCTGGGGCGGCATCTGCTCACACCAAAGGCCTTACATTTTCTTTCTTAAAAATTTTGTAATAGAAATTTTCGTACCTATGCACAAATCACATAGAGTAATTAATTAACAGAGTTACTTTATGGTATATGTAAGAGATTTCTTGAAGACTCTCAGCGATAAAACTTCAACCAATAAACCACTTCTATAGGAACTTTAAAATTAGTTCCAAGGTAGTTCATACCCTAAAGCTCTCTGGAAAAGTTTCAATTTTCTGAAAACCCCCACGGGAGCCGAAAGTGTTGAGTTTCACGCCGTGTCATGACCAGAGCCGTAACTAACTATTTCTTGTATGCTGGACAAGGAATTTTCTTTTCTATTTAGGTCACTAAACGTTTTAAAGAAAATTTTATACAGGAAATTTTTACTTCGTGACATTCAGACGCCCTCATGTTATTTCTTATGCTAGTTAGTGCCTCTTACACTTATAGTCATTTTTATCGCAGTTGGAACTCAAATAACAAACAAACATACTCAACAGTAAGCAGTGGCGTAACTAAGAACTTGGGGATCCCTCCGCAAGGTTGAGAGTGCCCCCCCCCCTCATAATTTTTGCACAAACAACAATGATAATTTATTTGAAAATTTCAAAGAATTTCAATAAGAAAATTGATAAGTGGAAAAACAGCCAATAATACAGATTAGAGAAAATTTTTCTGTCTTTTAACAATTACTAGGTACTTTTTTTTATATTTTATCGCAAAATAGTATATTATCCAACGAGCGGGTAATGAAGCTCATTACTCACAAGAATGAATTTGCGACACGAGCCGTACGACGAGTGTCGTAATCATTAGAGTGAGTAATGAGCATTACCCGCAAGTAGGATACTATACTTTATCCACGACTGCAAATATTATAAACCAAATATACATTGAATACGCGAATATTTTTTGAAAAAAAATTTTTTATTTATTTTAAAAAATTAATTTTTTATGGAAATGTATTCAAAATTTAATGTAGAATTCAAAAATGTAAAAATATATATGGTGTTGCATTTAAAAATCTAAAGTTTACCTCATTTCCGGGGAAATCGGAAGTGGAAGAATTTTCAAAAGCAGTTAAACAAATTGCAATTTATATGACTATAACTCACAGCAAATTTCATTTTGATACGTTGACAAATAGCGGAGCTATAAAAGTTTTCCAATCCCCTGTGTCGCCCGGTAAACCATTGAGTAATGTAATAGTCATTGAGTAATATGTATATTATTCAATGATTTGCAACTAGTGAGTAATGACACACATTACTGGTCAAAAA
Organism: Malthinus seriepunctatus; assembly: GCA_963924605.1. NCBI lineage: Eukaryota > Metazoa > Arthropoda > Insecta > Coleoptera > Cantharidae > Malthinus > Malthinus seriepunctatus. The sequence goes on from OZ004600.1 coordinate 16,843,736, forward strand.
TCATAGAGTAATGAACGTATTATTGGACGGTCGTGGATAAAGAAATAAAACATATGCTAGATTGTCTTAACACTCGTTTGATTTAACCAAATATTACCAATAAAATATCTAATAAAAAATATAATTATGGTTATGAACAAAAAATTACTATTTACTATTAGGTACGTTCAAAGACGAAGGTTTCAAAAAAAATTTTGATTGTCATCATGATCGCATTAAATGACAACCCTTGCAGGAGTTCTGATTGCCTATGCACTTTTTAGTCATTACTCATTAGGTTGCTCCCGGAGAATCTAAACAATGGCAAGTCGATTCTACTCATGAATTACTATCTTTTCCTTGAACAAAAGAATTTTTAATTACTTTTTGCATACAATGAATAAATTAATTTTTGATCAGCTTTTAGTGCTTTAGAATTTTTTTCAACAAATCTACTGAACCAAAAGGTATGTTATTGATCTAGAACTAATCGTCTGTATATTTCATATAACTGCATATTTTTTTCATTATGATCAGATGTTTTAAACTGGCGAAATTAAATAAAACGTAAACTAAAACGAAAAATCACTGCGGTAATCCATATGTTTCGGAAAGAAGCAGCCGCACAAGTGGAAAGTCTAAATTTCATAAGATTCTTCCTGCCACTGTCTTATTTATAGGTATAAGGGTTTGTTTGTGACTATTTCAAAAACTTTTACAACAGATCTTTTTATTTAATTGCAGTTTGCAGTGCCGATAATCCGACGGTTTATAATTGGATGGCGTTATTTTTGCTCAACGCAATCCAATTGCTCATTGTCGAAAAATGTGCTTTGGATAACTTTACAAGGAAAGAAAAATATTTACAACTTTTTTTTTAAATCCTCAAATACTATAAAAACAAAATTTTTTGTGCCTCTTTATGGTACTGGGTACCTACTACAAACTATGGAATTTTTCGGGGGTCCCATTTATTAGGAGGCCCTTCCACAACGCAGACCCTGCGGGCCCGTTATTTACGCCACTGGCAGTAGGTACAACCTACTTGAAATAATTTTACTTCAAGTTGTAGATTGTCATCTTAAATAATTCAAAAAGACGTTGTAGTGCTTGCAATTATGTAGCAAGACAGTTGTTGTTGAATAACACAGCCTGGCTCTTGAGAGAGCTCTCAGAAAATATTTTAGGATCAGTGAAGTGAAATTTAGAATTATGCTTATGCACATTTTTCAAGAAGTCTTATTCTGAGAACTTAACGAGATGCAATAAATTCTTAATAAATAAGATGAACAGTAGATATTTATAATTTATATTGTATTTTAATTGAATTGATAAGAATATTTATTATTTTTTAGAATAAAAAATGTGGGTTAAATAGATAATTTTTTGGATAAACTGTAGAGCATGGATTTCAAGCAAGTATTCATTGGAATCATAGCTTCTTTTATATTCTACAAATCAAAAATAATTTTTACAACTTCTTTTATGTGAATTTTTGTAGAAAGTACTGTGGGTGGATACTTATTATGATTATTTCGAACCATTTAATACCTAAATTGTTATATTCAAAATATAATATTGATTGTCTTGCTATCCGTATTCTATTGATAACTTAAATCAAAAATATTTGTTAACAAATCCATCAATATCGTTCATGTACCTAATATATTTTAGATATTGTTTGTGGGAAGTTTGTGGGAAATATTAGGTACCCAGTGAGCATTTGACATAAATAGCTGCAAAAGCCTAGTAAAGTACTTAAGAAAAAAATATTTTGGATTAATTTCAAATATTTGTGAATAAAAATTAGGAAGTTCAAGTTCAAAAACCATCACCACACTTTCACTACATAGTAGAGTAGCAAAAGATATTGAATACTAACATCCTTATTTTGTGGTTAAATTTACATAAAAAAAATATTTTAAATAAACTAAAGTTTATTTTTACCATAATTCGAAAGTGGACTTACTTAAAGTATTGATTAGGTCCAAATAATAAGATACACCATCACCACCAATAAGACAATCACAACTGACAATGCGTAAGGAAAAACGGCGTACTTTATATAACTTCTACTATTTTCATCATTAGAGTGATGTGATCTGATGTGATGTTTAAACAATAATTTGCTATTTAGTTATTTACAATTTATTTGCGACAAATATCCGTTAGCCGTTACCTATCTTAATTATTTAAATTTTTTAAATATTTTTTTCTAAATTTTGTATGGTAATCTAATTTATAAATAAGTTACAAAATGATGTTTTATTTTCCAACATTTTAATACACATTAGATAAATAATGAAAAAACTATAAATATAAAGCAGATTTTTTTTTTAATTTTAAACAAAGTTATATAAATTGTGAGAAACATTTGTAAGAAAAAAGTTTAGCAGACTACCTAAATATATTTTAGAAGTTTAATTTATAATTTAGTTAAAACTACTAAAACAATATAATTTTTTTATTTAATCGGAGGACTAGATAAAATATTAGTATTTAAAATAAATTAGAAAATGCATACAAAGCATGCTGTGCATGAGTGCATGTGCATTCTGCAAATTTTCCTGGAAAACATTTACACACTTATATAATGCTACAGCCATGACTTTGACAGTTGTAACCAGTTGTAACTTTTATGAGTAATACCACCATTGCACCGTTTAAAGAAATTGTCTTTTGTTCTTCATTAATAGTATTCCATCTTGGAATTTGCAACTTTTGCTACTCTTTTTGCAACAAAAACAGCAACAACTAGAAAAATAAGAGTAAAGCTCTTAAATTTTTCTCTCCATTACTCTATGTCAAGAGTCAAGACCACTGTTAGGTATTTACTTTCTAAATATTTTTGTGAATAATTAGATGCCTTGATGCTACTTTTCTTAGAGACCGGCTGTGGTTTACTAAAACGTGAAGGACGGTTTTTGCAAAATAAATTTTACGGCCCAAGTTAAAATTTAAGATGTTCATCTTATAAGTAGGTCTCCATACTCTGTTCACTAAACAGATGCAGTTAAGCCACTCCCCACAAATTTCTGTCAATGACGCATGTCAATTCTTGTGTGAGTATTGTAAACCGGATTCTCAAAATTCGACCAATGGAAAAATTCGATTGGAATATCGAGCGTTTTTTTGGGAGCGGTTTAGCTGCATCTGTTCGGTGTACAGAGATTACCTCTAGCTGCAAGAAAATAGTTGTAAAATTCGAGATTCGAGAACCGTTTCAAATTGAATAGTAGATGTCTCTTGTTACAATGGTCTAAAACTTTCATCTAGTGACTTTTACCATAAAGTGATTGGAAGCCAATATCCAGGAAAATATATTTACTTGTTACTCAATTGTGAAACGTCATTTAACCAAGCTGTCTATAATCTTTGAAAATCAATGTTTACAAGTTTGACTTTCAAAGCTTTCTAAAAGCAATTTAGGGATATTTTTGACGCTACTGACAGCTGACAGAAATTGTTTAATTGTAATTTAATTAATTTGAAAGTGAATTAAGCATGAATAACAAGTAAAGTATTGTACATTACACGCCAGGTAACATAATCCTCTTTGCGCCAGTTAAAACAGTTTTACCTGGCTTGTAATGTTAAATACTATTTCTTGTCTTATTGAACTTTTAAATTTACTGATTTCTTGATTGTTCTGCAACATTTTATTTAACCAGTTCTCTATTTCTATTACGAACAAAGACAGCCACATGTTTTATAGTGCTGAACTTTTATAAGCGATAGGGCAATGACGACTAGGGCTGGGAAAAATATCGATATATCGATAATTTTATGGATATATCGATATATCGACTAGTCGAAATGTTTTAGAAAAATATTGATATATCGATATATCGATAAAAATATCGATATATCGATAAAAATATCGATATATCGATATTTTTCCCAGCCCTAGTCGTCATTGCCCTATCGTTTATAAAAGTTCAGCACTATACCACATTTCGTGGGACTCATCTTATAATGCGTATGCTCGTAGTATTCTTAATTAGATATTATGTCGTTTGTCGTTCGTTGTCGTTTGTATTGGAACTTCTACAAAATTTATAAAACTTTTAGTATTAAATTGGATTGCTAGCGGGAGGGCTGGCTTTTAGCCAGCTTACATTTGGGCCGCTTGATCGGGCCCATTGTGCAACCTCCCCAGAGGCGCCTCCTTCCCTGTCACTCCTCGAGCCATACCAACTTCAAGATGATCTCGAGCAGCTTGGCGGGTGGAGTGTCTCTGATTCTGACCATATCCAGCCAGTAGTCATCAAGTATGGATCCTCCAAGTTGATGTTACCGCAGGGCACGAGTAAAGCACGTGCTCCGCAGTTTCAACCTCCTGTTTACAGCCTCTGCATCAATCAATCTTAGAGTGTGAAGGTGTTTGTTTAGCTTACAATGTCCTGTAATGATGTCCGTGAGTACTCGCAGATGTAATCGAGACTGGTTGAGGTAGTATTAGTCGTATCGAAGGAGCAGTAATTGCTGTTTTGCCTTGTCTACAGCCCGTTCCTTTCGACCACATAATGTCTATGTCTATGTGAGCTTAATGTTTTTTGTTTTATGAGACTGTTGAGAGTGCTGACCGCCAGAGCCAGGGTCGGTTCTGCCCCATTCGGGTAGGAGTCCGCGAGCCCTGCCTTGCCAGCTCATCTGCCCTCTCGTTGCCTTCGTTACCTTGGTGCCCTTTGATGCAGCAGATTTCAAGAGCATTACTCGTCGAAATGTCGTTTTCCAGCTTCGAAGTTATTCTGTAGCGGTTCATGGCCGCGATAGCAGCCCTACTGTTCGAAAATATCTGTATGTGTTGTCCTGTTACTAGACTCTCTTTTACCATTTTGACACTTTCTAGTATGCCATTAAATTCAACTTGGAAAACCGAGATGAATCTTCCTAGTAGTATATTGGTATTTATTTCTAGTTCAGGGGAGAAGATTTCTGTCCCTGATCCAGATTTTTGATCCATCGGCAAAGATAAACTTTTAGTATTTCAGATTATATTAATTTGAAAAGCACGTACTACTCTCAATGAAGTTCTGAATAATTTACAAATTAGTACCGGGAAATCTGATGGTCCAGGTTTATATTTTAGAATTTTTCAATTTATCTAAATTTTTGCAATACCTATAGTATTTCTTTCATTATCACATCGCGGGCCACCGGAAAACTCCCGGTAGCCTGCCTGGCCAGTCCAGTCCTGGTAATGTTATTATTATTAGTTGTTACTGTACTGCTAGTTATGTGGTTTTGTATACTCTTGTATTGCATTTACAGGACTCGGTGCACTCTGAAGTGGAAAAATGAAAAGTTGATGAGAGTTTGGGTTTACACCTCAAAACAACCTGTTTTGGTAAAATTTAAGGACCTAAAAAATCTAAAAACGCAGTTACGATAAAGTGAAATTTCTTTCCAGGGCAATAATTTTTAAAACAGTTTTAATGTACCACGTACTCATTACCTGCTGATGCTTAGAAAACTCGGACAGTTTCTTTAATTGATTATTTTAATTGTTAACTTGGAGAGCGATTCCTAAATAGGAAATAGGATGTAGGTAGGATAGTCATGTCATATGCACAGTGTAGAAGCTGATGAACGCTCTTAGATATTTCTTTCATAATTACCACTGCAATTCTCATTGTTAAAAATAGGTTGTTTTGTGGTTTAATGACCAAATTTTAACATATTACTACTATTGTGTAAGGTGACAAGTGAGTAATAAAATTTAAAATTAATTAAACCACAAAACGACGTGAATGAAATTGTAATTTAGTTAATCATGTTCTTCAAGAAATTAAATGCACTTGCATCGACCTACATCTACTTCTTACTAATCTCAATTAAATTTTGGATATTCCTGTAATTTGTAATTAAATATTGCCTTGATCTCATTTAATGAAAAGACTGCCAGTCGGAAATTATACCTGGTTACTTTGTTTAGTTATTTTTCTTCTTTAAATTTTCACAAAAATTAAAACGTCGAAGATTTCATTTCCAATTCGTTTACTATTGCGAAATATGCAAAAATTCAGATTTTACATTAATTAACTAAATCCATTAATGTGGAGGAATGTCAGATGCGTATCTTACTTACTTATGCAAATTTATGTTATGGAAATTTATTGACTTATTTGTCTCTATTTACAAGACTAATATTTTAATCTTGATTGAAAGCATAAACTCTTGTTATAATTTTTTTAAGTGAATGTGAATGCTTATTTTGGTATTCATTTATTCGTAGCGTTTTAAAAAGGCTCAAATTCCAAGTTCTTCCTCCGAATTCTTTCCCTGTTCCTAATATGGGTACATAGCAACTTAAAAATCGATAAGTATGTATATTTGGATATTTCTTCTTAGGAAGATAAGCATATGCCTTATTCCTGTAATATTAGTTTTACTCCATGGTTTTATATTTAAAAGAAACCTCTTCTAGAAGGAAGCTTTCAAACCAGTTCATTTAAATCTTTAAAACAATAGACAAAAATTCATATATTCAGATGCCAATTTTATTTGAAATTAATCGCTTTCAGTGCTTTCCTAACTACCTACAATTTAATCTACAATGCTACACAAGTACACACTTCCAAAATAATTTTACTGTTTTATTCTTGGTTTGAAGACCCCCTTATGTAAACTGTATTTTAATAAGGAAAGGGAAATAAAAAAATTGTAGTAAGAAGGAGGTGGGTATAGGTTTCATGTTTCAAATGGAGTTGAATAAATCAGGGCTGGATTATCCATGAAGCGCATGAAGCGTTTGCTCGGGACCCGGTTTTGTGGAGGGCCCGGAAAAAAAGTAAAATAGTAAAGGAAATTTTATGCTCTATAACTTCCTTTCTAAAGACTTTTACTGTAAAACAAAGGGCTGAGGTACTAGAGGCCAAAGTTTGACGCAAAACGTGAGGCAAATTGTTTTTTCATACATTTACAGTTTCTGTGAGCGGACATCTCAAAAATTATAAAGAATAGAAACAGATTAATACAGGCAATCTTGTAGGAAATTTAATAAGCTTTCATTTCGCTGAGAATAATTTTTTCTATAAGATACACCGTTTTCGAGATATAAGCGAAAATCCCAAAAAAGAGACTTTTTCTCCCTCTCTCTCCCTTAGCCATGTCGCTAGAACCAAAAAGACTATACAGTGTAAGACTGGCAAAGCTTATGGGCCAAATGTGACCAAAAATCTCCTCTAAAGAAGATATCGCTAGTCACCGGGGCATTTTCGAGTGAATAAGATAGTTTGTCGAGGCGGGAGCAACGAAGAAACAAGTTTACCCTTCTAGGGATTTTAAGCGATTTTGACCTTAAAAGCCTTTGACATTTTTTAATTTAGGTTTCGGTAGTTTCTTCTATATGGTCTTTGCTAAAACCTAGAAGTAAAAGGGGTCTTTTAGTATTTTTACCTCCTAACTAATTTAAACAGATTCATAAAATAGAATTCCACCCTCTTCCATGTGTTCTATAACCTCTTCGTTGACTAGAGTATAAACATTTGTTTTGTGAACTGCAGGCCACAGCGCCAGGCCCCAACGTTCTTTGATCCGGTCCTGTAATAAATCAAAGTATTTAAGTCTCTTCCTTCAAACAAATAAGTCTAATAGCTTTAAAACAAGAGACCTGCACCTGAGAGGTCTTGCAATAGGATTTTTTTGGTCCTATTCATCTTTTATTGTAGCTCTGATTTAAGTGTTCTCCAAACATAATCTAAAAACGAGATGGAACTCCACCATATTCCTTACTTCTATTTCAAATCTGCAAATTGGATGCTGAAAACAGCTCATATTTTTAAAACGTTTCGTTTGAGGACCCAAGTTCATTAAGATTTTCTCATTCATTTTAGTGTCAGTGATGCTCTAACACTCTTAACCCTTAAGGACTGACGTGCGGTCACCATGACCGCAGCGACTTTAGTTTCGTATTTTTTGTACCCATCCCTTCAAAATAGAGCCCACAGCACCGAGGTACCTTCAAGTTACTACTCTCTCAGTACCTAGGTGCAAGAAAGTTGTTGTAGGCCCTTTGGTTTAAATTTTATTCGAAATTGATGTCAGTAGTTAAGAGTTAAAATTTCTTACCAGCTTTTCAACACTCTGTATTAGGGGTAACAAAATGGCTGTTTAGAAAGATCTAGACATAAAATTTGTTCAAATGTTCACGATTGTCGCAAAACCCAGTCAACTTTATTTGCAGAGTACTAATATAATATAAAATAAGCAGTTCAAAATCAGTATTCCAATTGGTATAAATCATTGTTTACAATAATTAATTTACCAGCATCTAATTTAAATAATTAATTTCTTAAAGTAGATAATAAATTTTCAAAGTAGGTAGGTAATTAGAAATGCATTACTTTCAGAAGGTGTGAACACTGAATAAAGATTTTTCAATGTTATTTTTCACGTCAACATTTTTTCCATACTGTAATTAATTAACAATAATTAATTTAATTTGCAAATATAAAATTAAGCTATTTATTTTAAATTCCCACCAATACCACCCTGTAAATTCAAACTAACGGCGTTGCTACAACAATGAAATACAAACAAATAGTTTTTTACAGTAAAAATTTAACCCAAAAATTATTAAATAGTTATGGTTGTTTTGGATATTTATTCGAAATGTTTAGAAATTAAATATAAAACATACTTATGTTCGAGAGTAACAATTTTTATACTTTTTATAACAATAATTTCAATTATTGTTCCATACTTTTTGGCTTTTCATAGTAGAGGTAAATAATTGACTTTCTGTTTGTATTTGCAGGAAATCCAATTTTAATTTTAGGATTTTGGATAAAACATGATACTTTTTATGATCAGCCAAACGTAAAATTTAGGGGTGAATATTTGTTAACTGCAATAACTAACGACATTAACGTCCCAATAGTTTGTAATAATTTTCCTTATTATCAAAATTTTAACCATTTTGATAAGTGTTCATTAATTAAGGTAAATATCCAATAATAATAATTCTTTAAACTAATAACAATATCGTAGGTCAGAGAAGTGGATAATAACAAAGACGGAAAAGTTGATAAGATAAAATTTAGTTTAAGCATCAATCATAAAGACGTTCAAATAACATCTCTCTATTTAATTTTAACTCTCGATTACAGTTTTAAGGTAAAAGCCGTTTTAGTTTAAGCAATTTATTGTTAAAACTATTTTTCTAGAATGCTTGCCCGATGAAAATGCAATCTGCAATTATTTTTCAACACAACTTCAATAACGCCGATACTTCAGAAATAAATGTTTTTGCTAACTTAGATATCTTACAACTGAGTCCATTCAAATGCAACCCAAAATATACAAATTCCCAGTACAATTATTCAATAATAGAAAATAAGTTTGATGTAGAGCAATACGACACTAAGAACATTATTAAAAATTACATGAAGAGAAATTGTAAGCTATTTGTCGATTCTTATTACTTTAAATTAAATACAAGCGTTATTTCAGTGACGACTCATTTGAATACAGAATACACAACTTTTAAGCTAGGACAATTGGATTCTGAGTTGCTACTTAAATTATCAGTGCAGATACCAGAGCATCAAATTTATTACAGCACAAGCTTTTGGCAAATTATGAAATGGGCTTGGATTCAATACATAGCAATATATGTCGTGTTTGCTTGGTTGATGAAAATATTCAAAAATTACATTTTTGAGAACAATTTACTACTATTTTATGAAGCAAATCCTCTTAAAAAAATAAGATAGTTTTAAGCAACTTGTGTATTTGAACTAAATAAACGTGTTTTTAACAGTTACTTTTTTACAAAAAGTTAGAAAGGCTACACAAAAGTAGTTTAAAACTTTAAAATAAAATTGAGTTCGACTGTTCCGCTCTTTCGCGATCTCGGTTATCTTCCAAAACTATAACACTTTGTAACAAATCATCCACTTCCACAAATAAATATCGGTATTCGAAACGCCCAGATTCATTCTGTAAATTAAAAATCTATTAAACTTAATTTACACAATGTGCAAACTTACCTCTTGCACTTCAAGTTGAACAGTCCCTTTCCTAAAGGATCCTTTTAGATAAAACTGCATTCTTAAATGTTTCCTACCATTTTTTTCATACGATATGTGATTAACGTGTTGCCTTCTACGACGCCTCGATTCTTCACCGTGAATTGTAATAGGTTGACCTAAAGAGTCCTGAACTCGAGGATCATTAATACACAACTTAGAAGCTTTGGTGTAAACGTTATTGGGGCTTTTACTTGAAAATAATTCACTAAAAACCGCATAAAACAATGCCCCTGTGACGCCAACTCCTAATAAAATTACTCCTAAATAAGAGGCTGTTTTTGTAGTTTCTTTTACTTTTTCTCCTAAAGGTTTTACATCTGTATCTAAATCTGTTCTTGTGGATGTAGTTAAAGAGTCTTTATTACTTCTCTGGCGTATCTGTAGTAGTTGTTGATAAATCAATGGTGTAGTTTCTAGTATTGATCTTTTTTGACGCAATAAAGGGGGTAACACTTTTAGTATCATATTTTATCCTTTTGTGAAAGAAAAATTGTTAAAATTCTATATAATCGACAATAACTGGAATAAGAAAACTATAACTTAACCTAACCTAACATTTTTAAATTACATAACCTAATATTGAAAACTGAAGACCGTTTTACACTTGAAGTTAATTTACAATGAACTTTAGAAATTTAAGTTTAAGAGATTTGTAAACAGATTACTACATTGAAAGCAATAATAACTTCCTTAACTGAAATATATCTGCTATATGGATTTTAAATAATTAACATTCTGTCGCTCAATCAATTCAAATTATTTGAGTACGGGCTCACATTTTTGAAATCTAAAATGCAATAATTTACATGGAAACGGCAAAATATTTGTCATCCACTTTTAGTGGTAGTATCCTTCAACGCTACACATTTTGAATATTCCTTATTAATCCATAGTATAATGTATTCTATGTTTTTTGATCGTTTATATGCTCGAGTGAAAAATAGAAATCAGAATATGTATGGACCAAAGCGCTTGTATATGAGTAAGAACTATTTTTACGTTTATATAAATAACAAATTTGCTAGAAAATGGGCTAAACCTGGCTAAATTAATCTAAAAAAAACAGAATCGTTAAGATTTAACATGGGGCAAAACCGTAAATGGGTTTTATAAATTAATTGGTTAACGTTCGAAGTAAGTAAGCAGCAAGTGTATGCCATTTGATAACGTAAATCTTTGATTGTAATGCTTAAATATTATGATCGTTTATCAAATCATAAAACCTCAAACCAGTTACGTACATTAGTAAATGTAAGTTTTCTATTTTCTCTCTATTATCTTGAAATTTCATCTTTTTAAAACTTGGAAAGCTTGCGTAGTTACAATAATGATTAAAATCTATAGATATTTATGTATAATTAAGCACATAACATGTTTTAAATACAAAAGTCTGGAATTATTTTTAGGTTAGGTTTTTGTTTTAACATGATTTTAACGAATATTTAGTATTTACCATCGGGTTCTTGACGTATATACTGTTAACTTAAGTAAAACTTGCTAGTTTTAACCAATTAATTTATAAAGCCATTTTATTAAAGTGTAGATACACATTTTCCATGTTTGACGTTTCAACTGTGAGAATTTGACCTTGACGAAGCCCGTAGTACACTAGCACAAGCGCAAAATGAATTTTATAGATTTTTAAACAAATTACTTCATTGAAGTAACTGAACTTAAACATACTTTTATGAGCTTTTAGATAACTATTTTACTAATATATTCTTTAAGCATTTAATCGAATAATTGTGTTTTTATTAATTTTTCTATTGTAATTGCGGCTTGCTTTAACCTGAAACCTGACATTTAGTTGACATTTGACAGTTCACTGCACAAAGTATTGGTTTGGTTTGGTATGGTATAAAAATAGAATTAGACCCAGTAATTTGATTGTGTGTGACTAGTCATTAAATTAAAACTATGTGCTGTATACTATAGTTTAGTTCTGATTTAGTATCAAACATGGATTGGGTAATCCATAAAGACTTAACATTGGGAACTGTAGTCGAATGGGCTTGTGATGGGGCGATGATAATTGGAGGTGTTATTCCATATATACCACAGTACATACAAATTAAACAGTCACAAGATGCAGAAGGATTTTCTTTATACGTTTGTCTTGCTTTGCTTGTAGCGAATATTTTAAGAATATTATTTTGGTAGGTTTTTAAACGAACGTTTAATAGTCGTTATAATTAGAGATGTTTATAGGTTCGGAAAAGGTTTTAACACACCACTATTAGTCCAGAGTATCGTAATGATCTTTACGATGTTTATTATGGTTCATTTATGTGTTCGAGTGAGAAATAAAAATCAGTTGCTGTTAGCACGAAAAAGAATTTTTACTGGTACGAATTATTTTTACATTCATATAAATAACAAATCTGCAACAACACTGCACTAATCTTAATTAGATCATTCTTACTAATAAAATAAATAGAGTACATATTTTAATATAATGAATATTTTGTGCTAAAATGTGCGTATTTTGGCAGCTAAACCCACTGAGGTTGTCAGATTGCTTCGTTCCAAACCACCACGTTCCTCACAAACTATTTGCGGTAAAAATTGCATGCACGCTTTAATTTAATAGTACCAGGGGGTGGCTTTTTAACTTTTCTTGTTAATTATTGCTTTGTGCATTTTTTGGGATTCAATTTCGCATTTATATGTTACAGTGTTTGGCGTAGCATTAAATAATTAACTTAGTTTGGTTTGGTAATTTATGCTATTGAGGTTTTACTAATAAAACTTCAGATCAAGCTCATTGTTCATTAATAATGTATTTCATTTCCAATCGAAACCAATTGTTTGTCAATTAGCAAGTCAAATCAATAATAATTTGGATTTCACTATTGTTTTAATGGAAATGCATAAAACAGACTAACAAAAGTGTTTTCAAATTATTATTTGAAATATTATTAGGTAGTAGATTTAGATTTTTTTCTGCTTTAAAAAATTAAATCTTATAATTACAGTTATACTAAAAAAAACAACTAATTGATCATTATTTAAAATTTTAGGAAATCCAATAAATTGCTCGTAATTAGATTAATTTGTATTAAAAGAGATATTGAAGTTATTTTGATCTCATTCACATAGTCCTTGAGTATTAACACAGCTTTTTATTGAAAAATAATTTTTAATAATTTTGGAGCCATCAAAAAATTGCATCAATGTGGATCAATTGCAACTGTAGTTGATATTGAATTATCCTAGAATAATAAAATTATGCTTTTATGAAATGATTAGCTATAAAGTACTAACAAATATTTTTTGCTTTAGCAATTCAAAAGCAGTTCAATTTAACTCTTAAATATTCAATAATAATTATGTGCTTAAAATTTCAGTCTATTTTGTGTTATAACAAATAGTTGGAAGTTATACATTATGCATGAAGAAACAGCTAATGATAACCTTATTCCGATTAAAACAAAAATGAATTTTAGACTTCGATCCGAAATATTTCTGGAGTTGGTCAGATTTCCAATCGTACGTCGATTTTATACTGATATTTACAATAATAACATCAGTTCTTATGTACCTAATGATCGATGAAATGTTATTTGTGGAAATTGTAGGCTTTTTAGCCGTATTTACAGAAGCTATGTTAGGCACACCGCAACTTGTTCGAAATTATCAAAACAAATCAACAGAAGGAATGAGGTAAATATGCGATTATTCTCTCGCTGCGTTTTTAAGTAGACTTCTTACTTATTTCCATTAATATAGCGCTTTTATTTAGTTTTGTAAATATTGTGCTTGTTTTAGGTTGTAAATTGATTTATCTAATTGTGTTGTTTCTCTCCCTATTCTTAGTATAACTATGGTAATCATGTGGACATGTGGAGATATCTTTAAAACTCTATACTTTTTCTTTCGTGATGCGCCTTTACAATTTTTACTATGTGGTTCGATGCAAGTATCCGTCGACGTTCTTATTTTAATTCAAGTGTGCATATATAAAGGAAATTCAGATCAACAAAGAATAGGGCCTCGTAGACAAGATTGAGTAGTTATGGTTTGGACACATGAAGTTACTGACAAAGAAATTCCAAGTAATGATGGTGATAAGAACGAAAAGTATTCTAAAAATTGTTACGCTAATAATAGTATTATATGTGAAAAAGACGATATTAATAAAATAATTGCTTGTAGTAGTAAAGTATTAGTTAGGCAAGAAAATTGTGATTCCGTAAGAAATTCGTGTGCACCCATAGAAAATAAACAAGAACACGCTTGCAATGATTATTGCAACAAAAATAGTTCCCCAAATTTAAATATGCATTTAATTAAAGCTGAAATTCATAATGAGAAAAAAGAACTTATCGGCACAAACTCTAGATGTAGTATTAACCAAGAGTCTGAAAATATTTTAACTAACGGTTTTATTCTTAAAGAAGATAAGAAAAATGTGATTGTTGAAAATGAAGTATTAAAAAATGGTAATTTAATTTGTGAAGATAGTAATGCTCTAGTAAAAAATTATGCAAATGAAGTTGATGTGAAATGTAATTTTAGTTATAAACGGCATGCTAAACAAAAAGTTAGTATGTTGGTACATAGGCACACGTTATGACGCAAATGTAAACTATATTTTTATTTCATATTATAAAATGTGATACAGTGCTACTGTTAATTTTAAATATTAACTTAAATTTGTGTAACTAGTAGGTATATTTATCTTCCTAAAACATCGACTTCCCAGTGAAACAATGGTAATTAAGCCATATTGTTTTATTAATTTCTCTTACGTTTATACTCTTTCTAGTGAATTAAAATTTTGTTGTAAATATTAGTATTCCAATTGTTTTTATTACATCTCGAATTAATTTATAATAGATAATTGCGTACAATGTAATTTTAACTATGTAATTAAATCCATTTCAGGGCACAAATTTTTCTAGTGACTATTAATTGTGGAACAATTAATTTATAATTGTGTTTTTTATTGATGTAAAATGAGAAAAACCAGACCAAAACTACACGGTATAAAGATTTTTTATTTTATTAAATTTTTGGTCTGAATTAGAAAAATTTGCTTACGATATATTCAATAATTGCTTTTATTATTAATTATTGTTTATCTTGTAATAGGTATTAGGATTGTATTAATTTCCAAAGTCAATTTTTTTGTAAGTAGTGAGAATGTTATTTTTTATAAAAAAAGAAAAATATACTTATATGATAAGTTTCTTTTATTTTTATTTTAAATGGCAATTGCTTTTAATAATATGGTATACACATCAAGAAAATATAACCTACACGAACAACCACATCAATAAATCTTTGGAATGTCGGCAAGGTATAGATAAAAATTCAAAGATTCCAAAAGGTGTATAAATCGCAGTTTTATTAATGTCCTCTGAATGGATAGGAATTTGATGGTAAGCACGCATTAAATCGATTTTTGAAAACGGCGAATATTCAGATAAAAATGAAAAATCTTTAATATGGGGTAGTAATTATTAAAGCATTCTTTTGATAAGGATATTAATAGCTTTGAGCACGTTCATGTTGACATTATCGTTTCCTTCTGTATTGGAATGATAAAGATGTATTGATCATTGTTCTAAATTTAGAGTTTTGGAGTTCTTTTTAGTAATTAATAAATAATAACCAATAGTGGTAGTCTGTTCAAATCTAATCGTTTTGGAATGAATTAATGAATCCTTATCCACAATCTAATGAACTTGTGGAGTGTTTGGTGTAGTTTTAAATATACGTTATGTCTTGAAAAATGATGTAAATAATTATGTAGTATGTAGGGCAGCTGATATGGTGTATGACACATCATTATTCAGTAGGATTGTCTGGATAGTTTTTCTGGGATTTTCGTAAAAATAAATACTGTTAAATGAGACTTCAACTTTGATTAAATTAGAGCAAAAACCATAGTTATCATACTATCAATTCATACAAACGTATTTTCTTCAGATTATGTCTTTATCAAGAATGATACGGTAAAATACGTCTTGAAACTATGACAGCTATGAGCTATGACAATTTTTTAACGTTAAATTAAATAAAAGATGAAAATATTGCTTTAGATAGATTGAAACCAGAATTTTTAGAAGGGGGGCTAAATGTGGTATACCTACCAATTGAGTAGGGCTAGTCTTCACACACAGGCTTGCCTTCCTGTTTGCCTGTGCAGGCGGCCTGCACAGCCCACTTGAATGCTGTCTACACGCTCCGGTTTGGCCTGCGCAGGCCGCCTGAACGTTAGGTCTACATGCTCCGGTTTGACCTGTGCAGGCCGCCTGAACTGTGTCCACATGCTCCGGTTTGGTCTGTGCTGGCAAACCGGAAGGCAAGCCTGTGTGTGAAGACCAGCCTTTAACTTGAAAAAGATCGGAATATTGACCACACTATGGTTAGGTTTTTCCAAGGGGTCAACCACTGGTCTGAATTTGTACAATGACTGCAGAAACTACCGTTGACTGCAGTGACTGCACTTGACTGCAGCTGACTGCACTAGACTGCAGATGACTGCACTTGACTGCAGATGACTGCAGATGACTGCACTTGACTGCAGATGACTGCACTTGACTGCAGATGACTGCACTTGACTGCAGATGACTGCACTTGACTGCAGATGACTGCAGCTGACTGCAGCTGACTGCACTTGACTGCAGCTGACTGCAGGTGACTGCACTTGACTGCAGGTGATTGAAGTTGACTGCAGGTGATTGCACTTGACTGCAGATGACTACACATGACTGCACTTGACTGCAGCTGACTGCGCTTGACTGCAGATGACTGCATTTGACTCAAATTGACTGCAGATAATTTAGCGATGTTTTTAACCCCCCTGAGCCCAAAAATGCAAAAAAGAGTGATAAAAAATATAAGGGGGTTATTTTGGGCGCGTTTTTTAAAATTTAGGTCAAAGTTGTTTTACTTGGCTAAAAAATAAAAATAAATAAAAAAATAGTTGTTATATCGACATCGAGTTAGGTAACCAATTTTAGACAGTTCTGTAAAGTGGTAAAGATTTAAAGAATCTTCGTTGAGAGGTACTTTTACTATGGAAATTACATTCATTTTATATGAAAAAGCGACGAAAAAATGTTTGTTTTTGTGGGTTGTTCAAAAAGTATTTTGTTCACATTTTCTTCAACAACTTAATTTTAATTTTTTCCAAGAAATAGTTGTTATAAGTTATAATCAAGAAAAAATCCGATTTTTTAAATTTCATTTCTCGACGTTTCAAAATTCTTGAGTTTGATTCCAAAAATAAGGTGGTTCTTTTAGGCGCGTATTTGCAAGCTATAGGACCAAATTTATTTTTATTTTACCATAAGATAGTAGGTATATCCTAACCCCAATAGAAAATTGGGAAATGGCAGCCAATAGAATGATTGTCCCATTTTGTAGTTTTTCTCGTATAACTTGACCGGTCATTACAATTATAAAAATTTCAAAACGTAGAGCCAAAATATAGGGCTTTCGCCCTAATTAAGTCGATTTTGAAAATTGTTTTAAAATTGCCTACCTTTAAGGGTAGGTCAAAATTCTGAAATTTATTTTCTTAAAATTTTCTCTGCCATATTTTTTATTTTTTGATGTTACAGTGTCAATTAATTCTCTATCGAAATATAAATTTTTATCCAAATCGTTCAAGCTGTTTTGGAGTAACGATTTTTTTCCGTAAGAAATCAAATTAAAGTTTTAACAATAATTTATTTATATGTGAAAAAAGCAAACTTCCACGCCGGTAGGCGAACCCAGGCCACCCAATTTACGTTCTAGGGCTCTAACCACAGAGCTATAGGGACTCGCTTCTTTCATTATGTCAAATGAGTGCGTCTTCATCATAGAGTTAAACCTATAATACTACTGGAGAAACTACTCTTATATAAATCCTATAGGCATTTCAAGCTAAGCAACGCGCTGTCTGGCGGCAAGATTTTTAACTAGCGTTGCAATGATGTTTACTTTACGTGTGTATTGAAATGCAAAGTTGAGAGTTTTCTAATGAAATTTTTTTTTCTAATGAGTTTATTGTTCAGTTTTCGGATGTAATTCTATAACAATCCCAAAACAAATTAATATAACAACGTGAAATGTCAAAATTTGTAGGTTAGAACTGAGAACACAAACGAGTATTTGAATGAATTCCACATACGCTTATGCGCAGTTATTTCAATATCATTGCATCGTTAGTATCAACATATCCGCTAGAGGCGCGACAATCTTATTTTGAAACGCCTATAGCAAGAAAAGCGTCCAACTTGACTGAGCAGTACAACGTGTTTTCCCCACTCTTTTAAGTATACAACGTTGTGTATTATACAGATTATGGTTATACCACTTTATAATAACGTGGTATGACCATCATACGACCAATACGACGTGCACACTGTGCTCTAAAAAGTGGCGGTAGTAGGACGTTTTTTTTGGCGTAGAGTAATGCCTCCAGTAGTAGTAGCTTTTACCTCTATGGTCTTCATGCACACTTGACACTGTGTTATGATTTGATGCGAAGAAATGGGTGCGTGAAGTTAGCCCCCAAAGTTGACTTTTTTGAAGTGCCCTTTTGCCACAAGTTAGTAACTAATTTGTAACTATTTGTAACCATAAAATCAAAATTTGTAACTCAACCGTTAAGCCTCTAAAAATAAAAAACGTTTTGGCATTTCGAAAAAATTTTTGGGCCAAAAATTAGTAACTAATTTGTAACTATTTGTAACCTAAAAATTAAAATTTGTAAGTCACGCACAAAGGACATAATGCATAATTAAAGTTTTGGGGGCTAAGTTCCCGGGAACCCCCGAACTTTGATTTTTGGAAATTATTTTTTTGCCAAAAATTAGTAACTAATTTGTAACTATTTGTAACCTAAAAATTAAAATTTGTAAGTCACGCGCAAAGGACATATGGATATTCAAAGTTTTGGGGGCTAACTTCGCGGGAGCCGCCGAACTTTGAGTTTTCGAAATTTTTTTTAGCCAAAAATTAGTAAGTAATTTGTAACTATTTGTAACCTAAAAATTAAAATTTGTAAGGATGTGCGCAAATTAAAAGTTTCGAGCATAGAGTCTAGAACTCTAGAGCATAGCATAGACCACAGCATTTCGGGGTGCTCAAATTGAAAGCTAAGGGCAGTTTGACATGAACTAACTATTTAGTAACTGTTAGTTACTAAGTTGGTTACTAAATGAACTCAAGGAGCAAAAACACGGGAATCTAAGCTTTAACGTCAAAATGGGCGGATAAATTTTGGCGTTGACGTTAAAGCTTATATTCCCGTGTTTTTGCTCCTTGAGTTCATTTAGTAACCAACTTAGTAACTAACAGTTACTAAATAGTTAGTTCATGTAAAACAGACTTAAGAGCATAGAGCATATTGCATCCTTGTAGGGACATATGATTCTAACTGAAATTTCAAACGACTCTATGTAAACTCTATGCTCGAAACTTTTAATTTGCGCACACCCTAGTTTCATCTCGCGGAGTTACCTTGAGTCAAATTTCGGGGTGCGTGAAGTTAGCCCCTAAAGTTCAGGTTTTTTAAGTGCGCTTTCGCCACAAGTTAGTAACTAATTTGTAACTATAAAATGAAAATTTTAAAGTCAAACCGTCAGTCTTTAAAAAAATATTTCAACTTCGAAAAGTTTATACCTCGTTTACTTTCAATGAAAAAACCTTCCTATAGGAATTGAAGAGATTGACTCCACAGTGATTTGGTGATATTTAGTAGGTAATGATGATCAAAGGACTTATTATTTTTTAAACAAAAGCTTTAAAAAGAATTTTAAAAAATAACGTAGTAAAATATCACAATTTTCTTCTTAATAATTATACTTGGGTAATTCCTCGTCAGATCGGCCACGTTTGACCCTTAGGTCTTTGGATTTTGACGAAATTTGGTGTGTCGCTGTCGGTTGGAAATATGTTCAAACTTAAGTTTACAAAGTGGTTTTGTGAAAAAATAATTTTTGACCTATCGACGGTCAAATTAATTTTTGAACTATTTTGAAAACCTGAATACTTCAATAATTTATAACTTGCGATCTAAAAGAGATATATTTCTGCAAAATACGTCTATTTAAAGCTAAAGGAACGTACTATTTATTTTATGCATCGCTTCTTGGAGTTAACGCCTTTTTGGTCAAACTATTCCAGTGTCAAATGTTCAAGTCGAAGTTTCCAAAATACACCCTCTTCGATTTTTGAAATTTTTTTATAACCCTTATGACTTAGGTTTAAGTAAAAAAATTCAAAACCGTGGGCACTCGGCAACTCTTGATGCTACACGGTCTTAAGCCTCAGTGAGGGTTTTAGATTGAGGTGTGAGGGCTGAGGCCGTGTAGCATCAAGAGTTGACGAATGCCCACGGTTTTGAATTTCTTTACTTAAAGCTAAGTCATAAGGACTCAACATATAAAAAAATTTCGAAAATCGAAGAGGGTGTATTTTGGCAATTTCTCCCATAATAACGGGTTCAAAATAAAGCGATTCCTGAAAAAAAAATTGCTATCCCCAATCTTTTCTCAAAAAATTTTTGTTTCCATTTTTCTATAATACCGTGTAGCGTCAAGAGTTGACGAGTGCCTACGATTTTGAATCTTTTCACTTGAACATAAGTCATAAGCAACATATCAAAAAATTGCAAAAATCGCAGAGGGTGTATTTTGGAAACTTCGACTTGAACATTTGATACTGGAACAGTTTGACCACAAAGGCGTTAACTCAAAGAAGCGATGCATAAAATAAATAGTACGTTCCTTTAGCTTTAATAAATAGGCGTATTTTGCAGAAATATCTCTTTAGATCGCGAGTTATAAATTATTGAAATATTCATGTTTTCCAAATAGTTCAAAAATTAATTTGACCGTAGATAGGTTAAAAATAATTTTTTCGCAAAACTACTTTGTACACTTAAGTTTGCACATATTTCCAACTGACATACCAAATTTTGTCAAAATCCGAAGACCTAAGGGTCAAACGTGGCCGATCTGACGTGGAATTACCCACTTACCTAACTACCGGTTTCGCTAATCAGCATTATCAGGTGTAGAATACTCTACACACTTGATGATGGTGTAGTACTCTACTCCACACCCTTTTTAAATTCTTTTTAAAGCTTTTGTTTAAAAAAGAATCTCTCAAAAAAGAATTTCATCATTACTAAATATCACCAAGTCACTGTGGAGTCAATCTCTTCAATTCCTATAGGAAGGCTTTTTCATTAAAAGTAAACGAGGTATAAACTTTTCGAAATTGAAATAATTTTTTAAAGACTGCCGGTTTGACTTTAAAATTTTTAATTTATAGTTACAAATAGTTACAAATTAGTTACTAACTTGTGGCGAAAGCGCACTTAAAAAACCTGAACTTTGGGGGCTAACTTCACGCACCCCGAAATTTGACTCAAGGTAACTCCGCGAGACGAAACTTACAAATTTTAATTTTTAAGTTACAAATAGTTACAAATTACTTACTAATTTTTGGCTAAAAAAAAATTTCGAAAACTGAAAGTTCGGCGGCTCCCGCGAAGTTAGCCCCCAAAACTTTGAATATCCATAAGTCCTTTGCGCATGACTTACAAATTTTAATTTTTAGGTTACAAATAGTTACAAATTAGTTACTAATTTTTGGCCCAAAAATTTTTTCGAAATGCCATAGCTTGGGGGCCCCCGAGAAGCTGGTCGCCAAAACGTTTTTTATTTTTAGAGGCATAACGGTTCAGTTACAAATTTTGATTTTATGGTTACAAATAGTTACAAATTAGTTACTAATTTGTGGCAAAAGGGCACTTCAAAAATGTCAACTTTGGGGGCTAACTTCACGCACCCCGAAGAAATCGCTCAAAGTACCATGGCTAGCACCTATTCAAATTAAATTAAATTAAGAGAGCTAATAGTTGATTAATAAAACTATTAACATATAATCATAAGAAATCAAATTTAAGTTTTAACATTAATTTATATTCATATACATATACATGGTAAAAGAAATAACTACCACGCCGGGAGTCGATCCCAGGCCACCCAATTTACGTTCGAGGGCTCTAACCACTGAGCTACAAATGCTCGCTTCTTTCAGATGTCGAATGGTGCGTCATCATGCACATAGTCATGTCCCAGGTTAAATAACATAATTTATTTTACCATTTTATTTTCGAATACAATGCTACTAAAAACTTCGTACTTCAATTAACTATTTCTTTTGCCAAATAATGCCAATCTGCAAATCCTTTTACGATTTCATATATAAATATGAGTACAAATTAATAGATTTGCTAGGCTTCACCTGAATTAAAATATGCCAAGCGCTTCATAATTGATGATAGCCAATCAGCATTCTCATATATGCTCCCATAAAGTAAGTCTAATACGAGGTCTAATAGGGGTATAAATCTCGCGTCCAGGCAATGGTCACTGGTCAGTGAGTCGTTGTTACCAGATGGTAATTTGGCGTCCGACATTAGCGCTTTGTATAGGGTATACGCTTTCTTTGCTGGCGCTAGCGCTAGGTCCGAGTGAACTAAGCTTGGTGAAACTGCTAAGAAACTAGTTATATTGCTGACCTACTGCCCAAATACTGCCGAGACTGTGTTTCAGCCGGGACTGCTTTTGACTGCAGCTGATTGCACTTGATTTCAGCTGACTGCAGTTGACTGCAGCTGACTGCAGTTGACTGCAGGTGACTGCACTTGACTGCAGTTGACTGCAGTTGACTGCAGCTGACTGCACTTGACTGCAGCTGACTGCACTTGACTGCAGATGACTGCAGATGACTGCAGATGACTGCACTTGACTGCAGCTGACTGCAGATGACTGCACTTGACTGCAGCTGACTGCAGATGACTGTAGCTGACTGCAGATGACTGCACTTGACTGCAGCTGACTGCAGGTGACTGCACTTGACTGCAGTTGACTGCAGAACTTTTGTACATTGACTGCAGAGAGTGGATGACCCCTCGGGTTTTTCTTATTCAGTTTCATCCTCTTGAAATTGCAACTTTAACATTTTGTTACATTATTAATGATTTTACAAAACTTCTGACTTCCCATGCTTCTTTATTTCTTGTAACTTCTCCTTTTAGCCGTCTTTATTCTATTATACTTCTCATTCCTGTTGTTAAATATTTACTCATTAAAAGTCGACCTGTTATGAGACTCTTAACTTAAAATAGTTTTGACATGTCTTAACCAATTTTTGAAGCAAATTCCATGGGAAAAAAATTTGTTCTTAGACTTTTCTTAAATGAGAATTGTAACAAACCTCCTTATTTATTACTTTTTTTAGGTACTTCAAGACTAGTCGAGTATTACCAGAACTGGCTAGAACCATAGAACAGAGCCATATCACGCAGCTCCAGCCACCCTGTGTAAGGTTTGGAATATCGTTAAATAAACAATGAAAGAAGTTCAAAATAGATCTTTGAATATATTTACATACAGTTTTACTAGGTATTTGCTTTCGTAAATTCTTTAACTTAATTAAATTGATATTTAATCAACTTTGTTCTCAAAAGGAGTATCTCTCATAAATAAATTCTGGTAGAGTGGTAGATGTAAAATCTGCTTTGAGTCTGTGATTGAACAACTTTTAAAACTTTGTAGTATTAACTACTACCTACTTCTACATTTTAGTTTAATGTAACTTCAATGTAATACTTGAAGCAAATTTAATTTTTATTGCTTTTGCAACAACAAAGTACTATTTATTTACTAGATTTG
Source organism: Malthinus seriepunctatus (assembly GCA_963924605.1). Classification (NCBI taxonomy): domain Eukaryota; kingdom Metazoa; phylum Arthropoda; class Insecta; order Coleoptera; family Cantharidae; genus Malthinus; species Malthinus seriepunctatus. The sequence continues at coordinate 16,867,443 of OZ004600.1, forward strand.
TATTTATGCTTCAGTTCACGTAAATGCTTCTACATTAAATCATTTTTTTGCAAAATTTAAATTAAATGTTGAGTTTATTCATCTTTTAACTTGCCTAACGATCTTATATAATATGAGGCTATTGGAATATCAAAAGAATGTTTCTTCTTGCTACTAATTGAGGAAAAGAGACGTCATATGTGTGTTAGTATTTGGTTACAGGGTTACAGCAAAATAGTGCAACCAGTTGCTCAGCAAGAATTAATTTCCATAATAGATCTTCCAAATCATATGGTTTCTCCCCACGACCACTTGCTTATTTGTTTCAATTTCTAACTTATGACTTTATGAGTTATCGACTATGAGCCCATAACATAAAATCGAGGTGATAGTATTATGACCCATCTTTTGGGGGTAAGCTATTTGAGTGCCACCGGTGGCGATTACAAAATCAGGATGGCGACATCAGGCACTGGTTTTAGGATTCAGGACTCTTCAATAAAATTTTTAAAGAAGGAAAAAAGTAAGAATAGCATTCGGGCTGCCAATTTAAAGAATAAATGTTGTATTCGCTTTGTAAATAGTTTGAAAGGTATGTTTTGAAGTAACCGTAAATTAGATTTAGAGCTTAAAAGAAGGAAAGTAATAAAAAAATTAATACGTGTTAATTTAAGATTTGCCTAGGGAATTGTATTCCCTATAGGTATCTGATTGGATATTTTTCGCCTATGTTGAACGAATTTTATTTCGGTTTGTTTGTTTCCACATCAATAAACTAAGAGAGGAAAGAGGAGAAAAATAAAGAAAATTATTAATGTGATGTACCTAATCTGATGTAGCTAGAGATTCATTTTATTCTTTATATAACTTTGTCCGCTTTTCGAACGTGAAGTTGCCTTCTTGATCCTTATTATCTCATTACCACCCTACTGTGTTAGGTACCAATAAAATACGATTAAAAGCTTCTAGAGAAAGTTAAAAATGAACTTTGTATGGTAGTTGTAGGTATAAACCCTTTTAATGTGCAAAATATCTCAAAATATTTAAATATCTTATCTTTTTAAATTTCTTTTACAGGAAGCATTAAAAGAGTTTCTCGGTTTATATATCTGCTTTTGCCATAGAAGTTCATTTTTACCTTTTTCTCGAAAATTTTAATCGTATTTTATTGGTACCTAACACAGTAGGGTGCTAATGAGATAATAAGGATCAAGAAGGCAACTTCACGTTCGAAAAACGGACAAACTATACTTACCTAAACTAAAGCAGATTTCAACACAGAAAGGTATAAAAAAGGTTTTTTACCATGGTGGACCATGGTGGTTGGGAATTGCCGACAAGATGTTAATAAACAAATAAAATAAAAAAGCCTTAATTGTATTATATTGAAATTAATAATTACACAAAACGAACTAGACAAAAGGGCCTTTCCAATGACCAATTTGAGAAATTTATGCAATTACTTATGCAAGTGTAATTACCTATTTATTTAACAGTAAATAGTACAAATAAACGTGAAATAACGGTTTGCGCAATTTTGTAGGAAAGCAATTATCTAAACTAATAATCTAAATGGTTTAATCTAGTTTTCAATTCATATCCTAGATATCTATGGCGTACTTTCGTCAAATATATTTCTAGTAACTGCAATATGCCTAGGTCAGTATTACCCGGAAAGTCGGCATTACCCTACTTTCCCCTACAACCTTGTCAGTTATTCTTAGAAATTGTAACTATTGCTCTATGTTGCTAGGATTCTTTACCTGTCGGTATACCCTGACCAGAAATAATTGAACAAAATGAACCAAAATGCAAAAATAACCTTTTTAAGATTCATGGTCGATTATGGTACTTAGAGCTTGTTAAGTAACTACCTGCTTTGAAAGTTTGAAGAGACACAAATGGTTGGTTTTAAGGGGCGCATTGAAAATATTTTAAATCCTTTCCCCTAAGTACCATAATCGACCATAAATCTTATAAAGGTTATTTTTGCATTTTGGTTCATTTTGTTCAATTATTTCTGGTCAGGGTATACATCCCTTTTATTCTATTCTACCTGTTTCTCAATCTTAAACAGAATGCTACTTTGGAGAAAGGGTATTTTTAGTCAACATGGTTTGTAAAGTTTTGTAAATATATTGAGTTAAAATTGAGTTGTCTTCGCTTTAACATCGCAACAATATTAGTGAACTCGACCGAACTCCAATTAAACAAAAAAATTAAGAAAATACAGTCCACTAGTCTAACAAACTAAGAGCTGAACGCGACATTTGGTCCGATCGACCCGGATTATATTATATTTCGCCGATCACGGAAGTTTGAAAGGAATTAGCAAAAATAAGGTCAGTTCCTTTCTTACTATTTCCACTTTTTATTTAAAATTGTATAAATACATTTCGTCATATTTCGAAATATAGCAAACAAAGCTGAATTGATTGCAAAACGTGGCAATATTAAAGATCAATTGACCAGAGCCCTAACATTTATCAACTCAGTAAGTAACGATACTATCATAAGCCAGATCAAGACACGGCTGGCTAAGGTTGAACCCCTAGTAGGTCAATTCCATAAAACCAATATTCAATTAGTGGATGAATTAGTGGTAATTGATGCAGGGTACCACGCGGTAATCAAGTCGTCCAACATTTAAACAACAGCAACTAAATTAAGAGTTGTTTTCGATGGCTCCGCAAAAACTTCAAACGGGTTAGGCCTAAACGATAATCTATTAAACGGCCCTTTATTACAATAGGATCTTTTTTCCGTGCTTGTTAGTTGTTAGGTTTAGAACTTTTAACCCGGCATCCGACAGGTGAACATTTGTTACGAGTTCCGACACGTGGGGTATGACAAACCCAAAACTTTAAATAACCGTTTCGAATATCTATAGTAAATTTTTTTGGAAAGTCTAAGTATTTTATATCGCCAGGTACATTATATTAATCAGTAAAACAAAAATTTTTGCCAAAAAGACTTTACTTTGGCTTCATAACACAAATTGCAAATTATAACGTATTTTTTTCGCTAAGAAACAAAGCAGTTAACTATATATTTTATATAAAATGTTTGAAATATACAAATAATTTAAAAAAACACAAAATTAAAAAGGCAATTCTATATTTTTCAATAAAAAAACCCACATGTAATTTAATCCAATAGCAAAAAAGTTATTAGTTATTAAAGTTAATACAATTTTGCAATGTGTGTGAGAGAGACAGATATATAAAAATGCGTCAAAAACTTCACATACGCACTTAATTTTTCAATTTTGAGCTCAAGAACATTATGAAATCCTCTTGTGTTGATTAAACCTTCTCTTTTTGGGGAGTGGTTTGGGATTTTCACCCAAAACATAAAGAAAAAAAAACTCACGAGTTCCGACACGTGGGGTGTGATAAACCCAACTCGGTTTCGAAACAGTACTACTGCCACAATCTCAATTTTTTGACTGCGGTGTTTGCTTTAATATGTAGATTAATATGTTTTTGGAAGCTATTGAGGCTCTGTAGTGGATTGGAGCGATATTTGAATATTTGCTATGCAGTCTTCGAGCGCTGGGGTTTGTCACACCCCACGTGTCGGATTCCGGGTTAAATATGTTATAAATATGCTGACAATACCAAAATCTGCAGAATGATGAAATTAAATTGCGATCTGTCAGATCTGCAAAGAATATTTTGGCGGGAAAACCCAGACCAACCAATTAAAACATGGAAGTTGACAACAGTCACATATGGAACAACCAGCGCTTCCTTTTTGGCAGCCCATTGTATTAAAACCTTGTCGGGTTTCAAAGACCCGAGTTATGTACCTACCACTTAAATTGTTTTATGATTAATTGAGTTTCTTTCGTTTTTCAAACTTCTGGGTCCTGGGCACAGTTTGGGTTTGTCTACAGGTCTGATGCGTTTCATCAGAAAATAAAATGCTTCTAATATATAATTCAGTTTCATAATATTATCTCATTTTCAATATTTTTGCAGGCAGCCTACCTACAACAGTCGATACAAACAAGATAGCTGAAGGGTCATAGCCGCAGTTAAAGGATTTTAAGGTAGGCCCACTACAAGTACAAACTAGTACATTTATTATTATAGGTACTCTAATGCTACAAGTAAAAAGTCGTTGAATATTATTTGATTAGCGTAGTGACTTTAAAATTTTACGTACGTAAACATTTAAGACTACAACAGTGCTGTAATATGACCATTATGGCATTGAATAGAAAAACTTATTTTTATAAGTAAAAGAGGACAAAAAATAGTCACAAATTATTATAAGTACAATAACCTGTTAAAAGATAGAGATATTTAAATTAATTGCTAACAGATCGTTAAATTTCCTTTTTTGCTGATAATTTACATGAAAAATCTGTTCTGATTCGATAGTTAAAATTGCAAAGGTTTTTAATAGCTCTGCTTAATGCTTACTTACCCCATTTTCTGTTTAGGATTTTAAAAATTATGTCAGATCAAGCCTAGGTATAGTTCTGAACTTTTATAAAGAATAGGGCGGAGAATAGGACACGAAAATGTGTCTGGTAATATCTGCTCGCAACAATTTTAGAGATACATAGAGAGAGAGATCACTCGCTCCCTCCATATGTACTACGCAAGATATTGGCTACGCCCTATTCTTTATAAAAGTGGGGAACTATACCTACGATTGTTTCCATTCATATCAAATGAATTTAAGTGACTTTTTCAGCTCACCTAATGTAGCTAATGTAAACGCAGCTTTATCTTTAGAGGATGGAAAAGTAAATGGTACGAGCTACGAGCAATAAATTAATTTCGCAGATTTTTAAACGCCAAGCGGAAAAGCTTGCTAATATCAGGTTTCTCGTTGATGTCGTTTTATTCTGGTTCTTTCCTAATTACAAGCACTATTAATTAAACGCATTTAAGGTACCTAACTGATATTAATGGCTAAAGATATTCTACCTACCTAATTAAGAAAAGCTAAAATTTAATTTGTTACTAATTAATTTATTTTTTCTTCAAACGTCAGAAAAAGTCGCCTTTGTGTCACTCAATAGGTAACGGTGAAGTTTAACTTTCCCGCCGAGGCAGGAAAAATTGTCAGAATAGTAATTTTTGTCTGTCTAGGAGGGAAAAGTAAAATCTTAACATTTTATTTTTACCGCACATTATTTTTATTTTTAACGTAAAAAATGCTTTTTAAGCATTTGTAATGTAAACAATTTAATGTTTTTTAAATTTTCCTTTATAATTAGTTCGTTGCTTTTAATAATTAGCTTTTTTTACAAATTTAAGTTAATTTTAAAAAATATTTGACAATTGAACTACAAGTAATTGACAAGAGATGGTGCTCTTTCAAAAATCAAAATTTTCGGTTTTACGCTTTACGTTTGCAGAAAAAATTTAATGTTTTATACGGAGTCAAAGTAGTTTTGTGTGACTCGCCTGTATTGCCAGACTCGCTCGCTTACGCTCGCTCTTCAGCCAAACACAGTCTTGTCACACAAAACGTCACTTTGTCTCCTTATAAAACAAATAACTATTATATCTCACTGTTACACTACTTCAAATAATTGGAATTGATGATGGTTTTTGATTTGATCACAAAAGTAGTAAGTAATAACCAAGTCGTTTAGTTGATATTTCTCATAAAAAAATTATTTTTGCTCAATTTTCTTTATAAAGTAAAAATATTGTGTGCGATTTTGTTGACAATTTACTTCATAATTAAGAGACCAATGAAACGACCTTGTTTTTTGATATTCAACCAATCAAGAACTGATTAGGCGGAAATTATCCCTAGGGATAATTTCCGCGGAAATTTGTCTGAAGTTGAGAGAAATTCTTCAAAAACTATTTTTTATTAAGGTAAATTAGCACAATTATTGAACGTACAATTATTATAATATACGGTCTTTGGTTGGAGCTGAGTGACTGAACCGTTGTCTGGACGAATGTTTTCTGCAGATTTGGATGACTCTCCGGTGTCGTCACTCCTGAAGCATTGAATCAAACGAGCATGATGCCCTGAATCCAATTGTAAATATGGTTTGAGGGAAGCTGCTGAGCTGTGACCCGTGATCTTGATGAGCTGCTGCTCCCCAATCCCCGATTTTGCCAGATGCGTCACTGCGGTTGATCTAGTGGAATGGTTAGTAATTTTTATTCGTTTAATGTCCAGTCCAGCCTTCTCTGCACTCAATTTTGTCCATTTCGACATTCCATTCTTCCCAATTGGAGAATTTTTATACAATCCTTTACTATTTGGTTTATGCCAAGCTGGATTCACCGTGAGGAAGAGTCTTTCTGTCGTTATATTTTGGCCTCGTTTTGACAACATTTTCTTCAGTAATCTGAAATGGAAATGGTGATTAGGTATCTACTTAGTTCTGACATGAAACATTTTTCAGTATTACCTGAGTGGACATAAATTTGGTGTGACTTGATTGGAAACCAACCATTTGCTGTCGCTCAGTCTTTGAGCACCACCTTGGCAGGTTTTTGAAAAGACTGGATTGTATTCCACTCTATTAGTTTCATTTCCGCTATTATCCAGTTCCGGTTTAAAATATGACACCAAGCAACTTGAAGCCTCATTGCCTCTCCACGCTAATTCTCTTCCAACAATTTGATAAAACTTTTTCTGCAACTCATCCGGCTTCTCTTCATCCCAAACATCGATCATTTTCAAGTATTCTTCATGGGTTAAGGCGGCCGAAGACGTTTTTCTCTTGGAAACATTCATCTGTAATTCACGTCTCTTGGCATTTTTTGCATCTCGTGCTTTTTTGAACATAACATCGTTGAAGGGGTCAAAGGTAAGATGAAACTTCTCGTGGTACAACTCTTGTAGCAATTTTGCTGTAGTATTCCATAACACTTTTACAACACCTTCTTTATAGTCTTCTCCATCACTCCGGCGCATGTTAAATGCATAATCTGCCAAAATTTCAGAGATCTCTTCAGTACTTAGTGCTGTAGACTCGTTGACAAGGTAAGACCTTTCCTTGCAAAAATCTTGAAACTGTTTCCATGCTGAGTCGTGGGCTCTCTTTGTATTCACCGGTGTATTATTCTTCACGACTTCTTCTCTGGTTTTAGTGTCACTTTTACCGAATCTTGAAGCCATTTTACTTTACACGAATATGGAAAAAATGTGAATTGCAAACTTGTTTGCATTGTTTATAGCGTTGCTATCACACAGTTGCTATGTTATGTGGTTGCTATTGACACCTTTAATTGAAATGGCCAAAGCTAACTTAAAAGTAAACATTTTATTTTATTAATTATGAAGTAAATTGTCATGCCGAATGTCTCTCTTGTGACATTATATATGAAAATTTCATCTCCAAAACTAACAGACCATTAGAAATTGCTTTCTCATCTCTGTAAATTGCTTTACCTTGTTTGTTTGAATTTTTTTTATTAAATGTAATTTTGCTTACCTTACAGACGAAGTAGGGTAAGCTTTGTAACGATATGGAAAAATTGAAAAAAAATTTCTCTAATTATTCAGAATCTTCACTTTGTACTGAGTAAAATCATCGTTTGAAATAGTAAGAATATTTTCTGAATTTGTATGAAGTACTCAACATTATTTGTGTTATGTTGTGTGGAAAACTGGGAAAATTGTTAACTGTTTCAATTTCTTGGGCCACTGATTCTTATAGTAACTCGATTGTTTTTCCATTATTTTGATGAAAAGTTCACGAGAAGTTTCTTTAATAGATACTTTTTTTAAGTTTTAAAAATGTACACAGTAGTTAAACTTTATTATAGAAAATTACAAAGGAAACGTTCTCAACAAGCTTTTAAATTCAGTCAACCGTAGTCTCTGATTTATAAGTAATGAAACTCGATCAAGGATTACTTTTTCATTTTACAACATAATTACACTACGGCTCTTGTATAGTTGCAAAGATGGAGTCAATTTTGCTAATTTGCACGTACATGATTGGAGAAAATTACGAGACTTTAATTATTAATTAATTTGTAAACATAAATGCGACACACATTATTCCGATGTAGATAGCACAGAGGTAGCCACTTTGTCAAAAGAATCCACAAACAGTATTTGGATTGCCTACTGGCAAAGTAATTATATTTTTTACTTAAAAAGTAAGATTTTACTTTGGCATCCTTCTCAACGCTCCCTCACCAGTTAAAACTTTATTATTAACAGTCCTGAGCTCTAAAGCCAGCGTTTGATGTCTCCAACCTGATTTTCTTGTTCAGTGGCACTCAAATAGCTTACCCCAAGAGATGGGCCCAAATAGGTATACCTAGTTCAGTTAAAGATTATTTGATTAAGTTAAAACGTAAAAATAAACTTTTTAAGATTTATGGTCGATTATGGTACTTAGAGGTTGTCAAGTAATTACCTCCTTTGAAAGTTTTCTACCAGAGGCCTGGGCCAAGATACTCCGCATTTTATGCTAAAAACAGTACGCCTGTGTGACGTAAAAAAATCCATTTGAAAAATTACACTTTGCGTTGGAGATTCACACGGCACAATTATTGTGGTTTTGGCAACTTTGAAAAATAATTTAGAAAGAAGCCGATGTTAGATTAATTATTCTAATGCAAACCACAATCAAAGTTTTTTGTTAAATTTTATAGCAAAGCCACAATGTTACGATAAAGCAGCGTTGGAACACCCTGTACAATTTTGTTGTTAAAAATGCTTGCCCAAATATTGATTTCTCACTACACTTTGGGTTGGGTTCTATTTTGTGAAACTCAAAGAGGATTTTCTTAAGTCCAATATCACGAGTTTTGTACATTTCCATCATTATTCAGAATAAATGTGAATTCGCCGGTAAAACGTAGAGAAAAGAAGTTTCGGTCGATGTTGGCTATTTCTTGCAGTTTCTCGCAAATTGTTAATGAATAGTTCAGCATCAAACAATGATTTAGTGGCGCTGAATTAATAGGGATGATACATGCGGTTTTTCCAAATTAAATGGACTCTCTCACTTAGTACGTTACATTTCGAACAATCTGATGTTAAGATAGAGATCTTCAAATTTTGATCTTATCAGCAGCAGAAAATAATTCTCTTTGGATTGATTCACTCAATATAAAAAAAAGTGTTTTCTCATGTTATTTTCCGTTGTTCTATATCCTGTTCTGTTGTCACCGTAAACCTCCATAATTCACGATTATAAATACAGATAGGACGATTTTGTATCAAAATTCCAATTTTTAAAAATAATTAATATTAATAGGTATTGGTAGTTTAGAAAAAACCAGTTCGATCACGATACAATGAACTAAGAAATAAAAAACTATTTAAAGGTAAACAATGGGTGCATTCACCGGATGTAACAGTTGTGGAGCAGCTACCAAGTCGTTCGGTGAATTACCTTTGCTTTGGGAACGAGTGCGGAGCGGTCGTCATTTTATCGAGCGCATTTCATTTGCGTTATGTCGAACTATCTCGATACCTGCTCACTTTACAAAACTACCGCATGATAGTAACGCTAGTTATGTACCAGTTGGTAGCTGCTCCACAACTGTTACATCCGGTGAATGCACCCAATAAAAATTTTCTTTGCTTACGATTATTTTGGGCGGCGTTTTATAAGAGTTTAAGAATCCGCATCACATGTATTATGAATATTATATTTTGAATGATGGAATGCTTAGAGCAGTGCAGTGATGGTATTCACAAATATTATGTATGGATGTATGGATTTTCTGACGTCTACGAATAGAGAAAAAAAAAGTCAAAAAGTCAAAACAACTCTCGGATTTTGGGGTGACTCGTTCATGATAGTCGACACATGTCGGGTTCGTCGGTTGGAGGAATTCAATGGGAGGTGAGTTGTCTTGGATCGTTAGTGTTTCTGATCGGAAGAACTGTAGGTTCCGGACTGCCTTTGGGAGAACTAGTGGAGCGTGTCTAATTTTCCCAGACTCACTGCGTAATTTTTAGGGATTAATAGTCGCTCTGAGCCAAGGGAGAGAAACATATTTCACATTCAGGAACGCGAAAATCTCTAAATTGGGCTTATTTGTTTCTTATTTATTTATTTTGATGGAAACTCGCAGAAAATTTTTGTGTTGATCTTGAGCTGGCTTTTCATCTACAAAGATTTCTTTTGGTAAAAATGTGGACGTCGTTCACGTACCAGCAAAATTATTGTACGTCTGGTACGCGTGCCATAAGCTTTATCATCACTGTCATTATAAAGCAATAGGATAATGAAAGGAGGTATTTTGGCGCACACAGTAAACAAGAGATAATAAAGGAATTATTCGCAAGTTCTGTAGTAGTTTATTTTATTTTTAAATTAAAAAATTTCATACAGTTTTCAAGAAAATTATGGCACATGTAGGTACTGTTTATAAATAATAAACAAAGATATACATTTCTCTGTTCAGGGAACAGAAACAGCTAAGCCACTTTCCACAGATTTCTGTCAAATAAGATTGACACATGTCAATTCTTGTGTGATTGTTTTAAACCGTATTTTTAAAATTCGACCAATACAAACATTCTTTTGGGAGTGGTTTAGCTGTATCTGTTCGCTGGACAGACTTTTAGTACCTTCGATCAAATCAAACGAAAACTGGCGATAAATACAAATAAATAAGTCCGTTGATACCCTATAACAGTTGAGGATCGAAACGATTTATTAATTACTAACAAGCCACACCTAGATAATGTAAAAACTCAAAAATCTTGAATTTTTTCTATATTCAAAAATAAGTCTTGCTTGAAGTTCAAGATAATGTTTTGTCTGTCCATTTCCAATGGTAATTTTGTTAAAGAACTTATGGAAAAATTGTAATTTTTCAGCATGTAGCATAAGAAACTTTTAGTCAGTAATAAACTGAAACGGCGACCTGAAAAAATTCATCATTAAAGTACCCCCTTAAATCATTGACTATTCGTATTACCTATGCAGTTGTGAGGTCCTTCTCCATACCCTAACCATACATATTGTGGTCGATTTAAACAGTTTTCTGGTGAAAATCGTTCAGGGATAAATTTAGTTGGTTCTGGATAAAATTCAGGATCTTGATGAATTTCGTACGATGGCACAAAAACAGCGGTCCCTTTTTCTATAACAACATTTGAATTTGGTATTTGATAATCTTTTGTGCAAATTCGGGCTAAAATAGCGCCCGGTGGATAATAACGTATAGTTTCTGTGATGCACATTTCTAAATACGACATTTCCGCAATAGAATCAAAACTGATTTCACCATTATGTTTCCGTAACACTTCTTTTACTTCATTTCTTGCACTTTGTTGAACTGTTGGATTACAAATCATTTGGTACACACAAAACATAACAACGGAGGTGGTCGTTTCGCAGCCAGCTCCAAAAAATATTAACGCTTCTGCCGCAATTTGTTCAATCGTTAGCTGCTTTTTAGAATTATCAGTAAGTTTAAGTTTTTCAGTGTCATCGACGTTATTATTTCTTAACTGTATTAAAGATTGCATCATATCGAGTCTTGTTATATTATTTTTTTCTCTGTATTCGACAGTAGTTTTAACGAGATTTAAGAAATACTTCTGAACATCTGCACTATTATAAGGTATTCTTAAGAAGTACAAAACTTTTGGATTCAACATACTCATGAATAGTTTAATATACTGGAACAAACTACCACCTAACACTTTTAGAGCAATCTGTTGAAACTCACTATTGTGTCCTTGAAGTGTATTACAATCGATGCCAAATATGCACGTTCCAATTACATCGAGTACATATTTATTGGCTATATCATTCAAATTTATTGTTTTTGTATTTCTTGCTTCGTTTTCCACAACTGCCTCCATTTGCTTTGTAATTACAGCTATGCATTTGTACATCATTTTTAATTTACTAGATGTAAATACTGGAGATAATTTTTGTCTCATGGTTTTCCATTCGATCCCTGTCATGGAAACAATATGCAGACTGAGAGGATCGATCTGTTCGTTTGCGTAAAATTCTCGATCAGTAAAATGAACGAAATCTTTAGCGAACACATTTTTTAATAGTTCCGGATCTCGAATTATTAATATTGGCTTTCCTAAGAAATAAAAGCCTATGTAACGATAGCCTTTTTCTTTACATGCCATGTAAGCTTCATGGAGTATATCGAAAGCAGACGTTTTTCCAAATATGACATTCGTTATGTTGCCAAATAAAATGTTCGGTGGTAATGTGTAGACGTTACGTGATTTCCAATAACCGAAGAAGTATCGATAATAAAGCACGATTAGTGTTAGCACAATTATAACTGTAGTAATCATTTTCCTTCTTTCTGTAAGTTAGTAGAGGTAATCCGTAAAAAATCTACACTCAAATGGAAATCGACTTGCTGTTTGTGAAAATCTCAATTTTCTAACAATATTTACGCAATTGTTTAGAACGCGTACTGGCAAAATTTTATGTTCCTTTAGAATATAAAGAAGAAATTAAATTTGCATAAGGTTATCTAGTTTGGTGTTGTTAAATTTGTAGATTTATGAAAGTCAATTATGTTTTTCTTAACGCGATGACGCACTGTATAAAAAAATAAAAACATTCCTCAAAATTTGGTAAAAAAAGTAGCAAAATATATATTGTATATTGTGTCCCACGGGATGTGGGTTAAAATTACTATGTTTGTCATTAATAAAATAACTCGGTATATAGAGGTCAAAGTGCATTTCTGGTATGTTTGACCCAATAAAAATATTTATCTAACCCCGCTATGAAATGTGAAATTTTAAATTCATTTTTGACGTTTTGAAACGTCCAATTTTACATCACTAGTGATGCTATGAAATATTACATAACTGAGGTAATATTACATAACGTATTTGTTTGTTTGCAGCAAGCTTTGATATATTATTCGGACCTCCGCAATAATAATTATTTTTCATTTCATAGCGAAGTCAGATAAAATTTTGTACCTAACACGTTATGAAGAGACTAATTTTATTTAACTCACGTAATTTACAAAACTCGCTCACTTCGTTCGCTCTTTTTAGCAAATATTACGTTCGTCAAAATAAAATTTGTCTTTTCATAACTGGTTAGGTAAATAACTATTTATCTCCTTTTTATGGGTAGCTTGAACCCCTTGAACTGATGACTTAATAAGCAAGGTCAGGTGTCTTCATTAATAACAACTAGCGGGTCACCCCCGTCGAAATTCGACTAAGTAATTGTAGAGATGAATGTGTTAGAAAAATGAAATTTTCAAAAATTATTATAATGCACTTACTACCTACACCGATGATTGTTTGTTAATTTATTATTTTAAAAAAATTTATGAAATTGGTAATTTGAGGAAAATAATTAGTGCTGACATATCTGGGGGTCGACAGCTTCAATTTAAAAAAAAATAGCAGTCACCCCCGTCGAAATCGACGAAGTTTTTGAAGATATGAAGGAGCTATGACTATTTGATAAAAAAAATTAAGAAAACTAACCTTAAAGATAACTAAGCGAAAGAGGGCAACATAAAAAACCGTCTCAAAAATCCAAAATTCACGAAACGTAATTAAAAATGCACGCACCAACCTGATCATATCGCGTATTAGAAACGTACTGGTCGAATAAAAGTATTGAAAATTTTATCACCACTACCAAATGTATAATGTGTGCCTTATCGTATAAAACCAAATACTATCTACATTTATTCTCATTTATAATTTTTAAAATTGGATTATTTTAAATTATAAAATTGATTATTTTATTATGTATATTATAAAATATAAAACAATGTATGAAATTAATAATTTTGAGAAAAAAATTAGTGGTGACATATCTGTGGGTCAAGAGCTTCAATTTAAAAAAAAAATCATCAAAATCGGTCCAGTAGAAGTACGCTAAAATTAGCGGAAAAGAAAAGGCTTCGCGTTTTAAATATATGGATATTTAGCAGGTTAGATACCTTAAATTTGTTATTGCTAAAACTTTACTTATTAGGTCCACAACAATAAAAATAATAAACACGTCAAAAAACGAAAAACGAAATATTTGTAAGCAGCAGGTAGGTATAGTACATATTCGAAGGTTATTTTCAAGGATTTAATTGATTTTCGCGTTAGTGCAAATATTTTTATATAATTAATTTGTGAATTATTTTACTAGCTGTTTGTCAACATGTTTAACAATAATTTATTCACAGTATCTTAAAATATTTGAAAATTCATTAAATGAAGATTTATTACATTCTATTTTTGCTTGTGATCTCTTGGGAGAGGACTACAATAATTTAAGTAACATTCTTTTAGTTCACACATTTGGCATCTCATTTTCCGGGTGATTTTTTGTCTCATTGGGTTCTATAGCTTTTAGAGTCTTTATACAGTTCTACAGTGAGGTCTGAAAGTGCACAACGGCCTTAATAACTACTAAACAAATTGACCAAATCGAATGAAATTTGGAAAAGGTAAAGTAGGGTTATTCAAATTCGACGGGCACCATGGAGGAAATTTAAAAATTTGAATTTTGAAAAAGCACCATCTCTTGTCAATTACTTGTAGTTCAATGGGGAATTACACTGTACCTTAATTTGTAAATTTTGATAATGCCAATGATATTTTGCTTTAATGTTAGAACAACTTAAGCTACTAGGATAAAATTTTGGTAACACAGAGTAATTATAAGTAAGGTCATTGAGAAAAAAATTACGAAAGAAGAGGAGGGTGGTTTTGCGGTGGTTGTGGCGATTATCACCCTCAGAACTTCTTAGCTTTTCGTAAAATAACTTTTACCTTCATTTAGAGTATTTAATGGTAAATAATATTCAACTTGATAGTTTGAGTTAAAATTAATAGTTTTTGAGACAAATTAGTGAAACCTTACGTGGTGTACTCATCTTTACTTCGGACTACTCTACAGGTATGGTTAGGTATAGTCAGCCTCACAATGAATGGCCACCCTGGCTATACGTTTAGCACGAATTGTGGATGTAACCATCATAACACTTCATCCTTAAATTAAGGGGTAACTTAATTTATCCAACAAGTAGTAAATCAACAACCTCCCCTTCTGTCTTTTTATCGTTGTTGGATAATAACCACCCTGACGTATAGCCAGGGTGGCCAATAATTGTGAAGCTCCCTGTACATATGAAACCGTTTACACTAACGCTAAGCAACGATTTAGGAATCACCTACAGATGATGCTTCCATTTGATTTATTAACAAATCAACAATTTAGGCAAATTCTAAGTCGTTGCGTAGAGTTAGTGCAAATGGCCAGTGGCCACGTAGGCATGCAAGGACATTAATTATTTGTTTTGTTGCCAAAACACATGCCACGGTCATCTGTCACCATATGTCATTTACACCGATCATTTCATAGGTCGGAGGAGTTATCTATCATGCCATCTGTCAAGCCTTCTGTCATCACTTCTATTATTGCATAAAAGGTCTGTTCGTTTGTCTTGCACTAACTCACTACAACTTACTCCTGCTCTGATGAGGAGTAACAAAATGTAGAAACGAACACCGTTCCGAGCAACCAGTGCAAGACAAAAGAACAGACTTTGTATTTCCTATTCCTCCTCAAGAGCAGGAGTAAGTTGAAGCAAGTTGTAGTAAGTTTGTGCAAGACAAACGAACAGACCTAATGTCAACCCTAATGTCATTTAAGAGATAGCTTTAGAGAGATTTTGAGTGGGGGTAATCTGTAATCATAGTTACTATATGTCAAATATTAATTTGTCACCATGGGGGGAGTTCATCTGTCATACCATATGTCAGTTTATCTGCCATTTCATATGTCAGGGGGGTCATCTGTCAATCCGTCTCTCAACTCATCAGTCACACCATCTGTCATTCCATATGTCATTACATCTGTTATTCTATCTATCATCAGGGTCCCACCACATGACCAATGTTATCAATATGTGCGAACTTGATGATTTTAATAACAATACTTAATAATTTTACAATAATTTACATTAATTATAATTTTAGTTGGAAAATATTTATTAGTCAGCCTTATTTATTAGTTTATTTGTGCTTAATTTTTTCAACATCTAAAAACAATTCATCTTTGAACGTCATGACGACATTCTGTTTATTTAATTCCAATGGCAACTTGGTTTTTGGGCTGATAGAAAAAATATAATTTTTGAGCATTACACTTAAAAGAGTTTTAATCATTAACAAGCTCAATCGGTGACCTAAAAAATATAGAAACTTTACTCAGAGTCTACATTAATTATCATTTTCATACCTATGCAGTAGTGAGGCCCTTCGCCGTATCCTAAATATGTACACGGTGGTCGATTTGAACAACTCTCCGGTGCAAATCGCTCAGGAATAAATTTTTTCGGTTCTGGATAATAATCAGGATCTTGATGAATTTCGTACGTTGGTATAAAAACAGTAGTTCCCTTTTCCACAACTACACTTGAATTTGGAATTTCATAATCTTTCGTGCAAACTCGCCCAATAACAGAGGCAGGTGGATACCAACGAATAGTTTCTAAAATGCATAATTCCAAATACGACATTTCTGAAATAGAATCGAAGTTGATTTCTCCATTATGTCTTTCCAATACTTCATTTATTTCCTTTCTAACTTTCTCTTGAATAGAGGGATTACAAATTAAATGGTGAATACAAAATAAACACGCTGAAGAGGTTGTTTCATATCCAATTCCAAAAAATATCAAGCATTCTGCCGCAATTTGATTAATTGTTAGAAGTTTTGGGGACTTATTATCAAAACTAAGTTTTGCTCCATCGTCTTCAATGTCTTTATTATTTCTTAAATCGATTAAGGTTTGCATCATATCTTTTCTTCTAAAGTTACTATTTTCTCTATGTTCGACGGTACTTTTAGTAAGATTTAGGAAAAACTCTTTTACATCGGGTCTGTTAAAAGGTATCTTAAAGAAATATAAAATCTTTGGATTTAACATACTCATAAATATTTTGAAAGTTTGAAATGCACTGTCACCTAATACTTTTTTGGAAAATGTATGAAATTCTTGGTTTTTTCCTTGTAACGTATTGCAATCTAAACCAAATATACACGTTCCAATTACATCAACAATGAATTTACTACAAACATCTCTGCCAGCGATCGTTGTAGAAGTTTTCGCTGCCTCTTCCAAAACAGAATTTAATTGTTTCGCTATTACCGAAAAAGATTCGTCCATCATCTTTAATTTACTAGGTGTAAACGCTGGTGATAATAATTTTCTTGTCTTTTTCCATTCTTCACCTTTTAGAGAAGCAAGATGAGGACTTGATGCGTCGATTTCTTCG
This sequence comes from Malthinus seriepunctatus, assembly GCA_963924605.1. NCBI lineage: Eukaryota > Metazoa > Arthropoda > Insecta > Coleoptera > Cantharidae > Malthinus > Malthinus seriepunctatus. Next base: position 16,884,627 of record OZ004600.1, read on the forward strand.
TTTAAATAAAGTTCGCGATCCGTAAAGTGGGCAAAGTCTTTTATTAATACATTTTTTATTAATTCGGGATCTGTGAATATTAAGATTGGTTTTCCTAAAAAGTAAAAGCCAATGTAACGATAACTTTTTTCTTTGCAAGTCGTGTAGGCCTTGTGAAATATATCGAATGCAGATACTCTTCTCAATACAATATCGGTTATATTTCCAAATAAAATGTTTGGTGGTAAAGTGTAGACGTTGCGCGATTTCCAGTAACCGAAGAAGTATCGATAGTAAATAAAAATAAATGTTATTAGGATGGCAATTGTTGTCAACGAAATCATTTTTCAGTAACTGTTCTTTCCTAATTCTAAATGAAACAATTATTAAAAAAATTACAATGCTAAAACAGTAAGAAGTTATCGTGTAATTAAATGGTGTTATGCAACAGTAAACCAACCCTCAGAAACAAAATAATTAAGATAAATATGTATTTCGCGTCTGTGGCATGTCGGACCACCTAACTGCGCATACTTTTGAACGGAAAAATATTAATACGAAACTAAAATCATCCTCCACTAAGGAACCATAGAATTTTTAAAACGTATAATTATCTCGGTTTGGTAACAATGAAGGTCGGTTTCCTGTTGCATAACACCATTCAACTCGTAAATAATTTAGTAACTCCATTTAAAATTAATTGTGGAAAACTTACCCTGTTTTTGTTTTATAAGAAGTCACAGTAAATATTTGACTAATGAGAATGACTATACAAGATTCACCAAAAATGATTGCATTTTGTTATAAAAGTAGTAGGAGTAACAAACTAAAATAAGGCAAGGTTATCTAGTTATATGGCAGTTCTTGATCTTGAAAAATTATCATATAATTTGGATAAATGTTAAAAACAAATAATATTTAGTGAATAATATAATTAAATGTTTATAATCTATCAAAAGACCGATTTTACGTCTGATATTCTAAACGTAAAGTGTCGCTTTTTGATACAGTCGAATTAATATAGTGTTATTGATTTGTGCTTTTTTTATTACAAAACATGTCTAGAACATGTTATTAATAATAATAATTTAGGAAGCAATCAAAACTGCAACAGGATTGGTACAGAGATTTTGAATAATTAGTACAATGTGGCTATGTTTATATTTATTTATTTATGTGTAGCCAACAGCTAATGCCATTAACAGGCTGCATTTAATATAAGTTACACAAAGAGATGTTACTTTATTCAAGAGGCGTAGCCGAATGAAAAAAGTCTTTCGAGCGCACTAAAAACACTTCGCGTTCGTGATACAAACAATATTTCTTGAACAACTGTAAAAAAATCATCCAAATATAAAAGAAATAATTAAAATCATTCAACTGACAGGAGAATTTAAATTTTCAAAAATAGTTATTTGTTTTATTAGGAGACAAAGTGACGTTTTGTGTGACAAGACTGTGTTTGGTTGAAGAGCGAGCGTAGCGAGCGAATCTGGCAATACAGGCGAGTCACACAAAACTACTTTGACTCTGTATAAAACATTAACTTTTTTCTGCAAACGTAAAGCGTAAAACTGAAAATTTTGATTTTTGAAAGAGCACCATCTCCTGTCAATTACTTGTAGTTCAATTGTCCAATATTTTTTAAAATTAAAATAAATTTGTAAAAAAAGCTAATTATTAAACACAACGAGCTAATTATAGGGTAAGTCCGGGATGTATGACGAATACGGGTTTGATGACGAAGCGGGTAACTCTTTTATGCAGAATAGTAAAGTCACTTGGCTTAGTATTTTAGACGTATGGTGTTTGAATCTATTTTATTTAATATTTTATCGGTGCATTTAGGATTAAATTTACGGGAAGTAGAGCAAAAAAATGTTTTTCACACCTTAGAAATTTTTTTACGTTTCAATAAAATTATGTGTAAATGTTGTTTTAAGTGATTTTTTTAAAGTTTTTAATAATTATCTTTGATGCTTGTTATGTGAGGTTATATTATTAGGTCGTACTTTTTAAAAACATTCGGTAGTAAAGTGGCATTACACTTCGTCATATATCCCTGTATAAAAGGATAAATGACGAACTTTAAATAAAGGATAGATGGCGAACACGTGTTTTCAATTTTTTTCTAATTTTTCAGCAATGCATTAACTGTAACAGGTGGGTCCACAAGGATTGCACCAAATATGAAAATTGTTGTGATCTTTGTGGTAAATTTCAGAACAAAAAAAATAATTTTGTTTTCTACCATAACTGTGAGAAATAAAAGTTTATTTTGTCGTTTTCTAGTATTATAATAATGTTATATTGTTTTTGTTTATTCGTTAACATAATATGAGTTTTAAATAAAGTTTAATTTGTTCTTTTTGTTGAGTTTTGCCGGGTTTTATCTTAATTTAATCTTCGCCAACATTCCCTATGGTCATTCGTCATCTCTCCCATACCAGTATGGGATAGTTGACGAATGCGAGCAAAAAAGAAAGAGGTTATATTTCCTTTATAATAATATTTGATGTCATTTTTGTGTTATCCTATGATAGTATCTAAGTATCAGATGTTATATTTAAAAAATTATCTTTAAGAAATTAAAAATGAGTGAGATACATGATCTTGAATTTTCCTTCGCCATCTATCCCCGACTTACCCTACAGGAAAATTTAAAAAACATTAAATTTTTTTGACGTTTGAAGAAAAAAATAATTTTCCACTCAAAACCGTGAAAAAACGCTTTTTTTAACGGAAACGAAAAACGTTTTTCACGTTGTTTAGGGTAACAAACTAAAAACTGCTAGTATTAAAAAATAGGAAACTTCGCGATTTGTAAAAAAATGATATTGAAATTTGACGTTTTTTTTGACAGTTGGACAAAAAAACAGTTATAAGAAGGTACAAGTATAGTCCTGGGGCCTGTAACAGAAAAAAGGGGGTGATCGTATTCAGGCCCATCTTTTGGGAATAAGCTATTTGAGTGCCAGCGAACACGAAAATCTGGTTGGCTTCCACAGGCAGTGGCTTAAGGCCTCAGAGCTGTTAATAATAAATTTCTAATTGGTGAGGAAGGCGGGAAACCCACCTGAGAGGGATGGCAAAGTAAAATCTTACTTTTTATGTAAAAAGTAGTTACTTTGGCAGTGGACAACTCAAATACCGTTTATGAGTCACGAGTTAGTGTTTGCAGGTGTGTAGCATAAAGACGTTAATTTCAGTCCAGCTGCCACGCTCTCAGAGACATTGTAGAGAGCAGCCAATTTTTTTGGTCGATTTTTTTTATAAGAACGATAAAATGTCAAAGTTGCATCCCGAATGCTGTCATATTTCTTACTTTTTTCCTTCTTTGAGAATTTCATTGAAGGATCCTGAGGGCTTAAGCCACTGCCTGTGGAAGCCAACCAGATTTTCTTGTCCGCTGGTACTCAAATAGCTTATTTCCAAAAGATGGACCTGAATACGATCACCCCCTTTTTTCTGTTACAGGCCCCAGGACTAGTAGGTACAAATACCTATAAAAATAACGACATATATTGTATAATACAAAATTTAAAATTATATCAAAGCCATCACGAAAAGATTTTTCGTATTTTTATCTTTATTTCGTTTATCATTTTTCTAATTTTATTTTATTTTATTTATTTACTATTTATTTATTTATTTATTTATTTCAAAAATCGTGTCTTCTTTCAGTGCAAACAAGCAAGAATCTTTAAAAATTTTCTTTCTTGATTGGTTCCATATATTACCACCTTATCCTCTAGAATAGGGCAATGCTTTCAGCTCCATGAAGCTAGCCCCCCAACTTTAGAATATTTTATTTCTTTTACATGGCTATTAGTACCCAATATGTACACTCACAATTATTGGCCACCCTGGCTGTTCGCCAGGGAATATATTAGTCAACAACGACCAAAAGACAGAAGGGGAGGTTGTTTATTTACTACTTGTTGGCAAAATAAAGGTACTCTCAATTTAAGTGTGGGGTGTTATGATGGCTACATCCACAATTCGTGCTAAACGTATAGCCATGGTGGCCATTAATTGTGAGGCTGACTGTACCTATTTGTACCCATGAAATTTAAATTTGTACCCACTTGCTTATTATAGGTGAAATAAATTATTTTAGTTTTGGGGGCTAACTTCCCGGCAGATTCCAAACTTTCGAATATTGCAATTCCATTTACATGGTCAATTAGTACCCAATTTGTACCTATTTGTACCCACTAACTTTTAGATGAAATAAATTATTTTAATTTTGGGGGCTAACTTCCCGGCAGCCTCCAAACTTTCGAATATTGCAATTCTTTTTACATGGTCAATTAGTACCCAATTTGTACCTATTTGTACCCATAAAATTTAGTTTGTACCCACTAGCTTATAGGCGGAATAAATTATTTTAATTTTGGGGGCTAACTTCCCGGCCCAAAACTAAGCCCACTAAAGTCGACGACACCCTCATCATGCTGGCCAATACGTGTGCTTTTGACTTCATCTTACAGGGCTTAGCTTGTGCTTATTGTGATAGCACAGAGTTAAACAAATTGTGTGAAGATGATTTTGAAAACATTATGGTCTTCAGTTGCATCAAAGAACTGATTTCAAAAGGAGCCGCTTCTAAAGCTTTTATCGTCTTACGGGTACATCTCTTGAAACATATTTGCACTGCCAAAACTATCTTGAACAATGTTCTTTTGATTGAATTCGAAATTAATATTTCTATTGGATTCGCCAAAATTTCCGCAGGCCTGGAAAGCATCACGGAGAATTATGTATGCAATTTTTGTAATTATGAGTTCCACAATAAAAGGCCATGATTATTTTTGTCAAAATTAACATCACTAAAGTTTTTGGAAAATGTAATACAAGTTTCAATGAAAGAAAATTTACAGTGTCGAAAATGTCGCAAAAGTCAAGTTGTGCAAGTAGTTCAAGTGAAGATTGGAACAGTAGTTTTCAGTAGGCACAAATTGGGCACTAATTGACTACGTAAATAGAATTGCAATATTTGAAAGTTTGGGGACTGCCGGGTAGTTAGCCCCCAAAACGATATAATTTATTTGGCCTATAAACAAGGGGGTACAAATTAAAATTTTATGGGCACAAATAGGTACAAATGGGGTACTAATTGACCATGTAGAAAGATTTGCAATAGTCACAAGTTTAGGGGCTAACTACGCCGAGCCAATGCTTTCTCTATTCAGTCTACAGTCAGTACTAGAAAACATTAATGACGAAATAAAATTAATTTGGACGGTCACTTTAGCTATTCATGGCCAATTGATTACAAGTTAACAAATTAAAAGTTTAATATTTTTACTTCTTGAACTAAATTAATCAAGAGCTTTATAGTACTGTCTATCGAATTCGAAACTTACAAAACTCGACAACATAAACATTACATGATTACATGATTACAGTAGGTATTACATTTAGAGCTTTTCTACTAGATTCTAAATTGAATATCTCTCTTCTTAAAACTGGCAATTATTTAGTCCTACATTAGTTGACTATTGTTTAATTTTTTCAATGTTTAAAAATAATTCATTTTTGAAGGTTATGACTACATTTTGTTTGTTTAGTTCCAACGGTAACTTGGTTTTTGAGTTGATAGAAAATTTATAGTTCTTGATCATCAAACTTAACATAGTTTTAATCATTAACAAACTCAATCGATGACCTAAAAAAATAAAGTATAATAACACTCCTCATTGTCCAGTAATTAATTACGTACCTATGCAGTTGTGAGGCCCTTCTCCATATCCTAAATAGGTACACGGTGTTCGATTTGAAGCATTCTCTGGAGCAAATCGCTCAGGAATAAATTTATTCGGTTCTGGAAAGTGGTCAGCGTCTTGGTGAAGTTCGTACGTTGGTACAAAAACAGTAGTTCCTTTCTCTACAGTAACATCAGAATTTGGAATTTTATATTCTTTTGTGCAAACTCGTCCAATAACAGAGGCAGGTGGATACCAACGAGTAGTTTCTAAAATGCATAATTCTAAATAGGACATTTCAGAAATCGAGTCAAAGTTGATTTCTCCATTATGTCTTTCCAATACTTCATTTATTTCGTTTCTGACCTTTTCTTCTATGGAAGGATTCTCAATTAAATGATACATACAAAATAAACACGCTGAAGACGTGGTTTCGAATCCAACTCCATAAAATATCAAAGCTTCTGCCGCAATTTGCTGAATTGTTAGGAGTTTTTTAGACTTATTGTTAATATTATTATTATTTTGACCAGTTTGTTCGTCGTCATCTTCAATATTTCTATTATTTCTTAAATCGATTAAGGATTGCATCATGTCTTTTCTTCTAAAGTTACTATTTTCTCTATGTTCGACGATACTTTTAGTAAGATTTAGAAAGAACTCTTGTACATCGGGGCTGTTAAAAGGTATCTTAAACAAATATAAAACTTTTGGATTTATAAGACCCATAAATAATTTAAAAGTTTGAAATGCACTGCCACCTAATACTTTTGTAGCAAAGATATGAAATTCTTCGTTTTTTCCTTGTAAAGTATTACAGTCTATGCCAAATATACACGTTCCAATTACATCAACAACGAATCTACTACAAACGTCTTTTCCAGCTAATATTTTAGTAGTTGTCGCCGCCTCTTCCAATACAGAGTGTAATTGTTTCGCTATTACAGAAAAAGTTTCGTCCATCATTTTTAATTTACTAGGAGTAAATGCGGGCGATAATAGTTTTCTCATATTTTTCCAATCTTCACCTTTTAAAGAAGCAAGATGTGGACTAAAGGGGTCGACTTTTTCATCTATGTAGAGTTCGCGATCCGTAAAGTGAACAAAATCTTTCACCAAAACATTTTTGATTAATACGGGATCGGTGATTATTAATATTGGTTTTCCTAAGAAGTAGAAACCTATGTAACGATAACTTTTTTCTTTACATTTTAAATAGGCCTTGTGAAGTATATCGAATGCAGATGTTTTTCCGAGGATAATGTCGGTTATATTTCCAAATAATATGTTTGGTGGTAAATGGGGAACGTTGCGTGATTTCCAGTAACCGAAAAAGTAGCGATAATAAAATATTATTAATGTTACCAGTATGGCAAGTGTTGTTATCGAAATCATTCTTCAGTAGTGGGGGACTCTTCTCTTCTAATTCTTAATAGAAAAAAAAATCATTAAAATTACAATACTTGTTCCGTAGGTTTGGCTTTAGCAACCGGATCTTTAGATCTTTTGGACAGATTGAACATTTGAACTAAATTAAATAAATTCTGGATGTTTTAATTGTATATACTCTTCAATTTTTGAAAAAAATTAGTTAAAATGAAGTTTGTTTTTGAATAGCTTTGTATATTTACCCCGTGTGTTTATGCGTTACGTAATCTTAAAAATTGAACTATTGAAATTTAAAAAAATATATTAATCATACGTAAAGCGAGTTTAAATAATTAAAGGAATTGGAGGTAATTGAATTAAAAAATTTAATGAAGAAAAACTTACCTCTTTTATAAGGAAACACAATAGTTATGCAAGATTTAACTAAATTGTCTGCATATATATATTAATTAGGTAACAAATTAAAATTACGCAAGGTTATCCACTAAACTAGCCGTGGTCTTGAACTTAAATTATTATCATGATTTGGACAACTATCATAAACACATAACTTTTAGCGAAGAATAAAAAAAAATAAATATTTTCAAAGTTCAAAAGTTATAATTTTCTATTTTTCAACATAAATATTCAACACAATTATTATTTTTTGGCAATTCAGTGAGATTGCTGTACACATTTAAAAAATAAACTTGAATTTTGAAACCTCGAACTCTTCAATCGTAATTAGCAATCACTTGACGAAATAGCGATTATATTATTTAGTCTGAGTACCGCCAAATTAATTCCCGATAATTAGATAACCTTGTTTTGAGGTATGATAATTTGATAATAACGTTTTGACTGTTTTCGATAGCTTATCCATTTAATTTAAAAAATTGAGTTATTCAAGTTGGCGTCCAATTTCATTTTTTATTATACGAGTATTATCATTGATTAATTCCCTCATATAATAACAACCAATCCGATTGCTTTGTTTTATAAGTAATGACCAATGACAGCTACTTTATACTGACGAAAGTCAAGCTAGTTTTTTTTTAAAATTCAGCCGTGATTAAATCTCTCAGATAATAACAACCAATCAGATTACCCCAAACGAGGAAATTAATCACGAATAAACAGACCCCAGCTTTTATACACACCTGACTTATGTCATTATCTGTCATTATTTTTCTAATTTTTCAAATTCAAATTATTTTTGACGTTTAAGAGTTTATATTTTTTTTCTAAAAATTGTTATTAACCCTCCATCCAACGGGTGGGTCTAGAATCACACGAGCCAGCGGGTGAAGCCTGTCAGGCTCACTTTATATCTATAGCTAAAAAATAGTAAGGGTGCAAGAATTGCACTGAAATTTTTTTAATTGAAAATCTACCTTATTCTTCATTATTTTACAGAAGAATTAAAGCGTAGGTCCTTTTGTTAGTTATTATTTTTTAATTTTAAATTTTTTATCCTTTTTTGACATTTTTTATTGAAAACTGTTTTTTATGGACATTGAAGGAAAATAAAGTTAATTATCATAATACATATTTAGTATATTGATCAAATAAGCAGAAAATTACAAAAAAATTAAATTATAAAATTCTCAACACAAACTGCAAGGGCCTAAACTTCACTGAAATAGCAGGCTTCAATGTACTAAATACATAACCAAGCCTTACAAAACTGGAAAAATAATAAGAATTTTTGCTTATGTTGCACTTGTCACCTAAACAAAAAATTTACAAACAAGCATTGAAACTTAAAACCAATTATTTTTTATGGTCTGCAGATAAATTTTGCGCTTAAATAATGCTTTATAACAAAAATAATCGGTTACCACAAAGTTACACGAACCGACGGGTGAAGCCTGTCACAACAAACTGTGTCCTAGAGGATTCATTTTTTGAAAAAATTTGAAAAGCAAATGCTGATGATATGAGTTATTACAAGTTAAGAAGGTAGATAGAATATTACAGTCAAAAGTATTTCTTTTTTTAAGTTACAGACAATTTTCACTTTTGCTTGCACTCACAGGCTTCACCCGTTGAATGGAGGGTTAAAAATTAAAATATTTGTTAATGAATCGTAATTTATAACGCCCTTAATCTTAATATATACCCCTCGAACTATGAATTCAATCAAGTAAATTACGGGCAGCTAATTTTTTTGTAACATTTTTCTTTCTAGTTAATGTTTGAGACTTTATAATTTAAGGAAAATGCCCGAGACCGCTAGGTCGAGCAATTTCTAAGTAAATTTTTACAAAAAATAGCTACCCTTAATTTACTCGATTAAATTCTTAGCTCTCTCGATATAACCTATGAATAAATAGCCAATTTAGCTAATAATATGGATCGCAATGGTTTTTTAAACATAGCAATTTCCGGTAAATTTCTCCAATAGAAATGGTTAGTTATACTCCCACTCATAAGGAAAGATCATGACAGCCAATGATAATGTAAACTCATGGAAATGAGTGAGTCATTCGTAGCTTTCCAAAATGTCGTTTCCGTCGCATTTTCTCTTATAGGCAACGGTGGTTATTGGTTAACCTTCCTTCCGGATCTTTAAATTGTAAGAGTATTATGAAACGTTATTAACTTGTGACATGGACTTTCTAAAAATGCGTCTTAAATTTAATTTGGATTTTATCCTTTGAGTCAAATAAGCGGGTGATTCAATTAACCAGTGATTCAAATAAGGGGCATCTACTGTTGTAGGTATATATAATATTTAATAAAAACAGGATGCAAGGAACCGCAAGGATAAAAGTTTGGGGCGACATGGATTGGAAATGGCCTCATGAACTGGCCACTGGCCAGCAAGGTCGCAGTTCAGAGGCTAGCCGTACGAAAAAGACTTTATTGTATGACAAGAAGTGATCTGTATACTCTATATACGCGGAAATTAATATACAGAGTGTATGAAATTGAGTAGTATTGCATGTTATTAATAAATAATATAGATTTGGTTAAAGTAGCAGTATTTTATGCTGATTTAGTGGCAGGTTTAAGAGATCAACAATTCCTAACTGTTTTTATGCTTTAAAAAAATATATAACAGCACGCTTAATATTATTATTATTAAAGGAAACAGCTATGAAAAAACAATTGACAGTTTATAGTGAAAACTCGGAAAAAAACAAAATAAAATAAAAATAAGTTTTGCTCACTGAATAAAAAAATACCCCCTACTCTACTAGGAAAGAGTTTTTTAGCTAATTATATGGATCGCAATGGTTTTTTAAATATAGCGATTTCCGGCCAATTTCTCTAATAGAAATGGTTGCTTATGCTTCTAAGGAAATATCATGACAACCAAAGATAATGTAACCGCGATGGAAGTTGAAAGTGGCATTTTCGTCACATTTTCATCAATTTCTATTTTTTAGCAATTTTAAGGTCCAAAAAAGTTTGTGCAAGGTCCTAAATTTTCTTAGCGAGTCATGTTAAGGCTTTATAAGGTTATTTATGCACAAATAATTATGTAATTACTTGAGAAGACTCTGCGGAGCCTTCAGATCCCCATTTGAAGAATTTAAAATAAAAATTTACACTCCTGGTATCCTAGACATGGTTTTAGACATCTCAGACGCTTCCAAGGGTAATTTAGTGCCTTAAAACCCATTATCACCCAGAGTCGTCATATGAAGACAGACAAATTTTGTTTTTCATGACTTTTGGCTTTTTCCTCGGCTTTTTCTATTTCTTTATCCAAAAATTACAAATTTTTTACTTGGGCGTTAATGGGTTATTAAAATAACCTTTGAGAACCATATACTATCACCTGCATATCTTCTGCCCACCCCTGCAATACGCCTAGCACGAATTGTGGGTGCAACCATCACAGTTTGTTGATTTATTACTTGTTGGCAAAATAAAGTTACCCTCACTTTAAGTAGAGTGGTTTTATTGATGGTTGAACCCATAATTCCTGCTAGGCGTATAGCTGGGGTGGCCAAACGATATGCAGGTGATAGTACATGGTTAATTTTCTAAATGAGCCTAGGAGGTAATTTCTAAATCTACCACAATTTAGAAGGTCCAAAGAAACATTAAAATTGTCTTAAATTGTCTTACCGGAACCATGTTAAGGTTTTATAAGGTTGTTTAGTTATTTATGCACAAACGTATCATCGCATTACCTACTTTTAAAACCCTAAATCCTCTCCAATGACCCATTAAATGAGGAAATTAATAATAGAAAATATTAAGATCTCTTTTAAAAAATCCTACGATAATAATATCGTAATACTTTATTATTAATTATTTTTTTCAATATTTAGAAACAATTGATTTTTGAAGCTAAGTATTAAATTGTTTTTGTTAAATTCCATTGGCAACTTGGTTTCTGGGCTAATAGAAAATTTATAATTTTTGAGCATTACGCTTAAGAGAGTTTTAATCATTAAGAAGCTCAATCGCTGCCCTAAAAAATATAGTATAAGAAAAAATATCCATTGTACATTATTTATTTATATACCTATGCAGGTATGAGGTCCTTCTCCAAATCCTAACCAAGCGTACTGCGGTCTGTTTAAACAATTCTCCGGTGCAAATCGCTCAGGGATAAACTTATTTGGTTCTGGATAGTAATCAGCATCATGATGAATTTCGTTACTTGGTATAAGAACAGTTGTCCCTTTCTCCAAAATAACATTAGAATTTGGAATTTGATACTGTTTGGTGCAAACACGCCCTAGGACAGACGGCGGTGGATACATACGAATAGTCTCGAAAATACATAATTCTAAATACGACATTTCCGAAATTGAATCAAAGTTGATTTCTCCATTGTGTCTTTCCAATACTTCATTTACTTCTTTTCTGAGCTTTTCTTGTACGGCAGGATTACAAATTAAATTATGAATACAAAACAAAGAAGTCGTAGCTGTGGTTTCATATCCAACTCCAAAAAATATCAGTGATTCCGCCGCAATTTGCTTAATTGATAGTAGTTTTGGGGACTTGTTATTCAAATGAAGTTTTGCGTCATCACCTTCAATGTCTTCATTATTTCTTAAATCGATTAAGATTTGCATCATATCTTTTCTTCTAAAGTTACAATTTTCTCTATATTCGACGATACTTTTAGTAAGCTTTAGAAAGAACTCTTGTACATCGGGACTGTTAAAGGGTATCTTTAAGAAATACAAAATTTTTGGATTTATTAAACACATAAATAGTTTGAAAGCTTGAAATACACTGCCGCCTAATACTTTTTCAGCAAAAGTATAGAATTCTTCGTTTTTCCCTTGTAGCGTATTGCAATCCAAGCCAAATATACACGTTCCAACTATATCAACAACGAATTTACTACAAACGTCTTTTCCATCGATTGGCTTATTAGTTGTCGCTGCGTTGTCCAAAACAGATTTTAATTGTTTTGCTATTACAGAAAAGGATTCGTCCATCATTTTCAATTTACTGGATGTAAACGCTGGTGATAATAATTTTCTTCTTATTTTCCACTCTTCGCCACTTAAAGAAGCAACATGAGCACTAAGGGGGTCGATTTTTTCATTTATATATACTTCTCGATCCGTAAAGTGAGCAAAATCTTTGACCAAAACATGTTTTATTAATTCTGGATCGGTTATTAATAATGTTGGCTTTGCTAAAAAGTAGAAACCGATGTAGCGATAACCTTTTTCTTTACATGTCGTGTAGGCCTTGTGAAATAAATCGAACACAGGTACTCTTCCGAGTACAGTTTGGGTTACGTTTCCAAATAATATATTTGGTGGTAAATGGGGAACGTTGCGCCATTTCCAGTAACCGAAAAAGTACCGATAATAAAGAACAATTAATGTTAACACTACGGCAATTGTGGTGAACGAAATCATGGCTTTAAATGAGAGAACCTCTTCTCAAAATCTGAATAGAAAAAAATATTAAGTAAATTACAATCCTCATGCTGTAAGTAGCTAGAATTATTGGCAAATCTAAACGACCTGCGCAGACAACAAAATTGTGTATTACCCCATAAGCAAGGTTATGTAATACGTGAAAACCATTGTGAAAACAATGTTTGGGGGTCTTTTTTTTTACAGCTATCTCATTTACTCTTATGCGCATTCAAGGTCGTTTAGATTTGGCAATTACTCTAGTTAATGTCGTTAAACTACCAGAATAATTACGTTCTCAGAGCACTAACGGCATTGGCCTATAACATTTATTTATTATTTGAACTGAACAAGATAAATTGTGCGTGTATAGAAAATCGTAAACGTTTTCATCAATTTTGTATAGGTACGAACGTCTTGAATATTTATGGAAATAGTAAAAAAATTAAACTTGATGTATGTTTTATGTATTACGTAATCTTAAATTCGGCTATTTAAACTGCGTAAAATAATTTAAAAAAAACTAAATAATAATTGAATTACCTACATTTTTTAAATAAAGTAAAGCTATACTTACATCTTTTGTGAAAAACACAATTAGTAATAGGTACGACACTTGATGAAAATGATGTGTCCTAGGTATATTATTTTATTTTTGATACTAAATTAAAATAATCGAAGGTCGTCGAGGTACTTAGTTGTTCTCCAACTTAAATTATTACCATCAGTTAGACAGACTATTTAATCAAAAATGAATCTATTTATTAGTGCGATATAAAAGTTAAATAAACAAAAACAGACTTGACCCTGTATAACTTTTAATAGTATTTTTTACAACATGAGATGAAACATACGTTTTTTTCGTGAGATAGAATTTAATTCACAAGCCCCGTAGGGGCGAGTGAATTAATCTTTCGAACGAAAAAAACGGATTTCATCTCGAGTCGTAAATGCTATTTTTTCTACGACGATAATTAGTACATTTTAAAAAAATAATTCTTTTTACTAAAATGTGAACCGACCACAAAAAAACTGGTTTCACCTCATGTTGTAAATAACATCTGCTTGTAATAACACTTTTTCTCACTAGAGACGAAAATGCTATTTTCGTAACGAGTAAGTGATGACGAAATGCTTAGTTTCACATATGGGAGTAGAAAAAATACTTTGAAATAACTGAAAATAATTAAAAACTTGAAGAAAATAAAAAAATAATTTAGATAATCTTTATATGAACAGTGTGTTTTATGATGGCCTCTAAATTAACATTTGATAATTAAAAAGGGGAATTTATACAAATATTTTCATTGGTTCAGATAGATAATTTTATGGTTTACATTTTTTAGTAGAAGTGAAATTATCCTCATAGTACTCCTTAAGGAGCTATAGTCGGATAAAGCACCATAGGTTATGTAATCCGTCTTGATATACATAAATCTGTACAAGGAAGCATTATATCAACGAGTTTATAGAGGTAGCTTCGCAGTCTCCTGTCTGGAAGCATTTCTGTTAAACATCATCAGAGAGAAAATCATGTCCGAAAACTCCTCCAAAAACTCCATAACAGTTTTCTGTATTGGCGCATTACCACTACTAGTTTTTTAATTGTTACCTATGGCAAATACAGGCGGATAACCAGTTTCAATATAGATTTCTATGTAAATCACACGTTTTTGTAGTGAATAGTCCGCAATACATTATATTTAGACTGATTTGTGGCGGATGATAGGTGAAATTAGATTTTTTATTTTACTGTTTCATAAAAATTTGATTTTTGAATGTCTTTTCAATTATCCTTGGAACTCAAATCCAAAGCAATTTAATAAAATGAATGATTGGTTGTTTCGTGTTTTGGCGTATATATTATCGGTCTTCATCAACGGAGAAAATATTGGTAAGTAGGTAAATGAAATATGGGTAATTAACAAATCAAAATTGTTGAAAAATGAGCCACTGACTTTATATTTAATTAAATTCTTGAGTAATACATTTTTAATACTTCATTATTTGTATATTGTATATTATATTAATACTACATTCACCGGACGTAAATGTTGTGAAGCAGCTACCAAATCGTTCGGCGACTTACCCCTGCTTTAGGAACGTGTGTGGAGCGGTCGCCATTTTATCTATCGTATTTCTTTAGAGTTATTGATTTATTTATTTCCAAACCGGCTTTCGCCTAATGACATGGAAACTAATATTAAGATAAACCATAATGATGTAGGTAGCAGTTGGTAGCTGCTCCATAACTGTTACGTCCGGTGAATGCACCCAATGTAACGTCGTAACGTATCATTAATTAATATGTAATTGATATTTTGCTTTAATGTTTGAACGGCTTTAGTTTTGGTTTGTTTTTGTAAATTTCTTATGTGCACCATTTTGAATATTCATATTATCGGATAAAAAAAATACCGATTAGAAATGTGTAATATTGTTCCTAAATGTTCCACATCATAACACCATCTCAAATATTTTACAAATAAAATGCAGTGTTCTTATACACTACTGACTCTGAAATGTTCAACTAACTAGTATTAACTAATTGGCAAACATTAAAACTAATTTGTGATTTAAATTTCAGAATTTCCATGTGAAACTCCAGATGGAGAACATGCTTACTGCGTCTCATTATTTTCGTGTCCTCATTTAATAAAATCATTATCAACTCTCGACTCCGAAGCTGTCGATTACGTCAAAAGATCAATTTGTTTGGGTTGTGAAGTTGGCGAGTTTATGGTTTGTTGTGGATCGCCAAAATATTTCAGCGAAAACACAGATATTACACAAGAAACTGTCGCGAGTGTACCACCAGAAGTTGATGAAGTGGAAAATGATGCCGAAGAAGCTAGACGGAAGAATGCTATAACCAAGCTTCTCCCTTCGCAAAGAATTTGTGGACAACAACATACCGATGATAGATTTTATGATAGAAATGAAACTGCTTTAGATGAATTTCCATGGATAGTTCACCTTGAGGGTTTCGATTCGGGTTATGATTTTAAGTGTAGTGGAGTATTAATAAATAATCGTTACGTCTTAACGGCTAACAGTTGTGGACAACATGCGTAAGTATTGTTTTCTATAAAGATTTAATTAACTATTTAAAAAATTATAGTCAAATAGTCAGACTTGGACAACACAGCACCCAAAAAAATGTTACTTGTGTTGAAGAATCGCCATTATTTCTTGAGTGTACAGAACCAGTCGTTAGAAGGGGAGCTGAAAAAAAAATAGTTAGTGGAGACTTTTGGTTCAACTTAATGCTACTCAGATTAAACGAAAGTGTTATGTTTTCAGGTTAGGACGTTATTTTTGAAAAAAATGTATTTACTTAAATAAATTTTAGAATACATCAGACCAATTTGTTTACCGATTGATGGGTCTGAAAGACCCACCAGTGAGAATTATTTGACCTTTTCTGGTTTTGGAGCAGATGGTAGGTAATGATACTTGGATAACTCGCGCTTCTATAAGTCGAAAACCTCTAACAATTCGACTTATGGAAGACCGCAATTATAATTAGAAGTAGCTTTAAATAATTGTAATGTTAATTTTTTTAGATGGAAATGAAGTTTTAAAGAAGAGAATTCCTTACAATTTGACTAACTCGCAAGTTTGTCACGATGCAGATACAGACTTGCGGGGAAAATATCGATATACTACTATAGGGACTTTAGCCTGTCTTGTACCCCCACCTGAAACCACATTCAAAGTTTGCAATGGAGACAAAGGGTCTCCTCTTATGTATAGACATAAATATAAATGGTTTGCAGATGCCTTTATTGTTGAATTGGCGGGAGTTCTTGTTAACGAGGAAAATGGTCACTGTAGTGCTACAGCTCCCATATCAGGACTTTTTATAACCCCAGACGTGATGGAATGGATATTAGATAATATTGAAAATTAATTTAATTAAAAGTATTTTGTAATCACTAAATTGCGTTTTTCTTAATATAAGCTTATTTCAATTGTTTACTTTAAAATAACTAAGTTATCGATCAAGGTAATTATTCACTGGTGCATGGACAATATGGACATTAGTTTATTATTCTTTAATTTTCTCAATATTTAAAAAAAATTCATTTTTTAAAGTGATTACCATTGAATAAAGAAATAACCCCTACACAGGAAAGAACCATGTAGCTAATAATATAGATCGCAATGGACGAGTAAATATAGCAAGTTCAGGCCAATTTCTCTAATTGCTTATAATTTATAATAGTCCTACTTATAAGGAAAGATCATGATAGCCAATGATAATATAAACTCGACGGAATGAATAAGTCACCCATGGACTTCTAAAATGTCATGTCCGTTGCATTTTCTCTTATAGGCAACGGTTGCTAACCTTTCTTCGAATGTTTTATATTCTAAGGTGAATACTATACGTTTAACAATAACAACTTATTTTTGGGCTGATAGGAAAATTATACAGGGAGGGCCACGTAACTTGTAGCTTTTGACGATTTTTATAGTGCAACTCACATTACAAGTATTATTAAATATACTGTACGATTTATCAGAGATGAACCAAAGTTATAGCTCAGCCGAGCTCAGCCCGATTATTGACGATGAACTCTGATGAACTCTGAAACTTGACGCTACAAGTTACGTGGTCCACCATGTAGTTCTGAAGCATCACGGTGGTTTGGTTACAATAGTTAATGGTACTGGCATCAACAACTCTTTCTGGCTCTTATTCTTATCGGTGTAGGTTTTTAGTATTTTGAGTTCTAACTGCTATATCATGTTAGTTAAGTTCAAAGGTTCAAACATAATAGGAATGTAGTATTTTTATTTTCTAGATACATCATCAACCTCGAAAGAGTACTAAGAATATCCTATGTACCAGAAAATGAAGAAAATAGCGACTTTTTGGGAACATAAACCTATTGCAAAACATCACTCTATTATTTTCAACCATGTTGTATAATGAAAGAGATGGATTTATGTGTAGCTGCCAAAGACTAGAGCAATTGCATGTATGAGTATGGTTTCATTAGTAATCGCTTTTGCACCTTCATCATCTATTTATTATAATAATCGATTTTTGGAATTTTTACTTTCAAAAAATCATAATTCTGGACCTGCCCAATCGAAAAATATCGAATCGAAGATAAGAAGCACGATATCTAAAACATACTTAAAAATGAAAAAAAGTTGAGGAAATTCATGTCAATATTTTATCCATAACTTGGACTTCTTCTTAAAGATGGACTTTGTAGACAATTTTGACGCTGTCTAATAGATCCACAATAATTAGTGCAAACAGCTTTTTTTGTAGATGCATCATCACATACGGAAACTTGCAGATCTTTGAGTAAGTAAGTTTTATTGTCCCTTTGTGAACATTGCTGTTATAGGACTAGTCAATATCAATTAATTTATGAAATGCTGTTTAATGATGGAGTTCAGTTTTTGTGAAAATAGGGTATTCTCCAATTTTTTAAAATGTATCTAGAAAGTTTCTCGATAACTAATCTATTGATAACGTAATCTCAAAACCACATTTAAAAAAAATTGCGCCTGTAGGTTTTGCCAAAATAATTATTTGAAATTCAAACTATAAAGTTTCCCGCATAAAAGCGGCATGACGTCACGAGTCGTAGCTGTCAATATTCGTCAATATTCAACTAATGAGCTCCAACTTATTATAACTTTGATTACACATTAACTGACATTTAATACATGTAACTAAGCAACAAGCGTGATGTGTATGACTCGTGACGTCACTTCCGTTTTAATTTTCACTTTGAACCTGCAGCATTTAATGCTTTTACTAAAGCACTTTTTAATAAAACTTTTTTGATTGAAATATTTTTAGTGTGCCCAAGTCATTGATAATCGACTTTGCTATGCAATAACGCAGCAATAATCGATATTTAAAAAATTGGAAAATACTCTATTATACCAATTCTAAGTATAAGCAGGTATGAATTTATTTATCATCACTTTTGTTTTCATTTTCACCTTCAAACTCAAGCTTTGTGTGTTATCTTAATTAATTAATATGAGTACAATAACATAGTGTTTTAAATTTGCAGCCTTACCAGAAGAAAAACAACGGATGTGGCTATACGAAGAACTTTTTCGTGTTTAATTTTGTTAATGATCTAAAAACAGCTGTGTTTCACGATATAACAGACGGGATACAGCAGTTGAAGAAAGAAATAGCAGAGTTGAAGAAACTGAAGATGCAAGGAGAAACCGAAGGACAAGCTGGACTTCAACAACCTTTGATTATTCCTCCAGCGCCACAAGCACAAGTTAACATTCCCGTTTCTGAGCCTGCAAATATGTTCTCTTTATCAACAGCAGTAAGTACAATTTATTTTTCTACACCTGTTGTTTTAACTAAAGCAGCTCCAGTAAATGTGGTTATAACATTATCCGATCCTCTACCTAAAACATCAATGGTTCAAACTACTCAAGTTCTATCAGTTACAATTCCTCCACAACATTTAAAAAAAGTCTTCCTAAATCTCAACCTTATAACTATCTAATGACCAGTCTCTGGTACATTTTTACTTAGTTATGGATCCATAACATTCCAAAACTTAACCATTTCTATTGTTTGAAACCGGTTTTTGAACACTTAGGGAATAGATATCTTCGTCAGTAGATAACTATCTTTTAAGAGACTCGCAGTAATTCTTTTACCCAGCACAAGCATTTTAACGTTTACTACAACTCCTTCAATTAACAGTCAACCCCCGCTAATGGAGCGTGTCACTTTGTCATGAAGTTTTATTTTATTCCACAAGGTACGCACAATCGACGGTCCCAAACGTCAAATTACAGTATTACCAAATTACTTTTGTTGTATAAAGTTGTTTGAATTTATTCAAATTTTTTTGAATTGTTTCAACTCACGAACTTCTTTCAAACATATTGTTCGAGCGAACAGTCGAGCGAAAACCACGCCTACCACTCAGGTAGTTGCTTAGCATCATGATACTATAACTTACAAGTAAGTGATACTAATAAGTAAATACTTACAAGTAAATGATACTATAACTTACAAGTAAGTTATAGTATCATGGCTTAGCATCTCTGTCGCCAAATACGGTTTTTTAAAAAGTACTCCCCTCTATAAAAAGCATGACTAGACGTCATGAATTAGAAAAGATAATGAATTAGAAAATATGCGTTTTTTCATACAGTTTACCGCTCTCAAAAAGGACATCTTTTATTATAGCTGGAAGAATTCTCTTAAAAGGTGTTACTTTTTGGTACTAGGTGTTAAAAAATTTTTTATTAAAATAACTATCAAATTAATTTATAGTTTATGATTATTTATAATTTATAGAACAATGTATCTAATGCTCCTGGAACAGCATCTACATCTAATGTATCTGCCCCAGTTCAATTCAGTTCAACTAATGAAAACTGTGAAGGTAAATGAATAGGTAATTTAACTCTCAACAATTGTCATAATATTTATATTTTAGAGTATTTTTTCAACGAACCATTATTTGACAGAAAAGATACGAGAGACATTATTACCACTTTCAGTTTTGAAAATTTAAAATTTGGTTCGACTTTTTTATCCACTGGCTACTTAAGACTTGTGTCTAGTGTACTACAATTGTTAGGTGAACCTTCAAAAGCTGTAATTGTAAGTAAGTAATAATTTTATTTTAATTAGCGCTTATAAACAAATTGATTTTCTAGATTTATAAAGTTGAAGAAGGTGAAGGACTATTAGTTATCGCAGTATAAAACAAAAACTAACTGTTGGGAATCCCAACACAGATCCTCAACATAGTCTTGCTTGCACAGATGGCAAATCTTCAATAATAGTTGCATTTAGTGCCACTTCCATTACAGACAATTTACAATTTGTCTTGTTCTTACAATTTGTCAGAACAGCTGCCAAGTCTTTAACAATTGACACGTCTTCAATAGTTGTCTTGCACAGATGGCAAATCTTCATTCATCAATTACCATAACAATTTATTATTTAAAAAAATGTATGAAATTGGTAATTTGAAGAAAAAAATTAGCGCTCAAATCTCTGTGGGTCGACAGCTTTAATTAAAAAAAAAAAATTATCAAAATCGGTCCAGTAGAAGCACTCTAAAATTAGCGGTGAAGAAAAGGCTTAGCATTTAAAATATATGGATGGAGGATGAAGTTTAGTGTTATACCTTGGTGTTACGATAAGTTTAACAAAGTCAATAGAAACGATAAATATTTAATATTTTAAAAGAACGAATATTTAATAATCCTCAATACATGACCCATCATCCCTCTCAATTTAGTCATTGCATTGGTCAAACTGTCTATCACTCATATCACTTATACCTACCTTATCATTCCAACTATCTTGGAAACAATTACAACGAAAAAAAATAAGTAGATTAAAATTTTTTTTTAATAATTATCGGTGCATGTATAAGAAACAAGTCAAAAAGTCAATTTATTTAATTTTTCCTAAACTTTACCTTATGAAGGAGACTCTCCATACTTTTTGGCAAAGTTATACTTGAAATTTGAAATACAAAAAATGAAATTGCCCATAATGCCCATGAAAACTATAACTGGTTCGGGCATAACGTTCGTCGTTATCGTCGTTTTGGGATTTATTGCTTTACCTCTTTTGATGAAAAGCAAAATTAATTCCGTAAGTTTTAATGCGCGAAAAATAAATTTTTACAAGAAGCCTCAAGCAAAATTTTTCTCTTTTTTAGAATTTAACTCTTAAACCTGGAGGTGACGTGCGAGCTTTATATACCAAAGTGCCTTTTGGGATAGATTTTAAAGTTTATCCTTTGGACATTGCTAAGGATGATTCGCCTGTTGTCGATGAAGTTGGACCTTATTATTTTGAGTGAGTAACATTTTATTAATTTTTCGCACTTTTTAAAAGTTGAAAATTACCTAAATTCGAAAGATTATATTTTTGGGCTTCAATCTTCCTTTAAAAGACTTTTAACTAATTTCATACTGTAATATCTCTATGATTAAATGATAAATCGTTTAGTAATGAACTCTATTACCGCACTAGTGCGGTAACGAGTTTTTGACGTATAATCACACAAAAACCACAAATTTATTAAACAAATATCAAATTATTTATTAAACAATTATACATAACAGTTACGTATTAAATAATTATGTATCATAATTATTATCGGCGGCAGCAACCAAAAACGTCAACAATCAAAGCCACTTTCATCATCAAAAACTGGCCATCATCTGCATCACCTAAAAATTTACTTATATCTTCTTTTGAAAAAGTTTTCGATTTTTTAGGTTTGTATCCTTCGGAAATTCTTTTAAGAAAAGCTATTAACTGATTAAATTTGCTAATATCCATATTCTTTTTTATTGAAATGGTTGTCCTTAACATAGAATAATGTGTCCATAATGTACTCGGCTTTAGAGATTTTGATTTCTCAGAAAAATACGCAAGAAGTACCTTTTCCGATAAAGCCATTATTTTCTTCGCCGTACACCAATTATCAAATTTTTTGTATTTCAGTTCGTATCTAATTTTTGATTTTGCTGGAATCAATGTCGGTATAGCACCATTCGCTGCTGCTTCAATATCTGAAGGTAAACTGTCTTCGGATTCACACATTTTTTAAATATTTGAATTTTTCCCGTGTAATTTATTCACATAAAATGGCGAACTACTAATGGTAACTAATGTGGTAACTAACACAACAGATTATAGATTTATATATTCAGAAATAGATGGCCGAGTCCCCACTCTAAATGGTAACCATGTTTTAGTTCTTACCACTATCGTTGTTGGCGCTGCCAACAAATTTGGTGCTTGGGGTGCTTGTAATAATAATAATAATTTTTGCTAAATTTAACTCGTTATTTTTCGTAAGTGATCGTATTATGACCACCTCTTCATTTTTTGAACTTCCTGTGAAAATTAAAATAAAATAACTGTTCTTTTTTTTGTTATATATTTATTAACTAGTTGCTACAAAAATTAACGTAACAACTTGGTTTAACATTATTTACTACATTTCTACAAATTGGTCATTGCTCAACTTTGTTTTAAATTGGGTGTTTCCACAATCAACTAAGTATCAACTTAAACTTGCTTTCAATTAGGTTTTCATCCGATTTCTCTACGATGCCAATGTATTAACCAAGTTAAACCGTTTTGAAAATAGTAACTCTTCGTTTACACTCCTCGTCGAACACATCATTTATCATGCACTAAAATTTGCTCTTATTAACTTCATGATTTGAAGTTAATAAGAAGTTTCACGCCATACCGTGATGGTGGTAAGAACTACCTACCCCCCTACCGATGATGGTAACCTACGTCTCACCCTAGCTCCCGCATCTATTGTAGAATATATCTCAGTTATCTGTGACTAACACAAAATAAACAAAAAAGTAAATTCATTCCACTATAGTTCAGTTTCACAAATGTAGACAGTTATGTCATTTATAGAATAAAGACGAGATTACATCGAGATTTTTCGGTACAGCATTATGAACAATCGTTCGTACTCGGATCCACTTCTACTACTAAGCTTCTGTCAGCTTCTGTCAAATTATAGTAAAGTACGTTATTCTATTAAAGCGGTACGTGTTTTCTGCATCTATCTCAATAGAAGCCGCGCTATAGCTAGCTAAATTTTGTGAACACATATTAAGATGAGTCACTATCTATAATTGTGAGATTGGAGTATAGATTTTAACGAAACTTGAAGCAGCCTACTTTTGCTGCTAAGATTGTCAAATTTATTAAACGTCAAAATTTAAATAATTTATTTCTAGTTAATTTTATGAAATTAGATAAAACATTGTACTTAACTTGTTTCGTATTTTCATATTACGATACTCGATGAGTTATCAAACTCGGCTAAAGCTTCGTTTGACAAATTTTCCCATCTCGTATCGTAATATGAAGTAATACGAAACATGTTACGTAAATAACTATTACTTGTTACTCAATTGTAAAACGTCATTTAACCAAGCTGTCTATAACCTTTGAAAATCAATGTTTACAAGTTTGACTTTCAAAGCTTTCTAAAAACAATTTAGGGACATTTTTGACGCTACTGACAGCTGACAGAAATTATTTAATTATAATTTAATTAATTTGTAAGTGAATTAAGCATGAGTAACAAGTAAAGTATTATACATTACACGCCAGGTAACTGTTTTAACTGGCGCAAAGAGGATTATGACTGGCGAGCCGCCCCGGCGAGCCTGTCACCTCTTACCTCTTACCCCCACCTCTTACCCCTTACCTCTTTACCTGGCTTGTAATGTTAAATACTATAACTTGCTATAACTCCACCTTTCAGGTTTGAAAAATATTTTTGTTTCAAATATTGCATATACAGGGTGTATCCGAAGTAGGTGGACAAACTTCAAGGAGACGTTCCTTGCCTAAAATGAAGGTACCCGTATTTTTTTGTTTTGGTCAATTCCAATTTTTGACCGGTGTAGGAGCCCCTAACCGCGGGCCCCCTAAAACACTATTTTGTTAACACTTTAGAAACCTCTTAACCGATTTTAATAAAATTTGGTATGGGAACTAACAAAGTGAATTAACATAAGTACCATATCCGACTTTTATAAAAGTCGCTAGAGGGCGCTAGTTACGGTCAACTGATCTTGGTTTTTCTGCAATAACTTTTTTGGTCAAAACATTTTTCAATTTTTTTATTGCATAATTAAATGTACAATTTCATTATCTAAAAAAAAGTATTTTTGATCTTTTTCGTAAGATACACAATTAGAAAGAAAAAGACGAAAAATACAGGCCGAATGCATAAATTTTGAACTATTTTCTCCGATTTTCTCAATCAAAAGATGTCAGAAAGCTTATTTTTTCATTTTTAAAGATTGTGTTACAATTTCTAAAGTAAAATTGCTTTAAAATTAGAGGAATTATAAATACAAACTTTAAAAATGAAAAATCAATTTTCCGACTATCTTTTGATTGAGAAAATAGTTCAAAATTCTGGCAATCGGTCGGTATTTTTCGTCTTTTTCTCAAAAACTGTGTATCTTAGGAAAAAGATACACACACACACTTTTTTAAGATAATGAAATTTTACATTTAATTATGAAATAAAAATATTAAAAAATGTTTCGGCAAAAAAAGTTATTACAGAAAAACCAAGAACAGTTGTACGTAACTAGCGTCCTCTAGCGATTTTAACAAAAGTAGGATATGGTACTTATACCACTTTGTTAGTTTTTATACCAAATTTTATTAAAATCGGTTAAGGGATTTCTAAAATGTTAACAAAATAGTGTTTTAGGGGGCCCTCTGTTAGGGGCTCCCACACCGGTTAAAAATTGGAATTAACCAAAACAAAAAAATACGGGTACCTTAATTTTAGGTAAGGAACGTCTCCTTGAAGTTTGTCCACCTACTTCGGATACACCCTGTATAAAGGACAAAATTATCTACCAGGAGCGTATAAACAAATTTCATTACATTGCTTAATTATCACACAGGAAAAAATCAAAGTTTAAAAAAACTTTTGTACTTTAACTTTTTCTCACTTTCCGTGCCTCTCCCCACTCTAACTGCTTAACGAATGTTCTGGCGTTACTTCGAGTTTCAAAAATTAATAGAGTATCAAATTAGTTATCAATAGCACATAAAATAATTTGATTACATTGCATATTTATCCCACAGGAATAAATCAAAATTTAAAATTATTTGAACATTGACTTTTTCTCACATTCCATGTCTCTCCCGACTCTAGGTCTTTGACGAATGTTCTGGCGTTAATTTGACTTCCAAACATTGATAAAGCATACAATTAGCTACCAGCAGCCCTTAACATAATTTGATTACATTGCATAAATACCCTACAGTTATAAATCAAATTTAAAAAATCTTTTGATCATTGACTTTTTCTCACTTTCCGTGTCTCTTCCCACTCTAGCTCCTTCACGAATGTTCTGGCGTTAATTTGACTTTCAAAAATTGATAGAGCCTTAAATTAGCTACCAGTAGCCCTTAAAATAAGTTGATTACATTGCATAGTTTTCCACAGGAGTAAAGCAAAGATTAAAAAATTCTTGGACATGAACTTTTTCTCACTTTCCGTGTCTCTCCCGTCTCTAGCTCCTTAACAAATGTTGTATCGTTAATTTCCCTTGCAACAATTAATAGAGCATAAAATTAGCTACCAGTAGTTTATAAAATAATTTGATTACATTGCATAAGTTTCCTACAGGAATAAATCAAAGTTTAAAAAAATTTTGGACATTGACTTTTTCTCAGTTTCCATGTCTCTTCCGAGTCTAGTTACTTAACGAATGTTCTGGCGTTAATTTAACTTCCAAAAATTGATAAAGCATAAAATTAGCTACCAATAGCATATAATAGTAGTTGTTTAATTAGGAGTAAAAATGTCACTTTTTTAGGCTAGTTTTAGACGAAACGAAGTTGAGTCTGACAAACCCTACTGACTAGCCTAAAACAAGTATTTTTACTCCGTATGAAACATTTAATTTTTTCTTCAAACGTAAAACTTAGAAAAACCAAAAATAAAAATTTTTGAAGTGTCGCCATCTCTTGAAAATTATTTGTAGTTCAATTGTCAAATATTTTTAAAAATTAACTTTAACTTGTAAAAAGAAGCTAATTATTAAACACAACGAATAAATTATAACAGAAAATTTATAAAAACATTAACTTTTTACATTACAAATGCTTAGAAATATCATTTTACGTTACAATTTGTTGTAAATATTTAGGATTAGAAATTACTTTTACCTCCTAGGAGGCAGAAGTTCACTTTTACCTCCTAGGATGTAAAAGTAGAACTTCAACCTTACTTATTTAGTAACAAAATGTCAATTTTTTTTGACGTTAGAAGAAAAAATAATTTAATTACATTACATAATTATCGCACTTCACACAGGAATAAATCTAAGTTTAAATAATTTTTTGGACATTTACTTTTTCCCACTTTCCTTGTCTCTCCCGACTCTAGGTCCTTAACAAATGTTCTAGAGTTAATTTAACTTTTGAAACTTTTTTCTGTTGTTGAAATTTTCTTTAATTTATAAGATATCAAACTAAATTGTAATATAAAAAACTTCCTCGTATGGCCACATCCGTTGTTTTAGTATTAAATTTACTTTTATGTTAATACAGGGTGAATCCTAACGTAGGGATCAAACTGATAGGGCACCTAAAGGGAACCAAAATATAATTTTTTTTAAAGTAAACCTTTAATCAAAATCGAATAACAACAAAGTTACATGGGTTTTAAGTTCTTATAAATTAATGCCCACCTATTGAGTACCGCTGAGCATATACAAAATAACCTATTTAATTTCTGACATTTGATTAATTTTGACGTACATGATTGAATTAAATAAATCAGCGGTTTCCAATAAGTGAGCACCCAAGCTGAGTATTTTAAAGAACAATTTAAATAGGCATAACTTTCATCTTATAAAAATTTTACTAAAATTTTAACTGAACTTCGTTGAAATAATTCTCAAATATTCCAAATTTGAATTCAAATCGTAAGTCATTACTCTATTTTTAATAAAAAATGCTCAGGTTTACAAAAACTTAAAACCCATGTAACTTTGTTGTTATTCGATTTTAATTAAAAGTTTATTTAAAAAAAAAATTATAGTTTGGTCTCCTTTAGGTCCCCTATCAGTTTGATCCGTACGTTAGGATTCACCCTGTATATTACATGCTTTATAAAAAATAAAAAAATTAATAAAAAAAATTTTTTTTAAATTGCTATCCTCCGGGATCGAACCTAGGACTTCTGCGTGTAAGCAGAATTTTTAGGTATAAATACACTAACTAAAATCTAATTTATTTTTTTTTTAATTTGGCTTAAATTGAAGCTCAAAATATACATTATTATATTTCTTCAGAAAGCTAATTTTAGGAGCTTTCAAAATATTGAAAAATATACAGGGTGTTCTATTTAAATTAAGAAATTTGATCCCATTTCCGGTTAAACCGGAAATCAAAATATAAAGTGTTTGGTTTGTGTAAATAGTAAACAAATTTAATGTTTTGCAACTCCTTTTCTGAAGACTTCTACTATAAAACGAAGGACAGAGGTGCTAGAGGCGCAATACTTCGACGAAAAACGTCAGAAAAAAATTTTTTTTCATACAAAAATAATTTTTGCGGACGGAAATCTCGAATACTATAAGGTATAGGAAAAAAATGAATAGAAACAATCTTGTAGAAAATTTGATAGCCTTTCATTTTGCTAAGAATAATTTTTTCTAAGGATCCATCAATTTCTAGATATAAGCAAAAACCCCAAAAAGAAGACTTTCCATTCCCCCTTTCCTTAGCTACGTAGCTAGGTCTGGGGACGTTTAGTATTTTTACCCCCTAACTTATTCAAACACATTTGTGATTAAAAAAACTCCACTCTCTTCCATTTTCCTTCGTTGAATAGATTATAATGCCAACTTTTTATTTTCTAGCTCATATTATTCTTGATGGAAATTTGAATAAGGAGCCCTATAAATAATTCTACAAGGAAGTTAGTAAAAAAGTAACTCTAGCAACCTCCTACAAGATCACCTTATTATGAAGAATAAAATGAAGGAAATGTATTTATGTGAAGAAATCCAAAATGAGAGCTTTTACACAAATTATAAGTAAGTATGCCTTTATTAATTAATACTTTTCTACCTTTACCTTCAATCATATTTTTTTGTAATCCTCATTTATGTTGAATTTCGCAGGTTTATAGCAAGTACTAATGAATTAGAAGTTCTACTACGTATTGTTGAAAATCAAACAGAATAGGTATTTACGCAAAAAAAAGTTTGGACTTCAATCGTGAGCTGGAGACGTTCTTTTGTATGGCACCAGAACGTATGGCGACATTTCTTCTGATTATTTTGTATTTCAAAGTTACTTTCCTAAGCTAACTTGACAAGTTGTAATACCTATTCCAAAATAAATTGAAGCAGTATATTAAACACATCATAAAGAATCAATTAAAAGATCAGATTGTAAGTAACAACCTGCCAATTTATTTTTTAATTAAATTTTTTCTTTATATTTTAAAACAAAAACTTTTCATGAGAGAGTACTAAACTTAAAACAAAGTGTTTTGTTAAAGAATATTCAAATTATTAATATACAAAACGATTAATTGAAATATTTTATTTTGCAGACTTTTGGATCTACAATTAATTAGTGTGTGAAAAAATTGTGGGGAAAATTTTCAAGCTGCAGAGAGAAAACGTTTCGTGATAATTGAATGTAACTAGAATTATGAAGAAACTTTATTAAGGCTTATTTTGTGGATTTGGTTTAAGAAGAGAAAAGTTCAAGATTTTTGTACTTCTGTTTCTGATAATGATAACTGTATTATTGTATTACCTACTAAGTGGCATTTTGTAAATTAGTTAAAGAAGAACTTGAAATCATCTGTATTGTAAACGCACAACAAGAAATTTAGATCTTTTAACTACTAATACAATATCCGTTATTAAATTAGATACTAATTCGTTAAAGTAATGCTATTGAAAGTATACTTGCAATTTAGACCAATCTAATAAAGATGTAATTTTTATATATGGTAATTAAGAATTAGCTACAGCCAACTACAGCGTAGATACAACTAGTGTATGAGATTTTTGCGAATTAATTCTAAGTAATTTAAAGCTACTAATATCATCTTAATTCTGTAATTAAGTATAATTTGGATAATAAGTTTGATAATATTTTAATAATGTTCGCATGGTATAAATTAATAAATTTATAATTAAGTTGAAGAATTTATGAATTATGTCATTTTGTAAAAATTTCATCTACTTTTGTTTAAACTGAATTGTACTGCTACTGATAATATGTATAGTCTTAAAAATCAAAAATGTATTATTAGATAGCTCAAGGGGTAGGTAAACAACTAATCTAATTACTCCAGTTTACTAAAAAATAGTTACAGCTAATTTATTTTAAAAACAAGAACTATCGTAATCACTAATCAGAGACGGATTATGCATAAGATCACACTAGTCATGGCTCAGGGGTAACTAAATCGTTTTGATTCTATGCTGACTTCCAAATTAATTCGTTAGGTAATTTTTAAAAATTTGGGATAACTACAATAGTGTCACAACTATTATTTGCTAAAATTAATGTAAATTAAAATATCTAATGGCTTTCACAAGTATTTACTATGGCCCTATTATAATAGTTAACATTTTTCGTTTTGACAAATAATACTAAATTTTTCTCCAAATGACTAATTTAGCCATAATTTAATATTTAAGATTATTAAATGTCTATGTGTTTATTGTAAACTTAAGTTAAATTTACCTATATGTTAATAGTTCCATTATTTTCTTAATTAAAACAATTTTATTTAAAAGAATTGAAGATTTAACCTTGCTATTTAGGCCACCCAACTTACACATTAAAACGACGTACTTTATATCGTTAAAGCGACACACTATATTTATGTACATTAATAATATAAATTATACTTAAATGCTATTGGCTAATATTTAAAAGTAGGGACGATCACGCCCATTAAAAGTCTATATAAGTCTGAGTTTCGCCACAAGTTTAGATTCTTATCAGCAACACAGATCTTCAATTTTTAGAAATTTAAGGGTTACTCGAGTTGAAAATCAACTTTGAGTTTTTGAATTTTTTTTTCTTGGAAGTTGTTTCTGGTATTGTTCTGAGTAACCACACCTAATTTTAAAGCAATTAATGTAATAATAAATTATTTATTTAAACTTTTGTAAAATTGTTTAAACACAATTTGTAAGGTTCTCATATGAACACTAAACTTTAAGTTTTGGATTTTTTGATAATTGAAAGTTCTTTTTAATTATTTTTTATAAAAGTATTAAAATTATTTTACTGATGTTTTTTTAATTTAGTAAAACTGGCAGAAAAACATTTTTAATTTGTTTCTTTTGTGTGATATTGTATGTTAAGCACTAATGTAATAACGATTCCTGCAGATCTGAAGATACACGAAAAAAAAACATACACAGGAAAATTATAACAGCAGTGTTTTTTATCATGTTATTTTATAATTTTGAGTTATATTGAAAATTGTATACTGGCTACAATCACTAATTAATTGTAAATTATAATTATAATAATATCTATTAAATATTGATGTATTATTTACTTAATAAAGAAAATACGATTATTAATTAGCTTTTTTTAAATTTCTCTCTTTACCCACACTTTATACCAAATTTTCAGATTTGGTAATTCGTGTTCATTTAGTTACAGTTTTCATTAGAGGATTGATAATGAAATTTTGATTGATAGGGGTCTTTATATAACGTCTCCACTACTCCTATAATTTATTTCATCCTTCTATATCTTCTAGATCAAAAGTTGTGAGCAAATATATCAGCTTATTTGTACATTAAAAATGTCGAAAAGTGTTTTTATACTAAATTTTTGATACAGAAGAGATAGAGGGACAAAATAAAATATTTGTGTAAAAATCAGCTTATTTTGACATAAAATATGTCCAAATGTATCCAAATTTGTTAAGAATTAGTCTATAAACCAATTGATGTATTAGGAGAGCAGAAGTGTTATAGGATATCACTAAAAATAAAAATATTAAATTAAATTCCCAAAGAGCTTTATGTAAAAGCTTTTATCGAAAGCTTATCTTGTTATGTGAAGATAAGGCCTTGCATTTAATGCTCTTTTAAAATAATATTTTTATTTTTAGTAATATCTTATAATACTTCTGCTCTCCTAATACATCAATTGGTTTATATACTCATGGTTAGCAAATTTTAACAAATTTGGACACATTTGGACATTTTTTATGTCAAAATATGTTGAGTTTTACACTAAACTTTTGGTATAGAAGAGATAGAGGGACAAAATAAAATATTTGTGTAAAAATCAGCTTATTTTGACATAAAATATGTCCAAATGTGTCCAAATTTGTTAAGAATTATTCTATAAACCAATTGATGTATTAGGAGAGCAGAAGTGTTATAGGATATCTATAAAAATAAAAATATTAAATTAAATTCGCAAAGAGCTTTATGTAAAAGCTTTTATCGAAAGTTTATCTTGTTATGTGAAGATAAGGCCTTGCATTTAATACTCTTTTAAATTAATATTTTTATTTTTAGTAATATCTTATAATACTTCTGTTCTCCTAATACATCAATTGGTTTATATACTCATGGTTAGCAAATTTTAACAAATTTGGACACATTTGGACATTTTTTATGTCAAAATACGTTGAGTTTTACACTAAACTTTTGGTATAGAAGAGATAGAGGGACAAAATAAAATATTTGTGTAAAAATCAGCTTATTTTGACATAAAATATGTCCAAATGTGTCCAAATTTGTTAAGAATTAGTTTATAAACCAATTGATGTATTAGGAGAGCAGATAGTTATAGGAAATCACTAAAAATAAAAATATTAAATTAAATTCCCAAAGAGCTTTATGTAAAAGCTTTTATCGAAAGCTTATCTTGTTATGTGAAGATAAGGTCTTGCATTTAATGCTCTTTTAAAATAATATTTTTATTTTTAGTAATATCTTATAATACTTCTGCTCTCCTAATACATCAATTGGTTTATATACTCATGGTTAGCAAATTTTAACAAATTTGGACACATTTGGACATTTTTTATGTCAAAGTACGTTGAGTTTTACACTAAACTTTTGGTATAGAAGAGATAGGGGGACAAAATAAAATATTTGTGTAAAAATCAGCTTATTTTGACATAAAATATGTCCAAAGGTGTCCAAATTTGTTAAGAATTAGTCTATAAACCAATTGATGTATTAGGAGAGCAGAAGTGTTATAGGATATCACTAAAAATAAAAATATTAAATTAAATTCCCAAAGAGCTTTATGTAAAAGCTTTTATCGAAAGCTTATCTTGTTATGGAAGATAAGGCCTTGCATTTAATGCTCTTTTAAATTAATATTTTTATATTTAGTAATATCTTATAATACTTCTGTTCTCCTAATACATCAATTGGTTTATATACTCATGGTTAGCAAATTTTAACAAATTTGGACACATTTGGACATTTTTTATGTCAAAATACATTGAGTTTTACACTAAACTTTTGGTATAGAAGAGATAGAGGGACAAAATAAAATATTTGTGTAAAAATCAGCTTATTTGGACATAAAATATGTCCAAATTTGTCCAAATTTGTTAAGAATTAGTTTATAAACCAATTGATGTATTAGGAGAGCAGATAGTTATATGAAATCACTAAAAATAAAAATATTAAATTAAATTCCCAAAGAGCTTTATGTAAAAGCTTTTATCGAAAGCTTATCTTGTTATGTGAAGATAAGGTCTTGCATTTAATGCTCTTTTAAAATAATATTTTTATTTTTAGTAATATCTTATAATACTTCTGCTCTCCTAATACATCAATTGGTTTATATACTCATGGTTAGCAAATTTTAACAAATTTGGACACATTTGGACATTTTTTATGTCAAAGTACGTTGAGTTTTACACTAAACTTTTGGTATAGAAGAGATAGGGGGACAAAATAAAATATTTGTGTAAAAATCAGCTTATTTTGACATAAAATAATTATGTCCAAATGTGTCCAAATTTGTTAAGAATTATTCTATAAACCAATTGATGTATTAGGAGAGCAGAAGTGTTATAGGATATCTATAAAAATAAAAATATTAAATTAAATTCGCAAAGAGCTTTATGTAAAAGCTTTTATCGAAAGTTTATCTTGTTATGTGAAGATAAGGCCTTGCATTTAATACTCTTTTAAATTAATATTTTTGTTTTTAGTAATATCTTATAATACTTCTGTTCTCCTAATACATCAATTGGTTTATATACTCATGGTTAGCAAATTTTAACAAATTTGGACACATTTGGACATTTTTTATGTCAAAATACGTTGAGTTTTACACTAAACTTTTTGTATAGAAGAGATAGAGGGACAAAATAAAATATTTGTGTAAAAATCAGCTTATTTTGACATAAAATATGTCCAAAGGTGTCCAACATTGTTAAGAATTAGTCTATAAACCAATTGATATATCAGGAGAGCAGAAGTGTTATAGGATATCACTAAAAATAAAAATATTAAATTAAATTCGCAAAGAGCTTTATGTAAAAGCTTTTATCGAAAGCTTATCTTGTTATGTGAAGATAAGGCCTTGCATTTAATGCTCTTTTAAATTAATATTTTTATTTTTAGTAATATCTTATAATACTTCTGTTCTCCTAATACATCAATTGGTTTATATACTCATGGTTAGAAAATTTTAAGAAATTTGGACACATTTGGACATTTTTTATGTCAAAATACATTGAGTTTTACACTAAACTTTTGGTATAGAAGAGATAGAGAGACAAAATAAAATATTTGTGTAAAAATCAGCTTATTTGGACATAAAATATGTCCAAATGTGTCCAAATTTGTTAAGAATTATTCTATAAACCAATTGATGTATTAGGAGAGCAGAAGTGTTATAGGATATCTATAAAAATAAAAATATTAAATTAAATTCGCAAAGAGCTTTATGTAAAAGCTTTTATCGAAAGTTTATCTTGTTATGTGAAGATAAGGCCTTGCATTTAATACTCTTTTAAATTAATATTTTTATTTTTAGTAATATCTTATAATACTTCTGTTCTCCTAATACATCAATTGGTTTATATACTCATGGTTAGCAAATTTTAACAAATTTGGACACATTTGGACATTTTTTATGTCAAAATACGTTGAGTTTTACACTAAACTTTTGGTATAGAAGAGATAGAGGGACAAAATAAAATATTTGTGTAAAAATCAGCTTATTTTGACATAAAATATGTCCAAAGGTGTCCAAATTTGTTAAGAATTAGTCTATAAACCAATTGATATATTAGGAGAGCAGAAGTGTTATAGGATATCACTAAAAATAAAAATATTAAATTAAATTCGCAAAGAGCTTTATGTAAAAGCTTTTATCGAAAGCTTATCTTGTTATGTGAAGATAAGGCCTTGCATTTAATGCTCTTTTAAATTAATATTTTTATTTTTAGTAATATCTTATAATACTTCTGTTCTCCTAATACATCAATTGGTTTATATACTCATGGTTAGAAAATTTTAAGAAATTTGGACACATTTGGACATTTTTTATGTCAAAATACATTGAGTTTTACACTAAACTTTTGGTATAGAAGAGATAGAGAGACAAAATAAAATATTTGTGTAAAAATCAGCTTATTTGGACATAAAATATGTCCAAATGTGTCCAAATTTGTTAAGAATTAGTTTATAAACCAATTGATGTATTAGGAGAGCAGATAGTTATAGGATATCACTAAAAATAAAAATATTGAATTAAATTTGCAAAGAGCTTTACGTAAAAGCTTTTATCACAAGCTCAAAACTTATCTTGTTATGTGAAGATATGGCAGTGTATTTAATGCCTTTTTAAATAAATTTAATAAATATTATTACGACATCTTCTTGCACTTCTATTTTCCTGTCACGAAGTCGCGAAAATTGAAATTTTCGACATTTTCTTGTCCTTGCTAAACTCTCATAAGAGCTGTTTTTACCATTTTCAGCTTTATTAGAACCCTTTTGACTAGTTTAAATAGTATAGTCGATAGAGTAAAGTTAATTACTTCTTATACGTAATTAACATCCCGTAACATAACATCCAGTAAAATTTGAGCTTTCATTTGAACATCTCTGAAAGAACCAGCAACAATAATTTGCATAATACTTCATAGAGACATGGGGTCGCCAAAAATAATAACTAGAATTTTGGGGGTCGCGAACCAAAAAGGTTGAGAAACGCTGATTTAAGATAATTAATTTAATTAACAATGAATTTCTATTTGAATATTTTTTATACAAATAAAAGAATTACAAAGTTGGTTAAATTACTTTTTTATTCGATATCTACTAATTAAGCATACAAATTTAATTTTAAGAACAATTATAAATTGCAAGTAAAAGCAATTAAACAAATTAGTATAAATAGGTACATTCATTTCAAAAATACAATGTTTTTATAAACAGTGGTGTAGCAACTTTTTCGTTCCTCCTGAAGAACATTTTGGTATCCCTTAAAAGGAAACGTTCTTGTTAATGTTTGTATAGAAATACATTTTTTTTAATTCTTCGTGGACCCTCTCTACACTGTATGATGTGCAGGGGTAGTTATAACAGTTTTACAACTACAAACAATAAAAAAAGTATCATTAAAATAATTTAATAAATAATCTTAAAAATAAATAAAATAACATCAAAATGATGTTTAAATTACAAAATAATACAAAACCCAAAGTATATTGTTCATATTATGAGAACTTACAACTTGTGTTTAAAAGTTTTACA
Source organism: Malthinus seriepunctatus (assembly GCA_963924605.1). Taxonomy (NCBI): domain Eukaryota; kingdom Metazoa; phylum Arthropoda; class Insecta; order Coleoptera; family Cantharidae; genus Malthinus; species Malthinus seriepunctatus. The sequence continues at coordinate 16,920,841 of OZ004600.1, forward strand.
AAATTATAAATAATTCATTTATTAGTATATTAATTGCGTTAAAATTAGATGTAGTTACTCAGAACAATACTAGGAACAACTTCCAAGACTAAAAAATTCAAAAAATCAAAGTTGATTTTCAACACGAGTAACCCTTAAATTTCTAAAAATTGAAGATCTGTGTTGCTGATAAGAATCTAAACTTGTGGCGAAACTCAGACTTATATAGACTTTTAATGGGCGTGATCGTCCCTACTTTCAAATATTAGCCAATAGCATTTAAGTATAATTTATATTATTAATGTAGATAAATATAGTGTGTCGCTTTAACGATATAAAGTGCGTCGTTTTAATGTGTAAGTTGGGTGGCCTATATAGCAAGGTGAAATCTTCAATTCTTTTAAATAAAATTGTTTTAATTATGAAAATAATGGAACTATTAACATATAGGTAAATTTAACTTAAGTTTACAATAAACACATAGACATTTAATAGACTTAAATATAAAATTATGGCTAAATTAGTCATTTGGAGAAAAATCTTCAATTCTTTTAAATAAAATTGTTTAATTTAAAAAAATAATGGGATTATTAACATTTTTGTAAATATAACTGAACTTAACAATAAATATTAGAGTAGTAATTGAGAAATTGCATTACATAAAACATGTGTGAATGTTAATTACTAATTATACGTACTTTTAAGTAAATTATGAAAACGCTTTTTTAGACGATCTTTAAAAAAAACAAAATTGAAGTTATGAGATGAGAAAATGAACATCAAATAGTTACTGGAGACAAGGCCTTAATAAGAAATGACTAATTCGTAACTTATAACTCTAATAATGATAATTTTTTATTTTAAAATGTAAAATCTGTAAGTTTTATTCTTCTAATAAATTGGGGGAGTAGATTACTCCTTCATGCAATAAACTAGTGATAGTGATCTGTCAATACGTTAACATTTAGCTGTAGTTTGCTTTAGACTTTCTGGGTCATGTAAATTGAACTGACTGAATAGAAAATAACTCAATTTAAAAAAAAGTACATAATCCTTTTTCTGTATGACCTACAGAAGGGTAAACATTAATGAAATATTCTTATATCCCATCATAATTCCACATTACTTGTAATCAAAAAATTTCATGTAATCTTAATAGTTAAGTTACCTAGAGTAGCGTTTCTCGAACTAAGGGTCGCATAAAATTTTATGAGGGTCGCGACTACAAGACAAATCTACAGTAAAATTTGGGCTTTTATTTGTACATCTCTGAAAGAACCAGCAACAACAATTTACATAAAACTTTCAGAACGACCGACGGTCGTATATAATAACTAGAATTTGGGGGGTCGTAGGTCGAGAAATGCCGACCTAGAGTAAATTCACAATTTACACAATTTACAAATCTTACACATTTTACACATAGTACACTAACTACTTCTAAATTACAATATAACTAATTTCAATTAGATTTCTATTGAATTTGAATTAGCTACAAATATTCTATGTCAAATCCAACATCATTAACATGATTAATTTATAACTAAAAACGGACATTACCTATGTTATTAATTTAAAAAAATTCTATTCGTACAATTGGTAATGAAAGCTGATTTCCAGCTCTCTTTTAATTACTTTACAAAACATCGTTTAGTGAACAATTAGATTTATTACAAATTAAAGTAAAAAAATCTTAAACTTAATCATTTCTCTCTCATTAAATAATAAATCCATAACCTTTAATGCAATTCTGTCGTAATAGTCGTAATAGACTTCGAAATCGCACGGCGTCCTTCCGAAAAAAGCATTTCAAAGATCATTTACCCGTTTTCTTTAACGTTTTATTTAATTCCTCAACTTCTAAACGTCGGATCGTAATAAAAAAATATGGGATTATGGAAAATTGACAGACGATGAATTCTAGACTAAAAATGTATAGTTTGGTTTAGTAGCTTTGGAGATAAAACTTCTTAAGCACCAATTGCGAACCAAATGTTGTTTTATTCAGTGCATTGCAAAGAAGTAATCAAAAAATCTTTTGTTCATGTAAAAGATACTACTTGATGAGTAGAATGGATTTGCCAAATTTGAGATCCACAAGTACAACCAAAGAGCCAAAAAGTGCATAGGAAGTTAGAAATTGTAACGATTGCCATTTAATGCGATCATAATAATAAAAACAAATTCTTTTTTCTTCAAACGTCAAAAAAAGTTGACATTTTGTTACTCAACAAGTAAGGTTAAAGTCCTACTTTTACATCCTAGGAGGTAAAAGTAAATTCTAACCCTAAATATTTACAACAAATTGTAACGTAAAATGATATTTCTAAGCATTTGTAATGTAAAAAGGTAATGTTTTTATAAATTTTCTGATATAATTTATTCGTTGCGTTTAATAATTAGCTTCTTTTTACAAGTTAAAGTTGATTTTTTAATATATTTGACAATTGAACTACAAATAATTTTCAAGAGATGGCGACACTTCAAAAATTTTTATTTTTAGTTTTTCTAAGTTCTACGTTTGAAGAATAAAGTAAAATTTTTCATACGGAGTAAAAATGTCACTTTTTTTAGGCTAGTCAGTAGGGCTTGTGAGACGAAACGAAGTTGAGTCTGACCACTACCACAAACCACCACCACCCTAAATAAAGTGACATTTTTACTCCTAATCAAACAATCTACTATTCATTTATCGCGATCGCATTAAATGACAACCCTTACAAATTTTGATTTTCTGAGCAGTTTTGGCTGTTTGGTTGTACTTGAGGATCTCAACTTTGGCAAGTCCATTCTGCTCATGAAGTAGTATCTTTTACATGAACAAAAGAATTTTTGATTACTTCTTTGCTATGCACTGAAGAAAACAATTTTTGGTTCGCATTTGGTGCTTAAGAATAAGTTGCTTTTACCTAAACTCCCCAGCAAAATACTTGAAACAGTCCTCATGGCTTAACTTGAGGTATTCAATCTGAAACAATGCAAAAAATTTTATATTTTTGAATAACACAAAGTAATTTTAATAGTTTTACGGCCATGCGGTCTACTATATTGAAAATTTTTAATTATGTTGAGGGTACATCTACAAACAGTATTTATCCACACTCTTAACCCTGCAGAGCATACGTGAGCAAAAAAAAATTTATATTTTGGAAAAATACAAAGGACCCCGCACTTTTTATATGGTAAAACGGTTTCGGTCAAATTTGATAAAATTTTGGTAAGTTGTAGATTTTTCCCTTCTGAACAAGAGTTTCAATGGGCGCAAACATCTAGACCCCTACGTTTCTGAGATAGAGGCCTCCAAAGCTCTTAAGATAGCTATCCTGATAAATTAATGTAGCACATATTTTTTGTTATATAGAAATATAAACTGTACCAGATGGTAGAGTTGACCAATACTAATAACTTTTGTTATTTCAATTTTGAAAAACGGCGCTTGGTTTTTTTAATATGAAGGATTTATTGATTTTTAATTTTTTATGGCAGCATCCCTGTTTTTTGAGTTAGGAAAAAAATAAAAAGATTTATGTAATCTACTAAAAAAGTTCTACAAATAATGTTAATTGTCTTTTATTATATCTCTCACCGTTTCAAAATGGCGGCGACGCAAAAAGTAGTTCAAAATCTTATTTCTCTGCCGCCACTCCATTAATTTTTGTCTAATGAATTTTATTTAATTGTTCGAGGCCCTTTTATCAACTTTTGTGCAAAACATTTTTTTCTATTTCTATTAAGGGTTGGCCACACTACATGATTTCTCCTAGGAGAAGTCATATGAGAAGTCATATGACTTCTCCTATAATAAATCATAGCAAAATAATAACCAAAAATAATAGGGAATTTTTAGAATAAAACTGTTAGTTATTTACCATATTTGGGGTAAATAACCAAATATAGTAAATAACCAACAGTTTTATGTGAAAATTCCCTATTATTTTGCTATGACCGAGCTTATTATTTAGCTATGATTTCTCATAGGAGAAGTCATATGACTTCTCCTATGAGAAATCATGTAGTGTGAACCAGCTTTTAGAAAAAAACTAACTCAAAAAACAAAGATTAAAAATAAAAAATAAAAAATCAATAAATCCACCATATTAAAAAAACCAAGCGTCGTTTTGCAAAATTGAAATAAGGAAAGTTATTGGTCAACTCTACCACCTGGTACAGTTTATATTTCTATATAACAAAAAATATGTGCTACATTAATTTATCAGGATAGCTATTTTAAGAGCTTTGGCGGCCTCTATCTCAGAAACGTAGGGGTCTAGATGTTTGCCCCATTGAGACTTTTGTTCAGAAGGGAAAAATCTACAACTTACCAAAATTTTATCAAATTTGACCGAAACCGTTTTTCCATATAAAAAGTGCGGGGTCCTTTCAAGTTCTGCGTGAGTATTTGAGTATTGTACAAGTTCTGTTTAGCAAGATCCTCCCCAGCAAAATAATTTAAAGAGTCCTAATGTTCTATCTGAGGATATTAAAAAATGAAATAATATAAAATATGAATAATTTTGAAAAATAACTTTGAAAGTGTAATTACGGCCATACTACCTCTTGTTTTAAGATATTATTTCTTATTTTACATCCACAGCAAAAGAATATTCTTCGTGACTCTTCAATAATGCTTTATTAGAAATATTTGGTGGAAACTATTGAATAACGTTTTACCGATTGATTTGTTTTGTAATGAAAATATTAAAATTTGCGCTTGTTTATTATTGAAATATTACTCGATCATGTGTTTTCATCCAAACCTTTCTTTGTGTACTGTCTAAGTTTCCATTACTTTCAGTAATGCTTATAATTAATTCTTCTTTTTATAAACCTGAAAAATTAAAACATTAACATTTTGTCTTATAATAAAAATTAATGAAGATTACAAAGACAATATTGTGATGTAAAATAGGGGGCTAATCTGATAATTAATAAACCGTAACAAACTAATTATTTTTATACCTAATTTTAAAATTTCTGAAGAGTCCTCATGTACTACCTGGGGGTTATTCAAAAATGAAACAATATAAAAATAGAAAAATTTGGACTAAATTTTTAAAGTGTTATTACGGCTATACTACCTACGGTTTCGAAAAATTTCTTATTCTGCATGTACAGCAAAACAATATTCATCGTGATTTTTCTATAATGCTTTACTATAAATTTTTGGTGGAAACTATTGAATAACGTTATACCGATTGATTTGTTTTATAATGAAAATAGTAAAATTTGGACTTGTCTACTATTGAAATATTACTCGAACATGTGTTTTGATCCAAACTATTCTTTGTGTATTCTGCTAAAGTTTCCATGCCATTCAGCAATACTTATAATTAATTCTTCTTTTTACAAACCTGAAAAATTAAAACATTAATCTGTCTTATAATAAAAATTAAGATTGCAAAAAAGAAATTGTGATGTGAAATAGGGTGTTAATTAATAAACAGCAACATACTTATAATATTTATCTGTACCGAGGGGTAAACCGCTGTTCTGAATTTGTTCACAGACTGCCGTTGACTGCCCACGACTGCCTATGTGCCTATGCTATAACTGTTTTACTGCCATTGACTGCCGATGATTACTGTTGACAGAGCTCAATTTTTGTACATTGACTACCGAGAGTGGATGGCCCTTCGATCTGTACCTAATTTTGTAATTTCTGTGCAGGAAGAAATAAATAATTATTATTATATTTCATTTTTTTCTCTTAAATCCATCTCTTTTATCATAAACAACATTTCTTCGAATAATAAAGGGGTCTTGCAGTAGTTTTTTGTTGCCAAAGTCGCTATTTTACTGACTTCTGAATTATTTTTGCGATTCCTTCAAGTTTCAAGTGATGATGTAATCTAGAAAATAAACATTTTAGAATATCAGTATGTTGAAATATTAAATTATTATTTACTGAACTGAAGATTTTCATTAATATGCAAAAAAGCAGTAAAATTTTGAAATATGTACCTACAAGCTAAGCAATTTACAGCAAATGAATCGTGTTACGCAACAAGGAACAAACCCTCAAAATCAAAAAAATTGAGATATAATGTTATTTGTGTCTGTGACATGTGGCCACTGTGCTGCACTTACTTTGAAACAATTTAGAATACGGAAAAATAATAATATGAAGCTTGAAAAAAACTAAAACTAAAACTAATCGGCGTTTGCACCGCTTACATATTAACTGACAGTTAAAGTTGTCAAAATATAATTTATTTGCGACATAAACTAAAATCGGTGCAAAAAGTCGTCAATAGAAGGTAATTTTGTAGAGAATGTATTCGTCAGTTATTTGATTTATGCTACAGTAGCTGAAGGTGCAAAGGTTTTTTACAACTTAACTGCCAGATAAACTATCTGCCAGATTAACTGTCAGTTAATCTGTATGCGGTGCAAACACCCATAAGGCAAACAGAACTTTTAAAACGTGATTATATCGGTTTGGCAAATATGAGGGTTGCTTCCTTGTTACGTAACACCTTTTAAATAATAGGAAAAAGTCGTAGAAAGTAGATTATAGATATTTGGATGAAAAAGTGATCTCATAGTTAACTTCAGATTTCTGAAAATTAATTCACTCACCCTAGGTTGCAGGACATTTTTAACGGTTTGTTAAATTGATTGGAGTTTCTTATAGCAGCTCTTTGGTACTTTTCTCTGTGCTGTTGCTGTCTGAAGAATCTCCCAAAAGATTGTTTCGAACATTATGCAAAATCTGTAAATGAAAACATTTCAATTAATCGTTTTGTTTATAAGCAATTATATAGAATGTTGAAATTCATGCGTTTTAGTCGTTAGAAATTTCCAAGACCGGAATAATGATTTTTTTCAATTTACAATTTCCCATTTCTTTTGTATAACTGAAAAATAGTACAAGTATTAAACCCATGTCTCACTCAAGTATATAATCTAGTCGTAGTATAATAGACCAATAAGGTATCTTTTGGTTCTATGCACCAAAAGCAGATCTATAATTAATTTATTCTCACTGCATTACAAGAAAGGTATAAAAACCATATTTTTCTTCAAACGTCAGAAAAAGTTGCCTTTGTGTCACTCAATAGGTAATGGTGAAGTTTAACTTTCCCGCCGAGGCAGGAAAAATTGTCATCAAAGTACTTTGCTCTGTCTAGACAGACAAAGTAAACTCTTAATCCAACTAAATTTTTTTTTAACATATAAAATGTTTTCTAAGCATTTGTAATGTAAAAAATTTAATGTTTTTTAAATTTTCCTGTATAATTAGTTCGTTGCGTTTAATAAATAGCTTTTTTTTACAAATTAAAGTTAATAAAAAATATTTGACAATTGAACTACAAGTAATGACTAATGACAAGAGATGGTGTTGTTTCAAAAATCAAAATTATCAGTTTTACACTTTACGTTTGCAGAAAAAATTATATGTTTTATACGGAGTCAAAGTAGTTTTGTGTGACTAGCCTGTATTGCCGGACTCGCTCGCTACCCTCGCTCTTCAGCCAAACACAGTCTTGTCACACAAAACGTCACTTTGTCTTCTAATAAAACAAAGTACTATTTTCTTGATTACAGGACAAGAATGACAATGATTTTCTAACGTTACGCAAATTAGCACGTATGTTACCTATATCAGATGCGAATGATACTGGCGTGTTCAGACGTATTATTGTTTATCAATGCATCTGTTCACCTATATGTATAACTACTCAATACGCGTTGCTGTCGATGCTACTATTTTTTAACAATAATAAATAAATATTAAAACTTAACAATATAAATATTGTATCGAAGTACCTAACAATTAATTATTATTATAAAAATTTTAAAACGGCACTGTACAGCCAAAATAAGGCTTTCGTTCTAACCTAATCTCTTATCTGATGTCTTAACTCCTCTCTGATTTTCTTTAATTAAATTTGTATGCATTTTCTCAAATATTTTATCATCAGTCTATTTCAGTTACTTTATGCAACTGAAACGATCTTCTGACGAAAAAGGTATTCGTATGTTACGCCTAAGGGCCTAAGAGCTATGCAACCCACTATTCAATTCAACATCTGTATTAATTTTAGTCAATGACAGTCATTGCTGGATGATCACATGATCAGGATCACATTGCACGTACGAAATTCTTTAAACATTTACAGCAAAATCATATAAGAAGTATTATTTTGATTTTTATTCGAATAAACACTTATTGTTATAGCTTTAGGAACAGTGATGGTAGAAACATGAGAGACATGAGAGAGAAACATAAGAAATATTCCTGTTTCTTACTTTTCTTTTTCATCACCTCACCAATATACCTGATGCCTCTGTTTGAAAAATAAACTTTAATTTAACGGGCTTTTTCAAACCTTTGTTATTTTTCTCCTTTTTATAAGAGTTGTAAGAAAGTAGATGAAATAAATAAAGCTTATCCAATAATGAATCAAGCTTTTCTCAGATAAATTGAGATTTTTTTAACAACCGTGAATTATTTCTTAATCGTTTTTACACATAAAATTTTTGAGTCGCATTTTTCGCTATGAAAAACAATATTTTTACTGATGATTTTGCAAAATAAAACAAAATATTATCTGTTTGGCTGCCTCTGTAAGCCATAAAATAATTTTTTTGAGCAAGGGATAACCATATTCTTCTCTACGACCGCTTTTGAAATAACTACTTTAGTTTATCCTCAGTCATATTATAAATACAAGGCGTGAAACCTATTGAGAAAGTTTATTAGTTAGTTGTTTCATCAATTTCAACTTTAGTTAGGAGTTAGGTAACCAAATTCTAATTAATTGTAAATTTTCAAACACAATTAAGTGAGATGTAAGATATTCTCCAAACACGTCACTTCAAAGCTTGGTTCTCTGAAATAATAATTAAATATTTTAAAATCTTCATCTCAGAGCAAAATAGAGATTGAAACAAAAATATTTTTTCGATTGTTCTATACCCTCAGAAGAGAAAAACTTCGACAATCCTGCACAATATTGTTGGACGTCTTCTTTGATTGCTTCTTCGAAAGCAATCTTCCTTTTTTAACTTTTTATAAGAAAATGTGTCTAACGGAGCTAAGTCAAGGTTATAACGTGCATGCCTTAACTCTATGAACCCATCTTTGTTTGTTCTAGACGTACTGGTTAACCAAAATAGTTAGAACAAACTGGTTAAAAGTTTCTGAAAGACAATGTTATGCTCTTTATTTCATAAAAGGAATCAAATTTGGATAATTGTAGTCCTTAAGGAGCTACACTGACTTTTAGGGCGCACTTAGAAATCCTATGAATTGAATAAGGGAATTGATGGTTCTTTCTTTGTTTGTTCTACACGTACTGGTTAACCAAAATAGTTGGAAAAAACTTGTTGAATGTTTTAAAATTGTATCCTCTTCAATTCATAATAGAGGTCAAGTTTGGGTAATTGTAGTAGTTAAAGAGCTACACTGACATCCTGGAGACATCTAGAAATCGTATGAATTGTTTAAGTGAACTGATTGTTCTTTCTTTGTTTCTTCTATACGAACTGATTAACCAAGGTAGTTGAAATAAACTTGTTGGATGTTTCTGAATCTGAACGAAAATTGTATCCTCTTTAATTCATAATAAAGGTCAAATTTGGATAATTGCAGTACTGAAGGAGCTACACTGACATTAATCAAGACTTTTGGAACAAACTTACAGGATGTTTCTGAAAGGAAATTACGACACTCGCCATGTGAGTAATGAGCTTTATAACCCGCTGGTTACATAATATACTATTAAAGCGGCTCACTAATAACTAAAAGTACGACGATACGCATTTAAAATAAAATTTATAGTTAAAAAATGTGCCTCACACGTATTCTGGAGCAATAAATTCTTATTCTTATTTTTAGGGGTGTTTATAAATTTTTTCAATGGAAAGAAGTGGAAGTCTTAAAACTTCCTGCTAAAGTAGGTACTTGAAGCAACATTTTAGTAAAATATCCATGTCTTGGGTAATTTGGTAAAGTTTTTGATTTTATTTGTTTAACTAAGCTCGCTTGTTCTCATAATTTACATTGTGAGTTTAGGGCGTTTTAGTCTCAGGTTGTACGTTACAACTTACAAGACAGATCATTTTATATACGGCCGTTCTAATTAGTTTTACTCATTCTGGAGGAAAACCACTTTGACACTTAATTAATTACAAGTCTGAAATTTATTTTTTCGAGTTTACGTTAAACTTGGAAAATGTGTACAAAATTTATTAACATAAATGCGCAGATTAGTGCGAGTTGTTAATTTGAAACTCAATCTCATTACATAAAAAAGCTTTTAAATATACTTTTTGTGTTTAGGAAAAATTTCAATGGGTGGTGGTTGTTTTACTATCCATTTAGACGCCTAGAGCGTCGAGCGTCATGCCTGAAATTCGAACAAGTGGCGGCGCCATAGCATCGATCCAAGTTAGTGCGCCAGGGCAAGTTGGTTGTGTATCATCGCTTATCAAGGGTCAGAGTTTATTTAGTTTGAATCTGTTGTAATACAATGTATGAATGGATCTTTTACAATCGTTGGGTATGAAAACAAATTTTTTTATACTTTCAATTTAATTAGTAATTTTACGGCACGTCGCTCAATTTAATTACGACATGTAAAAATAAATTCCTTGTAATATTTACGTTTTTTAAACATAATTTTCTTTTAGAAAATATTGCTGATATTTATATAAATATTTAAAAATAAATAGACAATTATTTGTGATTACATTGTAATTTATACATTAATAGCTTATTTTAATGTTTTTATCTGGTTGCTTGCACATAATCACGTCACTTTTAATAAATGCATGTCAAATCGTCAACGTTTATACTAATTATTATTAAACTATTTTAAAATCAATTGATAGGAATGACGATTACTTATTAATTAAATTAAATCCAAACTATTTTTCCAAGAAGATAAATTCCGCACTAAAAACAAATTAGTAGAGGGTAGTAACGCATAATAAATTAATAAAGTAAACTTTACTGCTTCCTTTTGTATCTTTGCTGGATTTTCAGCCAAATCTCGTTAATTTTTAATGACCACTTCTCATTTCTCTCTCTTTATCTTAAATTATTCTACAAGGGATGTTCTTCCCTAAATAACATATTTATCATTTTGTTATATCTTTACCTGTATGCGTAGATCATTTTAGATTGATGCCATTAATTTGGGCGTTTCTCAAACGTATTTTATGGTTTAATCAACAATCAAATCCCTTTTAACATGTTTGTAAAAAAAATTTAAATCGAGTCTGTGTGTCTGTCTGTAATATTAATAATAGCCGAAATACTTCACTCGATAGAAATGGCATTTGTTGTATAGGTACGATTTATCACTTCGTTTGAGCGAGCTTGCCTTAAAACGTTGGCGGGCTGAGGCACAAAATGTACTCAGCCCTTTCTATCTCAAGTTATAGAGAAACAGCTAAAACATCAAATTGCAATTTAGCGAATGTCGAGCTCTTATTAATTACAACTTTGAAGTTACTGAGGAAGCTTAAGATTTACTCAGCTACTAATCGGATATGTATAGTATAGCATAGTAACTATTTTCTTTCGGGCTTGCAAATATTCAATTCGTATTACCAAAATATAGGAAATTTCTAACTATGTTTCACTAATGAGATCTTGGAAACAAAAAAATACAATTATCTGAAAGGAAAATTACTTTACAAAGATATGTTCTCTCACCATATTATCAGATCAGTCCTATTACATCTTTTGGAAAATGTGTTTTTGGTGATCTCATACTCAACGCACCAAACGATGACTAGCCACAGCCCTTAAGCCTGCTACAAACGCTCAAGCGTTTACTATGAGTAATACACTACTGCGTAGGCAAAAACCAAAACTATCGCAATGATCATCCATAAGTGCACGCTTTTACTATGTCAGGCTTTTGTAGGCCTAAAACTGTGCAGATCGTCTGCACAAACTCTCCAGTTTGGCTCATAAACTGGATTTGCACCAGTCTGCGTAGGCCTGCCGCAGTAAAAGCTTGAGAGCTAGTAGCGCACTTATAACTGCGCAGGCAAGCCAGAACCATCACTCTTTCTCCACACGTACAAGCTTTTAATACTGTAAGCCTGTTGAGGTCAAAATTGCGCGGACTAAACGATTTGCAGACGCTTTGAATGTACAGACCAAGTCTGTCATGGCAAAAGCTAGAACGTTATTAGTGGTCTTTAGAGAGACCTTTGAAAAGACCATGTATGAAATCGTTGATCACTGGTAAGTCTTATTCCTAAATAGCCTATTTAGGCACTTCTGATCATAGACATTTGTTATAGAGTATCGGCACTCCAAATCAACCCTTATTATTTTTGAAATATTATGTTGCTAAGAGAATTTCAACTGGTGTGGGACACTAAGATTTTTCTAGGGGGCTAATAAATAGCTTTTTTAGACACTTCTGAAAATGGAAATTAATTATCAAGTACAGGCACTATAAACAGCCCTTATTTTTGAAGAATTATTTGTTGTAAAGTTTAAAAATAATTTATTTTCTTATTAGGAGAGTTTCAACTGTGTGGGCTACTAAAATATTCTTTTAGGGAGCTAATTTATAGCTATTTGGGACACTTGCAATAATGGCTATTTATTATAATATATGGGCACTATAAAACAACCCTTATTTTTTAAGAATTATTTTTTCTAACTTTTGAAAATAATTTATATTGTTACTTAAGAGAGTTTCAACTGTGTGCGCTAGTAAAATTCCCTTAGGTAGCTAAGAAATAGTCTTTTTAGACACTTCTGATAATGGACATTTATTATGAAGTACAGGTACTATAAAACAACCCTTATTTTTGAAGAATTATTTTTTCTAACGTTTGAAAATAATTTATTTTGTTACTAGGAGAGTTTCAAGCAATAACCTTTTTAGACACTTCTGAAAATGGCCATTTATTATAAAGTGTAGGCACTATAAAACAACCCTTATTTTAGAAGAATTATTTTTTCTAACGTTTCAAAATTTTGAGAGTTTCAACTGTGTGGGCTACTAAAATTCTTTTAGGCAGCTAAGCAATAGCCTGTTTAGACAATTCTTATAAAAATTACCATTTATTATAAAGTGTAGATACTATAAAACAACCTTTATTTTTGAAGAATTATTTTTTCTAACGTTTAAAAATAATATACATATTTTGTTACTAGGAGAGTTTCAACTGCGTGGGTTAGTAAAAGTCTCTTAGATCAGTGTTTCTCAACCTGGGGGTCGCGACCGCTAGGCAAATCTACAGTAAAATTTGAGCTTTCATTTGAACATCTCTGAAAGAACCAGCAACAATAATTTGCATAAAACTTCAGAGAGACAGGGGGTCGCCATAATAACTAGAATAATAACTAGAAATTTGGGGGTCGCGAATCAAAAAGGTTGAGAAACGCTGTCTTAGCGTTAGAAATAGTCTTTTTAGACACTTCTAAAAAAGGCCATTTATTATGAAGTACAGGTACTATAAAACAACCCTTATTTTTGAAGAATTCTTTTTTCTAACGTTTAAAAATAATTTATTTTGTTACTAGGAGAGCTTCAACTGTGTGGGCTAGTAAAATTCTCTTAGATAGCTTAGAAATAGCTTTTATAGATACTTCTAAAAATGGCCATTTATTATAAAGTACAGGTACTATAAAACAACCCTTATTTTTAAAGAATTATTTTCTCTAACGTTTAAAAATAATAATATATTTTGTTACTAGGAGAGTTTCAACTGCGTGGGCTAGTAAAATTCTCTTAGGTAGCTAAGAAATAATCTTTTTAGAAACTTCTGATAACGGCCATTTATTATGAATTACAGGTACTATAAAACAACCCTTATTTTTGAAGAATTACTTTTTCTAACTTTTTAAAATAATTTATTTTGTTACTAGAAGAGTTTCAACTGTGTGGGCTAGTAACATTCTCTTAGATAGCTTAGAAATAGCTTATTTAGACACTTCTAAAAATCGCCATTTATTATAAAGTACAGGTACTATAAAACAACCCTTATTTTTAAAGAATTATTTTTCTAACGTTTAAAAATAATATATTTTGATACTAGGAGAGTTTCAACTGCGTGGGTTAGTAAAATTCTCTTAGGTAGCTAAGAAATAATCTTTTTAGACACTTCTGATAACGGTCATTTATTATAAAGTACGGGTACTATAAAACAACCCTTATTTTTGAAGAATTATTTTTTCTAACGTTTGAAAATAATTTATTTTGTTACTAGGAGAGTTTCAACTGTGTGCGCTAGTAAAATTCTCTTAGGTAGCTAAGAAATAGTCTTTTTAGACACTTCTGATAATGGCCATTTATTATGAAGTACAGGTACTATAAAACAACCCTTATTTTTGAAGAATAATTTTTTCTAACGTTTTAAAATAATTTATTTTGTTACTAGGAGAGTTTCAACTGTGTGGGTTAGTAAAATTCTCTTAGGTAGCTAAGAAATAATCTTTTTAGACACTTCTGATAACGGCCATTTATTATAAAGTACGGGTACTATAAAACAACCCTTATTTTTGAAGAATTATTTTTTCTAACTTTTGAAAATAATTTATTTTGTTACTAGGAGAGTTTCAACTGTGTGCGCTAGTAAAATTCTCTTAGGTAGCTAAGAAATAGTGTTTTTAGACACTTCTGATAATGGCCATTTATTATGAAGTACAGGTACTATAAAACAACCCTTATTTTTAAAGAATTATTTTTTCTGTGTTTCAACTGTGTGGGCTAGTAAAATTCTCTTAGGTAATTCTCTTTAGACACTTCTAATCATGTACATTTGTTATCGAGTCTAGGCACTCTAAATCAACCCTTATTATCGAAAAATAATTTTTTCTAATGTATAAAATTAAATTCTTTTGTTTCTAGGAAGGTTTGAACTGTGGGAGCTATTAAATTATTGAAACACTTTTATCCTAAAACTCTTTTTCTTTTACATTTACACTTTTACATTTACACTTTTAAAAATTATCAAGGATCCTAAAGTCGTAATACACAAAACTTGGGGAAGTTGAATCACCGAGCTTTAAAAATTAGTGTCCAGACTTTTTAAAGTTTATTTCTTCTTGTTAATAGTAGATAGATATTATATTGAATATAGTGAAAATTTTCTATAGGAGAAAGTTCTCTGACATATCTGATAAATTATAACAGTTGGCAACACGTAAAGTAAATTAGTTATTTAACTTTTGCACTTAAAAAAAAATCTCATTTGTATACCAAGCAATTTGAACGTGTTGAAATAAGCACCATATTACACTCAAGTTGTTTGAGAAACTTAATTTGGATAAGAGGTTGAATGAGTTGGAAAATGAGGTTCTAAGAGGTTAAAATTGTTCATAGTTGACTAATATGGCGAAATTAGTTTCAGTGTACAATATTAAAATTTAAGTCCATTATGTTTCAGAATAAAATTAATCTTATTAAAATATAAATATTAAGGGAAGGTTCAATTTAATTCTTTATACTTGCTAATAGAATGTCGTAAGTTTTCCCATCTTTATAACTCAATTGTTGGTAATTTAATTAGAATTTTTATTTAAAAAATTGACTAACTTTTGTTTGCACCAGAAAAATTGCACAAAATTATTCTAAAACATAAAATATTGTAAACTTAAATATTTGTTTTTTTAGAAAGCGAATTTATTGACCATTTGTGCTAAACGAAATTCTATAGAAAGTATGTAAAGTAGTTCAATTTTTTAAGAAACAATTATTTTTTGACTAAAATCTTCATTTGGGGAGTTGTTATCGAAAAGCTTAATTATAGCTTATACTTAGCTTATACTTTTAACAAAAGAGCTTAACAAAAATTTACAAAACTTTTTGATTAAAATTCTCGAATGCACATTTTGTTTTTCAATTTTGCTTTAAAATAATGATAATGCCTTTAATTTCAATAGTAGAGCAAAATGAAAAAGATTACTTCTTTCGATTAAGGGCAGTAGTAGATCATTGCTGTAAGAAAAATCATTAATTTGAAATAAACGTTTCAAGTGACAGTATTTCGCCTATTAAAGCCATTCATGGGTTAAAACGAAGCACAAATTCAAGACTATGGCTTTTTTACTGATAATGGAATAATTCAATTATTTTCTTAAATTCTTTAGACCACATTCGTCGTTTTTGAACGAATGGGAGCCTCCAATTCGTTTGCTCTGCTCCTAATTTATAATTTTTATGCCTTTCCTGCTAAGTCTCTTTATGACTTTTTGTTACGTTCATAAAATCCGTCTACCTTTGGCAATTTATTCAAAATGCTAGCGTTACGTTAAGGATGGAGCATCAAAAATTATTATATTATTATGGTTTATTGCATGGTTTTATATTTTGTACGTTAGTAAGTGTAGATTAATGTTTCTTTTCTGCAGCTCTAGTAACTACGTACATTTTCATTTTATGTTTGTCATCAATTATGTTTTATTATATCAGAACAGGTCAAAAGTCGTTATAATGGAATTTTTATGCAAACTAATAACATAATTATATGGATGAAACGCACGAGTTTAAAAATCCCTTCTTGATATTCTTGACATTCGAAGCCTGTGTTTTTCGATGCTTTTGGTTCATCGAATTTTTTTCTAGATTATACGTCCTTGAACTGGCCGAAAAGGTGAAAATTTAATCTATTCTCTTTGTTAAACAAATTTGTGTTTGATTTGATGGGTGAGGACGAGCACTATCGTGCAGAAGTCACGCTCCAGCACTTAATTGTCCTTCTGCAAGGACAATTAAAAATTGAAAAATTGGGATCAGCAACACCATATATCAGGTGGTACCACATATACCACAACCAATCCTTAGTTAAATTATGAGTAGAAGGAGCAGACTCTTTAGAATCTTGCTTTAAAAATTTCATACTCCTCCTGAGAAGCCTTCCCTGTATAATTAAACATGTTAAAGGTTTTTATCAGTTCCCTTTACGTCTAATGATCCAATACATATTTAATTATAATTATTTAATGATTAGCTATTATAATGTACTTACTAATCTTATAGAACCGAAATACTGAATAGAAGTTAACGAATACACAACTCCTCCACAAATTTTCCTAAAATAGTTCAGTGCAAGATCACTTACATCTCAAAATCAATTCTTCTTTCATACTCTAACTAAAAGCCTTTTTGTGCTCTTTGATTGTTGACAAGTAAAATAAGGCGCTAGTAAAATCATCTAAGCATATAAAAATGCTTTTTATTTTAAAATAAAACGAACACTTCTTTTACAAATTTAACTTAAAATTGTTTTTCACAGCACATTTACATTCAATTTGAAAAAGGGAATCTTGAAGGGCTTTTAATTAATTTAAAAAAATCTTTTTATCTCTAGTAGAAGTAAAAAAGTTTTTTTAAAGTGAAAATTTTATTAAACGCTCTGAAACTCATTTAACCGTGGTAAATTTGTATCATTTTACTAGTTGAACAATAAATTAAATTTCTCTTTAACATCGCAACTAATTTCATCTTTCAATTAGCTTTTAAGTCTAATTAGTAATATAAGAACATAAGTACGAATTGTTTTTATTTTAATTTATCTTTTATTAATTATAGGAGTTTTTAATTAATTTTTAAGCTTGGCAATTTATTATTGAAAGCGATTTTTTAATGTTTATGCAAAAGTATTTCTTCTAAGGCTTTTAAGACGACAATTACAAATTAAGCAAAAAATGTTTGCTCTTTTTTCTGTATCCCACTGCTAACGAGACGATATGCAAATCAAAAATTTATTTAATTGATGTCTTCTATAAATGGATAATGTTGAAGGCACTTACTAATTAAAGGGTGTACGATATTGTAAAATTTTGAACATTGCTTCTGCACGCCCGTTTGTATGTTCGTCTGTTTGTCAAAGAACGAGAAGGGAACCATTATACAGAGCGTCAATTTAAAAAGGAGCCAGGGGCTATATCTCTGAAACTAAAAAAGATATCAAAAATCGCCCGAAACCTAATGACGTAGAAAGTGATGCACCCCCGTCTGCCTTCCTAAGCTCCTCCCACTCCAATTAAAAAATCTTAAATGGCCACCTCTTACTTGTGATACATCATTGGAAAGCCCTTAAAAAATGCTTTTCAGTGGTGCCAACTTAAACTGCATTTGGTTAAAAAAATTCATTTAATTTAAAAATAAAAAACAAAAATGTTTATTAATTTCGTCTTTTTTCATAGGTGTATTGGTTTTATATGACATTCAGAAAAAAATCTTAATTTTGGAACGTTTATCAGTTTTCCATCGTCGTTATAGAGTAAATTTTACTCTAATAGTATTTAAATAAATGAATACAAACATTTTATAACGACGATGGAAAATTGATAAACGTTCCAAAATTAAGATTTTTTACTAAGTGTCATATAATTAACTAATACACCTACCTATAAAAAAAGAAGAAATTAATAAACATTTTAGTTTTTTATTTTCAAATTAAATGAAAATTATTTAACCAAATGCAGTTTAAGTTGGTACCACTGAAAAGCATTCTTTAAGGGCTTTCCAATGATGTATCACAAGTAGGGCGTTGCCGTTTACGATTATTTAATTAGGGTGGCTGGAGCTGAGGAGGTAAGTGGGGGCATCAATTACTACGTCATTAGATTTCCCCCTCCGTACCACCCAAACAGTTTCAGCCGATTTTAGATATCTTTTCAGTTTCAGAGATATAGCCCCTGGCTCCTTTTTAAATTGACGCTCTGTATAAATATATCGTTAGAAATTGAAATGAAAAATTTTTTGAGGGGGGGGGGGGGGCAATTCTTATATTTATATACAATATTCTTTCTGGAGAATGTATTTCTTTTCCATTCTATACTTTTTGAAATCTGTAGAAGGTACGAAAGTAGTGAAATTGGGACCAGTCAACGAAAGCTCACAATAAGGGTGTAGAGGACAACGGAAGAGGGTGGAATCTTTTTCCTCTCTGGAGGGTGTGTGTGAAATATATCGTTAGAAATTGAAATGAAAAATTTTTTGAGGGGGGGGGGCAATTCTTATATTTATATACAATATTCTTTCTGGAGAATGTATTTCTTTTCCATTCTATACTTTTTGAAATCTGTAGAAGGTACGAAAGTAGTGAAATTGGGACCAGTCAACGAAAGCTCACAATAAGGGTGTAGAGGACAACGGAAGAGGGTGGAATCTTTTTCCTCTCTGGAGGGTGTGTTTATTTTCCATTCTATAATACTCTTTGAAATCTGTAGGAGGTACGAAAGTAGTGAAATTGGAACCAGTTAACGAAAGCTTACAATAAGGGTGTAAAGGACAAAGGAAGAGAGTGGAATCTTTTTGCTCTCTGGAGGGTGTGTTTATTTTCCATTCTATAATACTCTTTGAAATCTGTAAAAGGTACGAAAGTAGTGAAATTGGGATCAGTTAACGATAGCTCACAATAAGGGCGTAGAGGAAAATGGAAGAAGGTGGAATCTTTTTCCTCTCTGGAGGATGTGTTTCTATTCTATTCTATACTCTTTGCAATCTGTAGAGGGTACGAAAGTAGTGAAATTGGAACCGGTCAACGAAAGCTTACAATAAGGGTGTAGAGAACAATAGAAGAGGATGGAATCTTTTTCCTCTCTGGAGGATGGGTTTCTTTTCCATTCTATACTCTTTAAAATCTTTAGAGGGTACGAAAGTAGTGAAATTGGGAGCAGTCAACGAAAGCTCACAATAAGGGCGTAGAGGACAACGGAAGAGGGTGGAATGTTTTTCTTCTCTGGAGGGTGTGTTTATTTTCTAGTCTATAATACTCTTTGAAATCTGTAGAAAGTACGAAAGTAGTGAAATTGGGACCAGTTAACTAAAGCTTACAATAAGGGTGTAGAGAACAATGGAAGAGGATGGAATCTTTTTCCTCTCTGGAGGGTGTGTTTATTTTCTAGTCTATAATACTATTTGAAATCTCTAGAAGGTACGAAAGTAGTTAAATTGGGACCAGTCAACGAAAGCTCACAATAAGGGCGTAGAGGACAATGGAAAGGGTGGAATCTGTTTCGTCTCTGGAGGATGTGTTTCTTTTCCATTCTATACCCTTTGAAATCTGCAGAAAGTGCGAAAGTAGTGAAATTATGACCAGTCAACGAAAGCTCACAATAAGGGCGTAGAGGAAAATGGAAGAAGGTGGAATCTTTTTCCTCTCTGGAGGATGTGTTTCTATTCCATTCTATACTCTTTGCAATCTGTAGAGGGTACGAAAGTAGTAAAATTGGAACCGGTCAACGAAAGCTTACAATAAGGGTGTAGAGAACAATAGAAGAGGATGGAATCTTTTTCCTCTCTGGAGGATGAGTTTCTTTTCCATTCTATACTCTTTAAACTCTTTAGAGGGTACGAAAGTAGTGAAATTGGGAGCAGTCAACGAAAGCTCACAATAAGGGCGTAGAGGACAACGGAAGAGGGTGGAATGTTTTTCATCTCTGGAGGGTGTATTTATTTTCTAGTCTATAATACTCTTTGAAATCTGTAGAAAGTACGAAAGTAGTGAAATTGGGACCAGTTAACTAAAGCTTACAATAAGGGTGTAGAGAACAATAGAAGAGGATGGAATCTTTTTCCTCTCTGGAGGGTGTGTTTATTTTCTAGTCTATAATACTATTTGAAATCTCTAGAAGGTACGAAAGTAGTTAAATTGGGACCAGTCAACGAAAGCTCACAATAAGGGCGTAGAGGACAATGGAAAGGGTGGAATCTGTTTCGTCTCTGGAGGATGTGTTTCTTTTCCATTCTATACCCTTTGAAATCTGCAGAAAGTGCGAAAGTAGTGAAATTATGACCAGTCAACGAAAGCTCACAATAAGGGCGTAGAGGAAAATGGAAGAAGGTGGAATCTTTTTCCTCTCTGGAGGATGTGTTTCTATTCCATTCTATACTCTTTGCAATCTGTAGAGGGTACGAAAGTAGTAAAATTGGAACCGTTCAACGAAAGCTTACAATAAGGGTGTAGAGAACAATAGAAGAGGATGGAATCTTTTTCCTCTCTGGAGGATGAGTTTCTTTTCCATTCTATACTCTTTAAAATCTTTAGAGGGTACGAAAGTAGTGAAATTGGGAGCAGTCAACGAAAGCTCACAATAAGGGCGTAGAGGACAACGGAAGAGGGTGGAATGTTTTTCATCTCTGGAGGGTGTATTTATTTTCTAGTCTATAATACTCTTTGAAATCTGTAGAAAGTACGAAAGTAGTGAAATTGGGACCAGTTAACTAAAGCTTACAATAAGGGTGTAGAGAACAATAGAAGAGGATGGAATCTTTTTCCTCTCTGGAGGGTGTGTTTATTTTCTAGTCTATAATACTATTTGAAATCTCTAGAAGGTACGAAAGTAGTTAAATTGGGACCAGTCAACGAAAGCTCACAATAAGGGCGTAGAGGACAATGGAAAGGGTGGAATCTGTTTCGTCTCTGGAGGATGTGTTTCTTTTCCATTCTATACCCTTTGAAATCTGCAGAAAGTGCGAAAGTAGTGAAATTATGACCAGTCAACGAAAGCTCACAATAAGGGCGTAGAGGAAAATGGAAGAAGGTGGAATCTTTTTCCTCTCTGGAGGATGTGTTTCTATTCCATTCTATACTCTTTGCAATCTGTAGAGGGTACGAAAGTAGTAAAATTGGAACCGTTCAACGAAAGCTTACAATAAGGGTGTAGAGAACAATAGAAGAGGATGGAATCTTTTTCCTCTCTGGAGGATGAGTTTCTTTTCCATTCTATACTCTTTAAAATCTTTAGAGGGTACGAAAGTAGTGAAATTGGGAGCAGTCAACGAAAGCTCACAATAAGGGCGTAGAGGACAACGGAAGAGGGTGGAATGTTTTTCATCTCTGGAGGGTGTATTTATTTTCTAGTCTATAATACTCTTTGAAATCTGTAGAAAGTACGAAAGTAGTGAAATTGGGACCAGTTAACTAAAGCTTACAATAAGGGTGTAGAGAACAATAGAAGAGGATGGAATCTTTTTCCTCTCTGGAGGGTGTGTTTATTTTCTAGTCTATAATACTATTTGAAATCTCTAGAAGGTACGAAAGTAGTTAAATTGGGACCAGTCAACGAAAGCTCACAATAAGGGCGTAGAGGACAATGGAAAGGGTGGAATCTGTTTCGTCTCTGGAGGATGTGTTTCTTTTCCATTCTATACCCTTTGAAATCTGCAGAAAGTGCGAAAGTAGTGAAATTATGACCAGTCAACGAAAGCTCACAATAAGGGCGTAGAGGAAAATGGAAGAAGGTGGAATCTTTTTCCTCTCTGGAGGATGTGTTTCTATTCCATTCTATACTCTTTGCAATCTGTAGAGGGTACGAAAGTAGTAAAATTGGAACCGGTCAACGAAAGCTTACAATAAGGGTGTAGAGAACAATAGAAGAGGATGGAATCTTTTTCCTCTCTGGAGGATGGGTTTCTTTTCCATTATATACTCTTTAAAATCTTTAGAGGGTACGAAAGTAGTGAAATTGGGAGCAGTCAACGAAAGCTCACAATAAGGGCGTAGAGGACAACGGAAGAGGGTGGAATGTTTTTCCTCTCTGGAGGGTGTGTTTATTTTCTAGTCTATAATACTCTTTGAAATCTGTAGAAAGTACGAAAGTAGTGAAATTGGGACCAGTTAACTAAAGCTTACAATAAGGGTGTAGAGAACAATAGAAGAGGATGGAATCTTTTTCCTCTCTGGAGGGTGTGTTTATTTTCTAGTCTATAATACTATTTGAAATCTCTAGAAGGTACGAAAGTAGTTAAATTGGGACCAGTCAACGAAAGCTCACAATAAGGGCGTAGAGGACAATGGAAAGGGTGGAATCTGTTTCGTCTCTGGAGGATGTGTTTCTTTTCCATTCTATACCCTTTGAAATCTGCAGAAAGTGCGAAAGTAGTGAAATTATGACCAGTCAACGAAAGCTCACAATAAGGGTGTAGAGGACAATGGAAGAGGGTGGCAGCTTTTTCCTCTCTGGCGTGTGGGTTTCTTTTCCATTCTATACTCTTTGAAATCTGTAGAGGGTACGAAAGTAGTGAAACTGGGATCAGTCAACGAAAGCTCTCAATAAGGGTGTAAAGGACAATGGAAAAGGGTGGAATCTTTTTCCTCTCTGGAGTGTGTCTTTCTTTTCCATTCTATACTCTTTGAAATCTGTAGAGGGTACGAAAGTAGTGAAATTGGGACCCGTCAACGAAAGCTCACAATAAGGGTGTAGAGGAAAATGGAAGAGGGTGAAATGTTTTTCTTCGGAAATGTGTTTAGAGTAGTTAGGAGCTAAAAATACTGAAAGTCCCCAGTGATAGCTATCTGACTAAGGAAGGAAGGGGGTGGAAAGTTCCCATTTTTGGGGTTTTCGCTTATATCTTACATATTACCTTACTATCCCAAGTAACATTTTAAAAGCCAAATTGCTTTTCTAAGTTTTATAGAAGTTTTATCGTAACTTAAAAAATTAAAATAGTTTTAAGGTTGTTTTCATAAATGCAAATAGTACTTAAGGCAAAATAGTTTTATGAACAGGTTTTATGAACTCCTTCAAGGGTAGTTTATAAAACCTACAGGCATTTAAGTACATTTGCTCTCAATAGTACTTTATTATTAGGTAGCAGTAAAACCTTTATAAGGCTAATTGATCTTAGAATACCCTTAACATGCAATATGGTTTTGTTATGGTTTAACAAAGTGTAAAGAGTTTTATGATGACTTTCCTGACCAGTTTTAAAGCGTCCTTCAAGTAGTCTTTCTTTTCTTTAGATGTATTTATACTATTTGCTCTGGCACAAGTATTTCATAAAACTTATATCATCTAAGGTTTTAAGATTACTTTTAACAAGATAAAAATAAGTCACTTATAAATTAATGTGTTCTTAATAAGTCTTTCATAAAACCGTATTGCTATTGCCATTGTCTTCCCAACCGCTAGAAACAATGCAAAGACAAACTTGCCCATTTTCAATGGTTTGTACTATTTTAAAAAACATATTAAACTCAAAATCACTCACAAAACTAAAACGTTGCTTGTTGATAGTAATAAGGTAATAACAACATTAAACTAAAATTTTGAAATTTGAAGGGTTATATAAGTGTTCACAGTTTCAAAAAAAAAAATCATGCGTCAAGGGTAGATCATAAAACCATTTGGTTTTAAAATGCACTTTTGCTTTTTAAAGCCTCAAGGTTCTCGTAAAGTCTAAATTGCCCTGTTCAAGACCAAATATTCTTATGCAATGTTAAATAGTTTTAAGAAGGTGTTTATTATATCAGCTTTAAATCCAACGAGTTTTAATGTTTACTTAATTTACTCACGCAGCAGTAGTATTAGTTTTATTGTATTATGATTTGTTGCCTAATAGATTTAAAAGAATATCACCCAGCTTTTATCAAAAAGATGGAGAAAGAATAGTCAGTGGCGTAGTGACCAGATGTTCGATTTAATACAGAGTTAATACTATACCTATATTTGTTATCTTGCTTTTCTTATGAAGAAATAATTGGCCAGAAAACAGTACTTAGTCTTTTTTCCGATAAATTTTTGTCATGTACTAAGTAGGTAAAAACTGCAATAAGTGATGTGTAGTTATACAGAGTGATTCAAAAGGGGACATTCCTCTCGAGAAGGGAATTATTAATGGAGTACGGAAAAAATATTTTAAAAATTCTTTTCAATCATTTTTCTGAAGTTGAATTTTAAAATTAGTTATAGAATTTAAAAAATTAAATTTAAATCTAAACCTTCAATTAAAATTGCGAATAACGTTGATTTAGCACTAATTTTGAACAAAACTGCTACTTTTCAACGTTATTCGCAATTTTCAATTTTAATTCATGGAACTACGGGCTGGAAACTTCGGATTTTTATTAACTAGCCTTATTTAAAACGAATTAAATTTGATCTTTAGACAGTTTTTAGCGATTCTCAATGGTCATTTTTTCCGTCGTTTCTTAGACTATTGTTTATTGCTATTTATTACTTGTTACTTTACTCTTTATAGCCATCAAAATTTGTTCGACATTTAGTTTAAATTCTTAACTTTCATACTACAAGCTTAACTGGGTAAAAAAAGGGTTCTGAGGAGTTTTTTTGTTTAATGTAGGTTGGTGCAATAATTTTACTGTTATGTGTATACCTAAAAGTGTAAGTTACTATTGTTAGAGTTTTTAAAAACGGACAATTTGTTCCAGATCTTAAAAATTGTATCATTGACATACATACATACTAAACTAAGAAAATGTTAAATTTTTATAACCCCGTCGTCTACCCCTTTTTTAGCCCTTTCCCAGCCTCCTTAGGCCCAATAAACACTTTGTAATGAAACAAATTTTTTTTAGAACTGTGTTAAAAAAAATAACAGTTTGTTTACACTTATAACTTGAGTTGGGTCCATCTGATTTATGACGATGGTACCAAAAATTACAACTTTAAAGTATTGTAATTTCCTAGTTGCGTTTTAAAAACCCTTACAAAAAATAGTAAGTCCTCTACCAAAGTTAGATATTTATCAAGAACTTAATCTTAAATTAGTAGTAAAACAGGCTGTGTTGTGATAATGATATGAAAAGAAAATTTATCTTCATTCCCAAACAATATGCGTTTTTAACTAGCGATTTCTCGCTACGCCACTGGAAATATCGTCAGCCATGTTAAAGATAGGAATATAATTTAGTTATCAAAATACGAACTCATATTTTTATCGTATTTGTTTGTAAAATGGTACAAGAAAAGAGTCCAGGTTATTTTCTTGCAAATATTTAATTAGCAAAATGGTTTTTATAATAAAATTGATTATTTTGAATTTTTTTATTAAAAAATTTTTACAAAATACTAAATTTAATAGAATATTACTGATGGCCCTTCATTTTTTTCTATCTATTTTATAACATTTCATCAGAAAACTTTGATGCGTTTCAGTTTTTTAGTTACAGATTAACCGTTTCAGTCAGATAATATTAAACACGATAAATAGTATAACACATCGAGAATGGCAAAAATAAGAATGTCTACCACCGAAATATTAAGGCCGGTCACATACTTATACGACTTTTGTTGACGACACGTCGCCGACATGTCCTCTCAAATTGCAACACTTGCATTTTTATGTAGACTCGCACACTCATCAAACACGTCGCAAACAAGATAAAACGTGTCGTAAACAAATTTCATACGACCGTGCATGTTCCAATTTCAAACGACACTAGTTGATTGAACTGTGAATAAGTAATTATTTGTTATTAATTTTGTCTATACATTTTCTTCCTTTTTGTTAAAAATGGAAGCAAGTGCTGATTCTTTTGCATCTTAACATAAAGTCTTAAATGTCTCTCGAGACATTCTGTAGAACGACCTAAATTTTTCTGCGTCTATAAGCATTTCATTACTGGTGCAACTTGTAACTATGCTTCTATGCAGATTGGCATAACTGTATGGGTGCACCCAGTATTTTCGCTTTTTCTTTTTTCTTCGCTGTAATAATACTTCATCTGACAACATATCGTGTCGAACTGGTGTGCGAGTACAAAGGTTTTGTCTACAACATTTTGTTTGCGACGAGCATCCAACACACGTCGTAAACAAAATTCATTCGACATGTCGTATAAGTATGTGACCGGCCTAAGAGACAAAACTTAAGATACTTTTATGCAGTTACAAACTAACATAAAAACCAAATAGACTTCCACGATCCACTATTTAAACTCTGATAAAACTATTAGGTATTTTGTATATAACTTTAAGGCCAATGTGACTTACTATCAAACTTTCAACTCTTACAATAGTTTTATGATAGGTTTTCATAAAGTTTTATAGTTGACTTAAAGGGTACTATAAGACTAATTTATCTCAGAACTAGTTAGTTTTATCGTAGTTTTAAAATACTGACTACAGAACCCTCATAAGCTTATAGGTTTTATAGTGGTTTTTAAATTTGGACTTCAGAACCTTGATAGGATTCTCCACTTTGTGCTTAAGGATGTTTTATGATGGTTTGTAGGAGGTTGCGGAGGCAAAACAGTTTTAAGAAAGCCTAAAAATAATAGTTTTATAGCTACCTTGAAGATAATCATAAAACTTAAAATGTTACTTGGGTATCGTACATAGAAAACGGTGGGTTTTAGGGAAAAAATTTAATCTTAGCAATATGACAGCTTCACGATAAAATAATAAGGGAAATTTAATGCTCTACAACTTCTTTTCTGAAGACTTTTACTGTAAAACAAAAAGCTCAGCTGCTAGAGGCAAAAGTTCGACAAAAAACCTAAAACAAAATTTTTTTTTCATATAATTACAATAACAATTTTTGCCGGCAGATATAGAAAACTATAAGAAATATAGAAAAAAGTAATAGAAGCAATCTTATTAGAAATTTGATAAGCTTTCATTTTGCTAAGAATAATTTTTTTCCTAGAACCCACCATGTTCGAAGTAGAAGCGAAAACCCTAAAAACGGGATCTTTCCACCCCTTTCTCACCTTTAGTCATATAGTTAGGACTGTGGACTTTTAATATTTTTACTACTACTCCAAACACATTATTGAAGGAAAAAATTCTACCCTCTTCCATGTTCTCTATAACCCCTTCGTTAACTAGACTAAACCTGAACCACCCTGTAGATCTGGAAGTTTCAACGATAGGATCTGCGCAAATTAAAAGTTTCGAGCATAGAGCCTAGAGCATAGCATAGATCACAGCGTTTTGGGGTGCTCAAATTGAAAGCGGAGAGCATAGAGCATGGTGCATCCTGGTAGGGACATATGATTCACGTTGAAATTTTAAATAACGCTATGTAAGCTCTCTACTCTACGCTTTTAATTTGCGCACACCCTAAGAGCCTCCCTATCATTCCCAGTAAAGTAGTTTTTAATGTCTTTATTTTTTCGTTCCGTGATATATTCTACGTCTCTCAAAACAAACAATCTGAATGTAAAGTAACTACTATTAAAAACGTTTTAAAAGAAAATTAGCGTGTGTTTTGATAATTGAGATAGTTAACTACGACACATATTTAAGATCCAATAAAACACGAAAGTTCTGTTCTGAAAGTTTTTGTATATTCACGAAAATACAGCTTTTTCCAACATCTGGCATTATCACCAATAGTTACCTTCATTATAAAAATGGAAAAATAATATAGCACCATAATAAATTTTTTTTTCTGAAAAGAAAATGTTTCAGTTTCAATTTAAACAAATTGCCAACTCAACGATTTGTTTCTCGGCCTAAATTGACCCCAGATGTGCCATAGAGAAAAAAACAACTGAGCTTACCAAAAAATTTATGGAATTGAACATTGAAGTAACGTTAAATGAAACTTTCTTTTAACGTTACAAAAGCTCGTTTAAACTTTTTTTGTTTTTTCTAACATTTTTTTTATTCTCTTTGAAGCATTTGCAGATTATTACATAATCTTTTCTATAATTTTATCTCTTTTTATTTCATTTTTTGCGATTTTCGTCTTGAGTAATTTTGTTATAATGTTATAATAACAGAGGGTTGTTATTTTATCGAATTATTTTCAGGGCAATACTTCTTAAGTAGGTACATTTATGTGGTGTGTGTATAATGTGTACGTATGACGCACTTTGATCGATTTTAATAAAAAAATAAACATTTCCATACATAACTTTGCATCAAATTAATACAATTTTGAAAATTTTAAATGTGTTCCTTTGTAAGTCAAATTTAATTTTAGTTGGGAACTTCTCTCGATAATATCGATTCCCTTGTATTTGTTTTGTTCTAGTTTCATATTATTAATGTATTCGGTGTGGCACATTTTGATCTAGTTCACAAGGGTTGAATTTGGTAACTTCTAATCAACTGAATTGTACTTTGGCTATTTGATGTTAAGTTTATTAGCTATTATACACTACGAGTTCTATTGAATTATTAATTAGAACATTTCAAACCACCCACACAGCAGTCTTCTCAAATAATGCTAAGAGCTTTTGTATATGTTCGTAACTACCTCGCAAATTTTTGCAGAGATTTTTCCAAATCTTTATAGTAGGGTAGAAATACGGTTGAGAATCAAAAGTTGTGCTAATAGAAATATTATGATTGAATAATATTCAAGACAGTGCCAGGAATAATCTAGTAAATTTCGGACTTCCAACTCTTGCTGCTTCCTTCGGAAAAGTTCATTTTAAAGTAGATTGATGCGTTTTTTTTCACGTTTTACGATCGTATTAAATGGGAACCTTTACAAATTCTGATTTCCTGTGCGCTTTTTGGTTGTTTGGTTGCACTTGAGGATCTTAACTTTAGCATGTCGATTCTACTCATCAAGTAGTATCTTTTCCATGACCAAAAGAATTCTTTATTACTTCTTCGCAATGCACTAAATAAAACAATTTTTGGTCCGTATTTGGTTCTTAAGAATTTTTTTCGCGGAAACTATGAAACCAAACTACACGTTTTTGGTCTAGAATTGATCGTTAGTCCATTCTGCATAATCCCATATTTTTTTATTACGATTCAATTTACTTTAAAATGCAGTTTTTCGAAAGTAGCAGCAAGAGTTGGAGTACCGAAAACGAGATTATTCCTGGCACTTTCCTGAACATTATTCATTCATAATATTTCTTTCAGACTACATTTTCCCGTAATTCGACACCTCTATTATCTTTTATAGCAAGAAATATAATCATTTTTAAGCACTAAAAAGTTTCTGTGTCTCGGTCTGTTTATCTGCAGGTTCGTCCGTCCGTTCGTCTACCAGTCGGTCCGTTTCCCTTCCCCTCTGCCCACTTACTATCTGTGAATTTTTTCCGTGTGCCAACTTAAAAAAATCTATTATTTTTACGAAATGAAAAATGAATTATCCCAAACCATCCCAGAGATCGTTAATAATAAACGAGACCCCCATGTTGGCACGAGAAGAATAGACAGCCCATATATTTTCGACGCAACATATCGCAATAGCGAAAAAGCACCGATAGTGATACTTTTTGGTTCTGTTTTCTTGTTCAGTTAAGACTCAAATTTTTAAATTTAAAACAAATCTAATCTGTGCTATAAAGGTTTCTAATGTTTTCCATATTTTAAATTTTGAATCAAGAGCACTTTCCGAAGAATGTTTCACTTCGATTATTTCCACTTAAAATTTTAAATATTTGAATCTACAATACTTTTTGCAGTACGAATATTTTCCAACAGTAAAAACACATAAAAAATTCAAATTTAATTTGGTTGAAGCGAGCTTTATCATTTTGTGCTTGCCATATATGCATATTGTAGAGCTTTTTACTATCCGCGCATGCAATCAATCTTAAAAGCACCCTAAGCGTGCTGTTGCAATAATGGAGCGCCACATTATAAATATAGCTTCAGTGAAATAAAACTGAGCACAAGTTGTAAGTACACCGTAAAAAAGTTGATTATATAATTAATTTGTACTCGAGAACTAAACTTATCCATTATGGAGCAATAACATTCTGCAATGTAAATGTGCAGTGTTTTATTCGTCTCTTTAACTTTGTACTTACGAGCAAAGCAACGGCAATTTATTTATAATTAAATTCATTGTGATGTCTAGATAAATGAATAATAATTTAAAAACGTTAGTGTTCTTAAGCCGCATACAAACTGGTAATTTTTCTACTACAGCTCTAAAGCGACTATTTTTTGGAAATAAAAGTGGAAGGCAAATCTGTTACTCGCATCAGCGCAGCAATGTAACTTTTAATAACCAACTTACTCTCTTGATTTACTTCTCTAGCTCTGTCTTTATGTAAATTAACTTCGAAAACTATCTCAAAGGCTTATTTAGCCCTCTCGCCCCTCTCTTTATGTAAGTGAACATCAAAAACTACCTGAAGCGCGTTTCAGTGACGTAACCCTCGCATACAAGGTATGTTACCGCATAGAGGCCAAAAACCTTAGCCTAAAGCCTATAGGCCAGTTAATCGGCAGTTTTTGATATAAAGTTTTGGAAGAGTTTTGATATTTGGGTTTTTTATGTTTTTCAAGTCACTGAAAACGAATTTGATGTTTACCACCAAACATTTTTACCGGAAAAAAAGTTATAGTAAGCAAAA
Organism: Malthinus seriepunctatus; assembly: GCA_963924605.1. NCBI lineage: Eukaryota > Metazoa > Arthropoda > Insecta > Coleoptera > Cantharidae > Malthinus > Malthinus seriepunctatus. Next base: position 16,951,774 of record OZ004600.1, read on the forward strand.
ATTAGTCAAGAAAACTGCTCTCTTTCAAACTTTCGGTTGTAACTCGAAAATTATGCATTTTTTGCCAACGTTGAACGAAAATAAAAATAGTTATAAGAGCTACATTTTCTACATTTTATGTCTACAAGTTTTTTTGTCAGACGAACGGTTTCACCGCAATCGCGCCTCGAAGTTGTTGCACCTACAGTTCAATAAGAACTATTTTTGTTGAAGTTCAACTTTGCCAAAAAATGCATAGCTTTCGAATTACAACCGAAAGTTTAAAAAAAGCAGCTTTTTTGACTTATTTTTGCTTATAACTTTTTACCCGGGAAAAATTTTTGGTGGCAAACTTCAAATTCCTTTTCAGCGACCTGAAAAACATAAAAAACCCAAATATCAAAACACCTCCAAAACTTTCCTCCAAAAGTCCTTTTCAAGCACCATTTGACTGGCCTACTAGTTAATTAGTCGAGTAGGTGAGTAGAAAATCCGACTTTCACTCGACAGGGTAAGTGTTATAACGTCAAGTCAATCTGAGGTTGAATTGTCATTTTATTTTGACATATCTAGCGAAATTAAATTTTTTTCTTAATTTTAATCTACAGTTGACTGTCGATTAATCTACGGTCTCAACCGACGGTTGCAATTGTTCCAAAAATTAGTTTTGCTATATAAAATGACAAAATAAAATGACATTTCAACCTAAGGTTGAGTCAATCTGACGTTATAATACCGACCCTAAGGGCCAGTATTATAAACTAAGATTGAATCTCAAGCTACGGTTAAAACACAGCATAGGAAACAATCAGCAAGGTAACTCTCGTTGGCGGGAACGGTACGCGCATACAGTCGCGCACGTCGCCATTTTAGAAGAGAACCTTTGTAACACGGCAGGGACGTAGGTAAAACAGGTAAAATGCATTAACATTGCGATTCGGCGTCTCTTAGAGTGCAGTAGCGTGCACTCATTTTCTTCTAAAATGGCGTCATCGAGGTCAAATTCTAACTTCCAAGAGAACAAAAGCATCGGGCGAGAGTTACTCTACTGATTGTTTCCTATGCTGTGGTTAAAACTCAAGCTTAAGTTAGTTGTCATTTTAGTTTGACATAATTGGATAAAATACTGAAATTGACGTTTATTTATAATTTCAACCTGCGGTTGAGTCAACCTTCGGTTAACTAGACTTTATAATACTGGCCCTAAGGTCCAGTATTATAAACGAAGGTTGAGACTGAACCTGGGGTTAGAAGTCAACCTAAGGTTGGATGTAATTTTAGATTGAAATAATTGGACAAAATAGTGAAATTGACGTTTAATTATAATTTCAACCTGCAGTTTAGTCAACCTTCGGTTAACTAGGCTTTATAATACTGGCTCTAAGGCACAGTATTATAAACGAAGGTTAAAACTCAACCTACGGTTGAAACACAACCTAAAGTTGGCCTGTCATTTTTTTGAGGTTATTGGTGGTTATTGGGCATAATAGTGAAATTGACGTTTATTTATAATTTTAATCTGCGGTTGAGTCAACCTTCGGTTAACTAGGCTTTATAATACTGGCTCTAAGGCTCAGTATTATAAACGAAGGTTGAAACTCAACCTAAGGTTGAGTTTTAGTTTGACGTAATTGGACATAATAGTGAAATTGGCGTTAATCTCTAATTTCAACCTACGGTTGAGTCAACCTTCGGTTAACTAGGCTTTATAATACTGGGCCTAAATCATAGTAAATGGCGAGTGGAAACGGTCGTGACTGCAGTCAAGTAGCGCGGCTCAGTGGGTTCCCCCACTAAGGGCCGGTATTATAAAGGAAGGTTGAAACTCAACCTGAGGTTGAAAGTCAACCCGAGGTTGGTTGTCATTTTAGTTTGACAGGATTGGACAAAATAGTGACATTGACGTTTATTTATAATTTCAACCTACGGTTGACTTTCAACCTCGTGTTGAGTTTCAACCTGAGGTTTATAATACTGACCCTAAGAGATTTCAGATCAAGTCGGCGCCTAATTTGGAGCGTACTGGACCCATTACACTTTCAACACTACTTGTTAAACAAGTATATAGTAAACCTATTCATGTAGGTAGAGGCTTGTTGAATAGAGAAGAACCCACCGGTCTACGTCATTCATCAAATTGTATACTTACGAGGTCTAATAATTATTAGCGTATTGCTACTATTATTTAAAGTGAGGAGTGGTAGGGATAAGTTCGCGCAGGTCTGGCCACGCCCCTTTAATAATTTATTACGTTGACTACGACGTCGTAGAGGAGAGAAATATCAATTTAGGTAATTGCGCATCCCCTCATCTCGTCAGCTTAAAATATTTTACCTCTACTTTCTACTCTTCTTCTACAAACTTTTAGAAATTGATAGGAGAGGCTTAGCGTAGTTAGCAATACAATTAAAATTACAGGATACTAGCCCATCAGGTGTCCGAGATCCATCAGTACGTCGATGAGTGTAACTATCGTACCTGTATTAACAATTGGGACCCGCCTGTCCAATTTAAGTCTTTCGCGCAATGACGCGTTGGGTTCTTCTCTATTCAACAGGCCTCTATTTAATAATCATCTTGAATATATTTAGAACAAACTAAAAGAATCACTTTGTATATTCTCTACTTACGTTTCATTATAGTGGTGTTTGCGGACATTTAATTGAAAGCCCACTAATAAAATAGTCTGATATTTTTTCACTTACGTAGGCTTTTAAAAAAGCTCTAAATCTTTAGGGACTAACGTCCGTGGAGACTAGTAGAAAAATCGCCAATCTCGTGCAGGTTTTAGAAATAATTACTTAAAAGCTTAAAATGGAACAATACGATCGAAACAAAAGTTGGAGCGATAATTTAATTTGTTACATGCTTGTTACACGCGTATTTTAAATTTTGAGGAAATTTAGTTTATTTTGCGTGGGTGTTAGGAAGCGCAACATTTAAATACGTGGGCGATGTTAAATAATTATATTTTCTAATAAATTTGAAAACGCGCTCTTTTAATTAGTGTAGAAGAGACGCGTTTAAAATATCTTAATATTGCACGTCATATCGAAGAGGACAAAATATTTTTGTTATTTTATTTTTATAAGGATATTATTATAATAAAAAGATAAACAGCTATAAATAAGGATGAATGAAAATAAATCGGAGAAAATGATTTTCTTTGATTTTCCATCAGATCTTAAAAATAACGTTAAGTGTGGGTGTGTGTGATTTGAAAGTATAAAAGAAAAGACGCTCAAGAAAAATGATGTGCCTCGTGATATAATATGTGGCTATTGATATTCTAAATATAAAATATTAATTAAAAAATTTATAAGGTTATAAATAGAAAAACAAAATAAAAGTCTCTTTTGTCGTGTCGTCTTTAGTATCCGTCGTGGCCTTTGTTGCGTCTTTACTCACCGACGCTATATAATCTCCTCCTAATGTATGTTGCTATTTTTACTGGCTTGATTATTACGTGTTAAATGATTGCTAATGGTCAAATGGTTGGCCACTTAAGACTTTTATGTGTAACATTAATTCGAGATAATATCGAATGTCATGATACTCGTAGATACGAAACATTATTTTTTGACTTTCAGTTAAACCGGAAATAGTACCAACTTTCTTAATTTGAGTTATAATGCGTATGAAAAAGTCCTATTATTGCCACATCAGAGTATTTAATTACGTAATAAGATATTATTGCCCATAACAATTTATTAAAAAGTTGATAAAATTACAACCTAATTAGTAAAAAAATATTATTGAAGCGAACATAAACTTAAAATTCGTAAAAAAACACGTAACAAAAGGATGTTAGGATGTTTTGTTGTAAAAAGCTATTTTGTTTATGAAATTTGGATTTTTCGCGTATTAATTTTGAATCTTTTGAATCTTTTTGATGTTGTTTATGATACCATGATACGCTTTTAAAGCAAAAAATATTTGTAAACCTGAAGGATTTTCATTTAAAAAAAAATCTGCTCTACTTCAATACACGCGATTTTCTTGCATAATCTCGTAGCGTCGTTAGGTATTATTTGTAAACCATTCAATTTTCTAAAAACAATTTTCCAAATAAGCAACAATTTGATTATTATCTGCGCGGTAGATGATAATACAGCCATTATCTCTAACGAAAGGAAATAACGTTATCTATATAGTATAACGTTTTCCATTAATTCTCATTCTCATTTCAACAACATTTCAAGAACAAAGGATGAGATGCTTTTGTATGTATGTTGTATGTAAATAACGTATTGTGTAATGTTGACATTTAAACTTGGACTATATAAAATAGTTTTAGGGTTAAATTAAAAAAAAAGGGTTGATAAACAATTCGCCTCTTTTTATATTAAATTTTACAAAATGTTTACTCTTATTATTTTATTTCTTCGCAAATAAGGAAGTATTTTTTCCATTAAGCCAATTGGAAATTTCATATAACAGCGTGCCTTTGTTTCAATTATTTAATTCCAGCTTAATGAAATTTTTATCAAATACGAGACATGTTATTACTCTTAGGACATAAGCGTAGTTCTAGATATTAAAATCAAACCGTAATTACGGTGGTAGAATATTTAGAGCACTAAACTCGATGTTTTGTCGCCCTGATGACACCCCTATCTTGGCCGATCACTCTTGACTATTGAATGATAATGATTCTTATAAAATCAGCACAGTTTTGAAGTAATTATTAATTAGTAATTTAGGAGAAATTAAAACCTCAGGAGAAGGTTAAAAATAAAAATAAATCCTTCTAAGGACACTTTTTTTATTCGGGCTCTGAAAACAATAAAAATCGTAACTACAAGGGGAGGCTATTATGGCGATCACACACGGTGTCAAAACTATTTGGTAAAATCATAAGTGACTATATGATTGAATTACGAAAATGCTTTACTATCAGGAAAGAGCTTTACAGCTAATAATACGTCAACGCTATGGAAGTCTAAAATGGCGATTTCCGTTAATTTTCTGCAACGGAAATGCAATTAGAGCCAATGATAATAATATGTAAACGCGATAATATGTAATGGGGTTTCAGTCCAATTTTCGACTATCGGCAACAGGCAACGGTTGCTACACTCCATCCTGATGTTAGAAAATAAAATATCAGGAACGAGCCTTAGTAACCGTTGCCTAACTGATTTATTCATTCGTCGAATAAGAACAGAACCATTGCCATTGGAGAAATTGACCGGAAATCGCTATATTTAGAGTTCTATTATACAATCCATATTTAGTAACGGAAAAGCTCGTTGCTGTTAGAATAGAGCTTTGTTTATTCAATGATCCTGACACTAAAACTTTTTAAAATCAATGGTAACCGTTTTAGTAGGTTTTATTATCCGTTCACTATTTATTTGGGCTATGGTTGGCCATGTTAGGGTGACAGATTCCACCTGGTATAAATTAAAAAAAAAAAAAGTTAGGTTAAGTATTGTATAGTAGCGGCTTTTATTCAATTGTGTTAATAGTTGATCTGCCAATGGTCTGTCATTTTCATGGTACTATCAAGAGCCTAGGGAGGAGCCTTGACAACCGTTGCCTATAAGAGAAAATGCGACGGAAATAACATTTTGGAAAGCATCGGATGACTCATTTATTGCGTCGACTTTACATTATCATTGGTTGTCATAATATTTCTTTATAAGTGGGAGTATAGCAACCACTTCTATTGGAGAAATTAACCGGAAATCGCTATATTTAGATAACCTTTGCATTCACATACGATTACCTACGATAAATACGATTATTTATTCAATGGTCAAGAGCTGTCAGTCAAGGTAAAGGGACTTTTTATTTTGGGAAACCAAAAAATAAAAGTTCAAGGCCAACCATAGCACAAATAAATAGTGAACGGATTATTAGTTAGCGTATGCCTTATGTCATCGTTAATACTGTAGATCAACTACCACCAAATATGACGAAAAGTTTGTCAGCAATGGATCTCTTTTAAAATGACGAGCCCTAAGGCAGTACTCCAAGCATCCATTTAAACACGTTTAACACCCAGCTCTTGAATATCATTTAATCTTGAAACCCATTAATAATGTTTTTAGCAGTTTACATTGTTACAAGTGGACGTTGAAGGTGGCTAAACGAATGCAGCGGAGGAACTGCGTCAGGCCCAATCACAAAACGAGCTATAAACTATAACTGTGTGCGATGTGCGTTGTTCAAGTGGTTTTTGGGACAATAATACTGGTAGAGATAGTGGTGGGAGATTGTTATTAATATTTTTCTAGATGTTCTCTGTTTTTATTAAGGGGGACTAGCATGTCTGACACCCTTCTTGCTTTGGAATATTTTCTAAACAACCCTTTTTGGTTTATTTGATGGAAAGCCGTTTGTCTATTTGGCTTTTTTCAGTAGTTCTGGCCTGTAAGCTGAAGATAAATACTTAGAAACTTGGCGTATGTGAGCTTGGCAACACCAAAGGGGTAATTCTACGTTAGATCGGCCACGTTTGACCCTTAGGTCTTCAGATTCTCACGAAATTTGGTGTGTTGGTTGGAAATATATTCAAAGTTAAGTGTACAAAGCGGTTTTACGAAAAAGTTATTTTTGACCTATTTACGGTCAAATTAATTTTTGAAATATTTTGAAAACACAAATACTTCAATAATTTTTAACTCGCTATCTAAAAGAGACATATTTCTACCAAAGGCGCCGTTTTAAAGCTAAAAGAACGTACTATTTATTTTACGATCGCTTCTGTAAATTAAAGCCTTTTTGATTAAACTGTTCCAGTGCCAAATGCTAAAGTTGAAGTGTGCAGAAAACACCATATTCGATTATCGCAGTTTTTTATTATGTTAAGCCCTTAGGACTTACGTTGAAGTAAAAAAATTCAAAACCGTGGGCACTCGTGATATTTTTGATACTACCCGGTCTTATAGTAGAGTCGAAGTAAAAGTTTATTGAGAAAAGATTGGGGATAGCAATTTGTTTTCACGAACCGCTTTATTTTGGGTCCCTAATTATGGGAGATCAAAATTAACAGGAGATCAGAGATCCTATTAACAGGATCAAAATTGTATTTGTTTTTAGCAAAACTGCTAATTTTGAAAATATCTTCGATCACATTGAAGTTACAAAAATATACATTTCAGATAATTTGTAAGGTATAAAATTATGACGAGAATGAGACCGATCCGAGCCCAAACGAATAATTCGTTTTACAAACGGAAAGGGGGGGATTTTAAGATTTTTTACATAATCTTTATTTTTATTAAGAGGGGCTATTATGTCTACAACTCTTCCTGTAGATTTTTCGAGAATTCTTTAACGGTTAAACCACAAGGGGGTTCTAATGGAGGTACAAACGATCTACTTTCAATCAAAACTTCGAGACCGGTGGGTTACCAACCACTACTTTGAAGAGAATAACTAGTCTTTTAAGACATCTAGCTAAATGCAACGAGAAATATTTTAATACAGTGGAGAAATAAATACATACGTTTCAAAAATAGTCGGTTAATGTCTTTTTTTGGACACGACGATTTTATTCACGGTCTATCTACGTAGAGGTACAAGATCCAGGCTGTTAATTTTCTTTTATTGTCTAATTTCCTTTTGGAGAGCAAGTTCTTTATGCGTGGCTTTTTGATTTATTTTTATTTCATTTCGACAATTGTTATTTCTGGACGTTGTAACTGTTAGACTGATGTTCCATTGATAACTAATTTACATTGTGTACTATCTCTTTATGTAACCACACTCTTTGTATTTGAGATTTCACAATGACTTTGAATTTAAATACATGAAGTTTCCGTTTTCTACGATAATTACCACTTCATAAGCATCTAGTATGTATAATATAAGATCTGGCATATGTGGAAATTCCATTTTCCTGATGTGACGTTAAATTTTCGTTCTACATCTATCTTTCGATTTTTATAATTTTAATTCATTTCAGTACTTTATGCTCCCTCTAGTGTTTGTTTATTGTACGTTATTTGTTGCTATTTTGTTGATTTGAAAATTTCTTCTTCACTATCTGTATTACCCTTTCTCTTGCGGCCTTTAGGAAGGAAGGATGTTCGCCATTTTTTTGGTGTGAGATATTAAGGTTGCCATCAAGAAGTCGTGTCGTAATTAACTGGCGTAGATTTTGTCAATTTTGGATTGGTTTTTTTCGCTTGACACCCATAAAGGGGGATTAAATTACGTAGTTAGTGTTTACAAAATATTAGTTGATATTTGGGTTAATTAATTTTGTACCCACATGTTGGAGATTAAGTGCGACGACTAGATTGGTTAATCAGTAGATTGTTTTGTGTGTTGAATAACCCTTCCTGAAGGTATGTGTTGTGATTCTTGGTTTTCTTTTCCTATATCTTTTACTTGTTTTTAGGGTTTTTTTTTGGTTTCCGCTTAGCGCACGTTTTGTCTGTCCAACGTCTTGTTAATCGTCAATCCATGGATTATTAAATTACCTTTCATAAATTATTATCGAAGCGGCCGAGACATTTTGTGTAGTACCTGTATGTGTACGAGTTCGATGTACAACATTGCCGGTGAAGACGTCAGTTGCAGATCGCAGATAAGCATTAAAATTATTTGGAACTTTCTTTTTAAATTTTAAAGTTATCTTAAAAGTTATTATCGTGAACAATAATTTAATTAATTCGTTCATTTATTTTAAAAGACAGTAATTTTCAAGATTAAGAAATTTAATAACGTGATAACGTAACTAATTTTCGTACGTGATAATTTATAATAACAATAATTTTATATATGTATATATATTTTTTGTGGTAATATTTTATAATTAACTGTAAAATTGGTATTGCTGTAAACTGGGCAATTGTACAATCGCTAGGTGATCGATCAAGTATTTATTTGTGTATAATTTCGGAAATTTATATCGAACCGTTTTATCGCATGCGTTCATTTCAATATAACCGTTACGAATTTTATGTTATGTTTTGTTATGTCGACCCATTTCGTAATTTAGGGTTTTGTGTTATTCTTGCCGGCTGTAAATTACGTGGCGCCTCAATTACATCATTTATACTCAGCCCTATCTCCACTGCAGCTGTCGGCCAGCCGGTTGGAATTTTGTGGTCTTATCGTCGATTTGTACGTCACATTTTTGGCGCCCAACGTGGGGCCCTTTAAAAAAAATATTTTTTGGAAATTTTAAATAAGTTTTTGGGCCATTTTAAATAAATTTTTGGGCCATTTAAAAAAAAAAAAAAAAAAAATTAAATAAATTTTGGGCTATTTGAAATAAATTTTGGGCCACAATTTAAAGCTTATTTGATTAATAATTTTGTAATTGTAAATTGCTAAAGTGAGTTGCTTTAACAGTATTTATTTGATATTTGTTGATTGCTAGTGATTGTCCCGTATGTGTTTGAGTGTTTGCGTTTACATCCATTAGCTCTCTGATATTTAGGTGTTTATTGTTTATTCGTCGATATTAGTTTAGATTTAGATTAATTGTTGAGATTAGGTATAAAATGGCGGAAATGCTAAAATTGGATATTGATAGGTTATTTCGTTCGGAGTTGTCTTACGAATTGAGTATTAGAGGGTTTGATGGGGTTAATTCGACCGTTCAGGAGATGAGAAAGATTTTACGTAGCGCGATTAAGTTGGAAAATACCAAGTATTCGGTGCCTAGCACAGTTTATCCATTCACGTTTGAGGAGGATTTGGCTGCATTAACTGTTGGTGTGCCCGAGATTACTGCCCTTGTCACTGAGTTTTGCGGAGTCGACAATGATAACGAATTCAAAAAAATTAGATCTAGAATTGCTCACAATTTAGGGCGCGTTTATAAGTCAAAACCCGTAGGCGAGGAGCAAATCAAAGTTAAGTCGGCCTGCACAGCACAGCTGCTATTATTGTTAGACACTCTTAGGGACAAAGCGAAGTCGAGTAAAAAGACCAAAGAAACTTCAATTTTCGATCTTTCGTTGTTGCAAACTAATGCGGAGCCGAATGCGCACAGCTCGGACGTAGAGGTAATTTCTTCGGATTCGGAAACCGAAACCCCAAGTTCTAGCAAAGTCAAAAAGCTACCCGTTAGGGATTGGCGTCTAAAGTTTTCTGGCGATGGGCACACCTCATTAAGTTATTTTCTAGAACGGGTAGAAGAGTTAAGAGTCGCTCGGAACATTTCGCGTATTGAATTATTCGAAACCGCTGTGGATTTATTTGAGGGTAGGGCATTGGTATGGTTTAGGGCGATGAGGAGTTTTGTTAATAATTGGGAAAATTTAGTAACAGCCTTAAAGGAAGAGTTCCAACCCATAAACTATGATAGGAAGTTGTTTGAGGAAATAAAGAGGCGCACACAGGGACCGGACGAGTCGATAGGTTTTTACATTGCGGCTATGGGCAATTTGTTTGCGAGATTAAATAGGCAGATACCTGAGGCGACCAAACTAGAAATTTTGTTGGAAAATATTAGTCCTTACTATCAACCTCATTTAGCATTTGTAGAAGTAAATTCAGTAGCAAATTTATTATCGTTGTGTCGTAAGTTAGATGTTAAGAGAAACATCGTTGATAACTTTACTCCACCTAACCGTAGAAACAAAGCTCTTGAACCGGACTTAGCTTATGTTGGAGATTATTCGGTCGGACAAAACTCGCCTAATTATAGTGTAAACGTAGTCGATAGTCAGATGAAATGTTGGAATTGCGATGGAGTGGGTCATGCCGCGATGAATTGTAGTAGGCCTTTTAATAAACATTGTTATCGTTGCGGGAAAAAGGATGTTACGGTTCGTACCTGTCCAAATTGCAATCGGGGTTCGGGAAACGGTCAGAGACGTCAGTAGTCGGCCAACTCACGTCTTCTGCCAATTCGGTCGAACATAGTGTTAGCGTACCTTTTCAAGGAGTTTTAGATTACATAATGACACAAGTTCCTAATGATCAGAGACCTTACATTTCAGTTTCAATTTTTGGTAAAAATATTGTAGGATTATTAGATACTGGTGCGAGCCACACCATTATAGGATTTAAGGGTTGGGAAATTTTGAAAAGTATTGGGCTAATTCAATTAGATAAGTCGGTTAGGAAGTCAGTTGTTGTAGCTAATGGTAATTGTTGTGAAAGTATTGGATGTATTCGTGCGCCTATTAAATTGCAGGATCGGGAGAAAATTATTGATATTTTAATTATACCTGAACTGCCTCATACACTTATCTTAGGAATTGATTTTTGGCGTAAAATGGGTATTGTCCCGAATTTTAGAGATTTTGAATTTTCATTTTGTGAGCCACTTGAAGTCGTTCAAGCTTTGAATCCACAAAGTTCACTTAATTCGGAACAACAGAAAATCTTGGATCAGCTGACGGAGTCAATGTTTAGTAGAATGGGTGATGGAATCGGATGTACAGATCTTGTAGAACATGTTATAGTTACGGATTCACAGCCAATTAAGCAACGTTATTACGATGTTTCGCCAGCTGTACAGAAGTTCATTGATGCGGAAATTAAAGAGATGTTGGATAAAGATATAATTGAGCCTTGCGATAGTCCTTGGGCCAGTCCTGTTGTGATGGTAAAGAAGAAAGACGATTCTTACAGATTTTGCGTAGATTATAGAAAGCTCAACAAAGTGACAAGACATGATGCTTATCCTTTACCACAAGTTAATGCTACGTTGAACAAGTTAAGAGACGCAAAGTATTTGAGTACGCTGGACATCAAATCGGCTTTTTTCCAAATTAAGATTGCGAAGGATTCGAGACCTTTAACCGCTTTTTCTGTTTTTAGAGGCCATTATCAGTTTAAAAGATTACCGTTTGGATTGTCAAACTCACCAGCTACTTGGCAAAGGCTTATCGATAGAGTAATTGGATGTGATCTCGAGCCCAACGTATTTTGTTATTTGGACGATATAGTAATTTTGACGCAAACGTTCGAGAAGCACATTGAGGTTCTTACGGAAATATTTAATCGGTTGATGAAGGCTGGGTTGACTTTGAGTAAAGCAAAGTGTAAATTTTGTCGTACGGAATTGAGATACTTGGGTTATGTTGTGAATGAAAATGGACTTCAGGTTGATCCAGATAAAGTTAAGGCAATTCTGCAGATTCCTACTCCAACCAAAGTTTCGGATGTTCGAAGTATTATTGGTACGGCTAGTTGGTATCGTAGGTTCATTCCTAACTTCTCGGCTATTATATCACCGATGACGGAACTGTTGAAGAAGAAGGTTAAGTTCGAATGGACGGCTAAACATGAAGAAGCATTCAATTCGATTAAAGAGCATCTAGTTTCGGCACCTATATTGTCATGTCCTAATTACGATTTGCCATTTCATATACAAACCGACGCATCTGGTTATGGTTTGGGAGCTGTGTTAAGTCAGCGTTATCCGGATGATTCTGAAAAGGTGATCTGTTATTTAAGTCGTTCGTTAAACAACAATGAGAGGAAGTATACGACTACGGAACGGGAATGTCTTTGTGTTATTTGGGCCATCGAAAAACTTCGTCCGTATATAGAAGCCACACATTTTACGGTTATAACCGATCATTGGTCACTGTTATGGCTCCACAAAATCGAAGAACCTTCTGGTAGATTAGCACGCTGGTCATTGAAGCTCCAGCAGTATAAATTCGACATAGTGCATCGGAAAGGCAAAGATCACGTTGTGCCAGATATGTTGTCTAGATCAGTTCCTCAGGTCGACGTTGTAGAAATAGACGATAAAGAGATTGGTGTAATTAGAGATAGGTGGTATGTTGGTATGAGAGAAAATGTTTTAAAATATCCCTTGCGATTCCCCCAGTGGCGTGTTAATAATGGGTTACTATTTAAATATGTTAATTTTAAGGGTTTTCCTGATTTTGTTAGAGTAGAAGATTGTTGGAAGCGTGTTGTTCCGAAAGAACAGCGTAAAGCAATTTTGTTTAGATTTCATGATGAAGCTACCGCAGGTCATCCCGGAGTTCATCGAACTTATACTCGTGTCGCGAATAAGTATTATTGGCCGAAGATGAGGATGGATGTTAGCGATTACGTGAAACGATGTGTGTTATGTAGTCAGAATAAATCGGAGCAAAAAGCTCAGGGTGGGTTGATGGTGCCTAATCGGATAGTAGATAGTCCATGGGAGCTTGTTGCGTGTGATCTTATTGGTCCTTTACCACGATCGAATAACGGTTATAGGTTCATATTAGTAATTGTAGATTGTTTTAGTAAATTCCCAATTTTAGTCCCGCTTAGAAACGCTACGGCAAAGTTAGTATGTGCTGCTATAGAAAATCAGTTATTGTTATTTTTCGGTTCACCAAAATTTTTGATTACGGACAACGGTCCACAATTTAAGAGTACAGAGTTTAAAAGTCTTATGTCGTCGTATGGAGTTAAAATTTGCTATACTGCTAATTATCATGCGCAAAGTAATCCTACCGAGCGTGTAAATAGGAATATCGGAGTTATGTTAAGATGTTACGTGTCGGACAACCATCGGTTGTGGGACAAAAATCTGTTTAAAATCGCGTACGCATTACGTACCCAAGTACATGAGTCAACCAAGTTAACTCCGTATTGTATAAATTTCGGAAGGGAAGCTCGGGAAAACGATATCAACATTAGTGATCCGGTCGAACCTAAGCAATTTACTGTTAGTACAGCATTAGTTAATCGTAAAGAATCTTTTAAGAAATTGTATGGGGAAATAAAGGATAGATTAGAAAGAGCTAGTAGTAGTCATAAACGTAGGTACGATTTGCGACATCGAGATGTCACATACGAAGTAGGATCGAAAGTGTGGAGAAGGAATTTTCCTCAATCAGACCAAGCTAAATATTTCTCCAAAAAGCTTGCGCCTAAATATATAGGGCCTTTGGTAATTTCAAAGAAAGTTTCACCGTGGACTTACGAATTGCATGATCCGGGAGGAACCTACCGCGGAATTTGGCACTCGAAAGATTTGAAACCTGCTTACAGTTGATGATTGTGATTCTGATGGTTGTGATTTTAACTTTTATGTTTAGATGTGTTGTATTTATATTTTAAAACTTATTGAATTATTGCATGATTGGGTGTGGGTAGTTGTGTTTATTTGCATGTCTCGTTTACGAGGAAAAAAAAAAAAAAAAAGAAAAAAATATATGAGTGCAAATTTAGAACTGATAGAATTTGGTAGGATGTGTAAATGTTTAGGCATGGTATTGTATTGTGAAGCAACTCACGGATTCTGAAAATTTGGGAAATTTTCATGAGGTAAGGGGGGATTTTGTGACGTTAAATTTTCGTTCTACATCTATCTTTCGATTTTTATAATTTTAATTCATTTCAGTACTTTATGCTCCCTCTAGTGTTTGTTTATTGTACGTTATTTGTTGCTATTTTGTTGATTTGAAAATTTCTTCTTCACTATCTGTATTACCCTTTCTCTTGCGGCCTTTAGGAAGGAAGGATGTTCGCCATTTTTTTGGTGTGAGATATTAAGGTTGCCATCAAGAAGTCGTGTCGTAATTGACTGGCGTAGATTTTGTCAATTTTGGATTGGTTTTTTTCGCTTGACACCCATAAAGGGGGATTAAATTACGTAGTTAGTGTTTACAAAATATTAGTTGATATTTGGGTTAATTAATTTTGTACCCACATGTTGGAGATTAAGTGCGACGACTAGATTGGTTAATCAGTAGATTGTTTTGTGTGTTGAATAACCCTTCCTGAAGGTATGTGTTGTGATTCTTGGTTTTCTTTTCCTATATCTTTTACTTGTTTTTAGGGTTTTTTTTTGGTTTCCGCTTAGCGCACGTTTTGTCTGTCCAACGTCTTGTTAATCGTCAATCCATGGATTATTAAATTACCTTTCATAAATTATTATCGAAGCGGCCGAGACATTTTGTGTAGTACCTGTATGTGTACGAGTTCGATGTACAACATTGCCGGTGAAGACGTCAGTTGCAGATCGCAGATAAGCATTAAAATTATTTGGAACTTTCTTTTTAAATTTTAAAGTTATCTTAAAAGTTATTATCGTGAACAATAATTTAATTAATTCGTTCATTTATTTTAAAAGACAGTAATTTTCAAGATTAAGAAATTTAATAACGTGATAACGTAACTAATTTTCGTACGTGATAATTTATAATAACAATAATTTTATATATGTATATATTTTTTGTGGTAATATTTTATAATTAACTGTAAAATTGGTATTGCTGTAAACTGGGCAATTGTACAATCGCTAGGTGATCGATCAAGTATTTATTTGTGTATAATTTCGGAAATTTATATCGAACCGTTTTATCGCATGCGTTCATTTCAATATAACCGTTACGAATTTTATGTTATGTTTTGTTATGTCGACCCATTTCGTAATTTAGGGTTTTGTGTTATTCTTGCCGGCTGTAAATTACGTGGCGCCTCAATTACATCATTTATACTCAGCCCTATCTCCACTGCAGCTGTCGGCCAGCCGGTTGGAATTTTGTGGTCTTATCGTCGATTTGTACGTCACACTGACAGGTAGGTACTTTTGAGGTAATCTCATTCATATGATACGACGACTTAGACTTGAAATACCGCACGTTCTCGCATATCTACATAAACTAAAACTTCTGGAACATTTCCTTTGATTGTGAAAATTATTTTTTTTATTTACATTAAGCACTTTGGCAACATTTAAATTCATTTATATTTACGAAATGTACTATTAAGTAAATATTTTATTTTCCTAATTGTTCCATTAAAAGTCCTAAGAGAGTAGTCTCGCGTTCGCTTTGGATTAACTAAGCGAGAAGCCAAACACACAACTTTTAAACAGATACCAAGTCCATTACTGTATTTCAGAAGGACTTTTTTATATTTGTTCTAAACGAATAGTCAAAACAAAACTTGAGTGTCGTAATTAGTATTTCCTATACGTTATTTATTCAGCCTCGCAATTTTGCAATTAAAAATCCTTACAATTAAGATTTTATTTTGGGATCAAGACGTTTGTAGTCTGAGGGAAATGTAAAGACATCTCGATCGTTTTAGATCGTTATTTAATAACGAGAAACGAGCTAAGTCTCGTTTGTAATCAAATTAA
Source organism: Malthinus seriepunctatus (assembly GCA_963924605.1). Classification (NCBI taxonomy): domain Eukaryota; kingdom Metazoa; phylum Arthropoda; class Insecta; order Coleoptera; family Cantharidae; genus Malthinus; species Malthinus seriepunctatus. The sequence continues at coordinate 16,967,771 of OZ004600.1, forward strand.
ATTCAACTGAGACATAATTGGATTTCTAATACGACACAACAACAAAATATAATTAACTGTTTCTACTTCAAAATTATACGAGTTAATTACTCTTCATCATACTTAACAAATTGTTTTGTAATTAACATCTGACTAGTTTACATGCAAACTGATTTTAATTACTCCGATGATGGTAAATAAAAAAATGTTTGAAATTTTCTTTTCGTTTCAATGTCATTCTTGTCATTAATAAGTTAAAATGGATGAAATTGAATTTATTTTTAGAAAAAAGAAATGTTAATAAATTTTTTATTTGAACTATCATGCGAGATTTAATGAGAAAACAAAAAGTTAAAATTAAAAAATCTTTTTGGACGGGTATTTCAAATTTATATTTTTCCACTTTCCAGTTTAGAGCTTTCAAATTACTTTTTCTACGGTTTTCTCAAAACAAATAATTTTTTTTGAATTATTGTAAAGGACTAAAAGGTAATCACCGTGTATGCAAGCTGTTTCAAGAGACACTTCTTAGCATGCGAGTCTCGCCTATTTGAAGTGCTCGAGAGTTGGTTAAATGAACCCAACTGATCCCCGGATTATGCCCAACTAAGATCTAAAAAAAGATTCGGTTTTATCCCTTTTTACGTTGTCTTTTATCAACACAAAACTTTCCTACTTCGTATGGACGATGCGTGAATTTGCGAAGTTTGATGTAGATGCATTTTCGTAGATCTTCAAGTCTATTAAGAATAATTAAGTGTTTCATAAATATAGCACCAGTTTAAATAATTGTATGAGGGTGCAGTAGAAAGAAAATTTCCTTTTGAATGTTTTCTAATTTTGGAAAATGCGGACGAAATGCCCGAAAATGTGAACCGAATTGGCGAGCTCGTCACGAACACATGTTCAATTACTACTCGGATGATCCCTTTACAAATAAATGTTGGGAAAACTCGAGAGACTTTAGAAAATATTAGGAAAGAGAGCGATTCACGCCTGAATCTATAAATTTTGAATAGAGGCCCATCTTGACTCTTTGATTTTAATAAAATAATTTTGCAGACAAATCTTGTTACTTCTATTGGGATTTAGAGACCACGTGGTGATGAAGACGTCTCAAAGACAAATAAAATCGATAGCGTTAAATTTGGAATTAAATCAGCGTTAATTGCCTTCTTTGATGTGAAGGGAATAATTCATAAGGAATTTGTACCGGAAGGCGAAACAGTTAGTAGTGCGTACTGTTTTGTTATTGGATAATGTGTAAATAATCCTATTAGACGAGCGAGAGAAGAGCAGTTAAAAAGAAATACCTATAGAATTAGGCGCGATTCAGAAATATTTGTATGGGGGATTTGTAAACATTGTATTTTAGCCTCCACAAGGGAAGATTATATGGAAAATACATATTATATAAAATGATTTATATATTTTTGTAGTTGCTTATTTTGTAAATTTCATCTCGATGTTAGACAAGTTCAATGCGTGTTTTGCAAGCATACGTATTATAATCGTGCATATTTGTTAAAATTTGTGCATATTTTGGTGGAATTTGCATGTTAAATGAACAAGTGACTGGCCTTTCTAAAGATCAGAGTCCATTTTTTTGTTTTTTTAGAATGTGAATTGTATTTTACCTGTGCAATTTTCTCATCGAGCAACTTGCTCAAATGATGGATATTAAAATTAATTATAAATTAATGTTATAGGGGTAATATTCTTGGTTAGGATTACCATTATTCCATGGAAAAGAAAATCATGGTTAGGTCAGAAATACTCCTGAAACAACAAGTAGGTAACGGTCGTTGGTCGTATCCACCACTATCCCTGATAAAAAATTTTGTATGCATAAATTGCGATTGGATTCTGATTGCTTAAGAGTGCTTGTTTACATACCCCGGATAGCTTCATAATATTGCGGATAATTATCAACGTACAGTCTTACAATAATTATTGGCTATACGCCAGGGTGTATTTATTAGTTATTAGCCAACAACGACAAAAGGACAGAAGGGAAGGTTGTTGATTTACTAGTTGTTGACAAAATAAAGTTACTCCTCAATTTAAGTAAGGGATGTTATGATGATTGCATTCACAATTTGTGCTAGAAGTATAGTCAGGGTGGCCATTAATTGTGAGGCTGACTGTACACCTTGTGAAGACTTTAAAGCTCCTTATAGACGACCCAGACGACCAAAACTCTTTAAAAACTGAGCTGTGTCTTTTCTACTTCCGCCGACGTTCATAAAATATTTTGATTTAACACCGTTTAGCAAGTCAGAAGAGTGTGGGATTACGGCTGTTCAAACAGTTAAAGTAGTTATTTTAGTGTCATATTTAATTGTTAAGCAACGGCGGACGCTACTGCTGACGCATAATTATATTCTGTTCCTTTTAGTGGGGAGAATTTGCTTCTCAATTAAGACTTTAGTGAGGGGCTTGGGGTTACAACCTGAAACCTAAACAGAATTATAGAATGTATTTTTGTATTTCAAAATCCAAAAGCTGTCCATTATTGTCCTGTGCAGAAGGGCACTATGGTCAAAAATAGAGTTATGTAGCTGACAGGTAGAAATACACCTCAACTTTATTTTGGCATAAAAATGGAGTTCGTTTTTGTAAAAGTTAATTTTTTATGAATTTTCAAAAAATTCAAATTACACAGACGCTTATGGGAAGAAATAGTTTAAAACGTCGATTTCTCCGTTTTTATAATTGAAAATTTTATTAAATGTCAGAATTTTTTACGTTTGCACTGCCTTTACTCGAAATCGCGACATCTTATCAAAAAATTTTATTCTTTTAAAAAGTTAGCCTCATCTATGTAGAGTTTTTTGGAACAAGAATTATAACTTTTTATGATTTCATAACAAAGATATAGAATTAAAAGTGAAGACATGTAAAAAATCACGGCTCATTATATCTATAGCAACCCATTCTCCCACTATAACTTTTTCTAATACCTATCTCGCTTCTTTACGTTACCACGAGCCTTGCGTCTCATTCCCACTTACGTATTTATGTTGATGTAGTAATTTTAATATAATATTGGAGTAAAAGAAACTGAATTTTTCCTGATTTTGGGAACAGCTTTGTAAAAGCAACTTTTTTTTCTAAATCTGTCGAAACCTTCATAATCAGACTGTGAGTTTGTGGGTTACATATCCCACCTCAATTTGGATGGGAAGGCACTTTTTCTTTGACTTTTGTTCAAAATCTTTGAACTTTTAAATCTTCCGTTTCACTATTCTTTTAATAGCTTCGTTAGTATTAGTCTGATCGGTACCAACAAAATTTCGTTTTACTTGTAATGAATCTCTCTTTAATACTAATATAATTTATATTAATTTCCTATCCCAAAAAAATGTTAAAACCGAAGTCATTGGTGAATCGTAGTTTTTTATAAAGAACTGTGGTTTAAATTCAAGTTACAAGATGAAACTTGGAGGAAATTATAGGTTTTATAATGATAAATACATGTTGCAAGTTTGGTTCAAAAATATTGAGGACAACGGCCACACTTTGGATTTTAGTTTAAATTTTCTTGTGCATATTTGCTGTGAGCAACTGATAGTCTTACGTGAAAAATGATTCCACAACCAAAATTAGTTTGTAGCCAAACTGTTAAAAAATTGATTTTCTGTTTTCAAAGAATGGTGGCCGAAAAAATGGATTGTTATGATTATTTTATTTTTCATCTAAAAGAGTATTAAATTTCCTACCTTGCAAGAGAAAATTTTTTGTAAGACTATCAGTTGCTCACAGCAAATATGCACAAGAAAATTTAAACTAAAATCCAAAGTGTGGCCGTTGTCCTCAATATTTTTGAACCAAACTTGCAACATGTATTTATCATTATAAAACCTATAATTTCCTCCAAGTTTCATCTTGTAACTTGTAACGGAAGATTTAAAAGTTCAAAGATTTTGAACAAAAGTCAAAGAAAAAGTGCCTTCCCATCCAAATTGAGGTGGGATATGTAACCCACAAACTCACAGTCTGATTGTGAAGGTTTCGACAGATTTAGAAAAAAAAGTTGCTTTTACAAAGCTGTTCCCAAAATCAGGAAAAATTCAGTTTCTTTTACTCCAATATTATATTAAAATTACTACATCAACATAAATACGTAAGTGGGAATGAGACGCAAGGCTCGTGGTAACGTAAAGAAGCGAGATAGGTATTAGAAAAAGTTATAGTGGGAGAATGGGTTGCTATAAATATAATGTGCCGTGATTTTTTACATGTCTTCACTTTTAATTCTATATCTCTGTTATGAAATCATAAAAAGTTATAATTCTTGTTCCAAAAAACTCTACATAGATGAGGCTAACTTTTTAAAAGAATAAAATTTTTTGATAAGATGTCACGATTTCGAGTAAAGGCAGTGCAAACGTAAAAAATTCTGACATTTAATAAAATTTTCAATTATAAAAACGGAGAAATCGACGTTTTAAACTATTTCTTCCCATAAGCGTCTGTGTAATTTGAATTTTTTGAAAATTCATAAAAAATTAACTTTTACAAAAACGAACTCCATTTTTATGCCAAAATAAAGTTGAGGTGTATTTCTACCTGTCAGCTACATAACTCTATTTTTGACCATAGTGCCCTTCTGCACAGGACCATAATGGACAGCTTTTGGATTTTGAAATACAAAAATACATTTTTTAATTTTGTTTAGGTTTCAGGTTGTAACCCCAAGCCGCTCACTAAAGTCATTTTTAGTCGTTTAAAATCGCAAAAAGCACCCTACAGGTTCGAGAAAAAATTCTGACTTTAGCATGTAATGTGTGAATGCGTTCGTTCGTCGTTTTTCAAACCTACCAGACGAAGAAGCGTTTATTAGCCTTTTAACACCAAGCCATCCTAAAGGCCCGTCTACAAACCCAACCTTGCCTTCCAGTTTGCCTGTGCAGCCGGTCTGCACAGGCCAAACCGGAGCATGTGGATACCGTTCAGGCGACCTGCACAAGTCAAACCGGGAGGCAAGCCTGTGTGTGTAGACGAGTCTTAAGAAAAGGCAATTGAAGCGGTGCAAAGATTAGTGTACTAAAAGCAAATAGCTTAACAAGCACTGGAGGAGCCTGTGTGCAAAGTTAATGGTGGGGGATGCTATTTATTAATAGTTCTTTTATTCATTTTGAACGCAGTAAATTTGAAAAATTAAGTTGAGAATATTAAAAAGGAAACCTAAATTTTGATGCCTCTTGCTATCTACTATCTCAGCCCTCGATGAAGAACAAATTTCGGTTAAGAAATATTTCATGGGGGTCCTAGACAAATCAATGGATTTAACATATTTCATTGTAGGTAGCTCAAATTAAAGTACAATATAATTTTAGAAATAAATAAAAATAAAGATGTAGGTATTCCTACTGATAGAAATTGGCTACTCTACAGTGGCTTTGACAGCGTGGAAGCTTGGCTGAAGTTATGGTCTTCATACAAACAACTTATGAACAATGCAAAATAACTAATTTTCACATAAAAACTATGATTTTTCTTTGACATCCCTTTCAGGTGGCTTTCCTTCTCCTCTTATCAATTAAAAGCTAATTGTGAACAGTCATGACGTCATGAGCCCTCAAACTAGTGCTTGATGTGCCAACTAGATATTCTTGTTCAGTAGCACTCAAATAGCTGATTTCCAAGTGAAGAGCCTGAATACTATTACCTCGATTTTTACAAACGTTTACCATCCAAAAAATCCAAAAAAGTCAAAAATTTTATTTAATTCTTTGAGTCGTTATCAATGTCATGTGCGTGTGAAGTGAAAGTAAATGATTTAAGGTCTATTCCCACACAACCGAGATTGATCCGTCTCGTCACCGATCAGTCAAATGACTGAGACAGTGATTTTACTTTGCCCGGGCAAAATCTCGGAACCATGACTGATGAGTGTGAATGGAGTCATTTAAAAGCACGCTTCCGATAATTTTTATACCATTTTTGACTGACCGGAGACGTGACGTGACGGATCAATCTCAAATTGAAAATCAAAAAAATACGAGTTTATGAAAAATCCTCAACTTTAAGGACTTACCTTTGATAAAGATTCTATCTCGATAGCAAAATAATTATCCACTCATCTGAAACGAAACGAAAAGATGTTAATTATTTTACTCGATGGTTTTCGATCTTGTTAAAAGTTAAAAGTTGAAAACTTTTGGTAGGTACCTACCTTTAAAACGTTTTAAAATGTAAGAAAATACAACAAAACTCCCATATTATAATCTTAATTAAATTCACGTAATTAAAAATTAAAATTAACACTTCCATTGCTACACTAAATAATTAAAACTTAAACAAGTAGGTATTGACGGACACATTTCAACTGATGGTACGTCACTATAGAAATTGTGAACTGCAGGTGTGCAGATAAGCGCACAATTTAATTCCAATAGCAACAATTTTGTTAAAACTATGATAAAGCGTCAAATTATCAATTGGCGTAACTCGAGACTTAACAAAATTTTATTGCAATTTTTAATTAATTATTTACCATTTACCAATACATATTGGTATTTTTTTGAGAATTTTTCTTGGGTATGGTTTTTTGTGAATTGTTAAAATTTAATTTTTAATCTTACAAATTGTACAGCTAATATTAATTTAAAAAAAATAGTAGTTTGATTTATTAAGAGTAAAAGCGTCACTTTTTTAGGCGAGTCAGTAGGGCTTCATTTCGTCTGACTACTACTGACGAGCCAAAAAACGTACTTTTACTCTGTATGAAACATTTAATATTTTCTTCAACGTAAAACTTATAAAAACCAAAAATAAAATTTTTTAGAAAAGCGTCATCTCTTGAAAATTATTTGTAGTTCAATTGTCAAATATTTTTTAAAAAAGAAGCTAATTATTAAACGCAACAAACAAATTATATCAGAAAATTTATAAAAACATTACCTTTTTACATTACCTTTTTACATTACAAATGCTTAGAAATATTATTTTACGTTACAATTTTTTGGAAATATTTAAGGTTAGAATTTACTTTTACCTCCTAGGATGTTTGCTGCATTATTATGCAGCTTTTCTTATAACAGCATCATGGTTGTCTTCCACAAGAATCGAAAGATGCGGTAGATTTCAATGATCTCAATTAATAAAATCGTTCCTATAAATAACTCCAATCTAATTTCCTAGCCAACTTCAATCAGTTTTGCCCAACTAAATCGTGAATGGAGACATGTGGACAGGTGTCTCTGACATCAGTTAATCTGACAACTGACGAATCAAATATTTGAATGTTGTGATTTGATGAAAGTGATGCACATTTTAGGGCCGGCATTATAATGTCTAGTTGAGCGAAGGTTGAAACTCAACCTAAGGTTTGACTCTTAATTGAGTATTAAAAGTACCAACCTTAGGTTGAAGCGTCGGTTGAGCATCGTTTCACTCAACCGGAAGTCAGACTCAGTTTGACTGACTCAGGCTCAGCATTATAAAGCCTAGTCAACCGAAGATTGACTCAACCTAAGGTTGAAATTATAAATAAACGTCAATGTCACTATTATGTCCAATCACGTCAAACTAAAATGACAACTAGTTGACTTTCAACCTCAGGTTGACTTTCAACCTCAGGTTGACTTTCAACCTCAGGTTGACTTTCAACCTTAGGTTGAGTTTCAACCGACACATATAATACTGACCCTCAACCGTAGGTTGAAATTGTAATAAAAAATAGTTTTACTATATGTCAAAATAAAATGACAGTCTAACCTTAGGTTGAGTCTCATCCTTCGATCAAATAGGCCGAGTATTTCAATCGACCCTTAAACTTAAGTGTAACTTTAAACTGACCTTCAATCAATAGAAATACACAAAATGTAATAAAGCTCAGCTTAACGCCATATTTATTTTAGTTTAAGGATCCATTGAAATACTCCACCCTAGACATTATAGAACTAGCCCTTAGGGTTGTGAGAGGTAATCAGTTTCTATCAGAGCAAGGCCGTGAATCGTGGAAGTGAAAAATAAAAAATATTTTAAACGATCCTTTACGAACTGCCAATAATTTTGCTATACACTTCTACTTATTACTTTGTGACAATAAACAAAAGAATTTCAATTTTTATCAAGTACGTGGGTTTCATGTTTTATGGTAAACAAAGTAAAAAAAACGATTATATTCTTTATGATACTTTCAGCTTCAGCGTCACTTATTTTGTTCGTGTGAAATGACAATTTTCCTAATGTTACATATTTAAACTACCTCTATGTTCAAATTTCGAAAACGTTGTAGTAATTATTTTATTTTTTATTGTCTTCAAGCTTTTTTTTTATTTTTATTATTTATATATCATCAATTTATCATCAATCATTGAAACATTATTTTGTTTCGTGAGTTGGATCCAATTTATTATTGTTCACATTCATCACTCAAAAGTGTGGAAATACAAATAAATGGAATTATTCACCTCACGCCAATTGCAAACAAAAATCATCTTTTATATTAATAACAGTTGGACTTAACATTGATTTTATCGGTTTACTGAACGAAAGTCGATTTAAATGGGTCATTCTGACGACAAAAACATCTAAAAAAATTTGGAGATGATTGTGTGTAATAAATATTGATTATCGATGAAACTGATGTTAAGTTTTTATTCTTTCGTACACTTTGAACAAATATTTGTTTTGAAGAATCTCTCCACGTTTTGACTCCCTTTAAGTATACAGAACTGCTAAAAATATTAGGAAAAGTCTATATCGGTCTGTATGTAACGATCCCAAATAAAAAGCCACTAAACCGATTATTAGAGTTACATAAATTTTATCGACAAGACAAGCTTTTAAATAAAATCGATACTAGCCGGAAAGGACACTAAAGGCTCGTCTTCACAGACAGGCTTGCCTTTCAGTTTGCCTGAGCAGGCCGCCTGAACGATGTCCATGTCCACTCCCTTTGGTTTGGCCTGTGCAGGCGATCTAGACAGCGATTATGTGACCTGCACAAGCAAACCGGAAGGCAAGCCTGTGTGTAAAGACGAGCCTTAACTTCCCTTATTTAAATAGAACACCCTGTATATTTCTACAATTTTGAAACCACTGGAAGATTCTGACCATAATTCTGATTCTGAAGCGTTTTTGGTTTGTTTTCAATTAGCGGTTAAAACGAAAATTAGAAAAATTAAAAAATGTTTTTAGAAACACTCTGTATATATTTTAGTTATAATTTGAATTTTTTTTATTAAAAAAATATAAAATGCTTTAGCCAACTTTACTGTTAGTAGATTGATGTAGGTCAAAACAACTTGAGAGTGGTTCGGGTTTTGGGTGAGTTTAATTAAACTGGCCATTTTCCAATTCCATCAGCATTTATTTTCCATTGTTTGTGGTCTAATAAACAATAGTAGTAGAAAATAAGTGCTATTTTTGTGAATCGTAAAACTTCCAACAAACTCGAATTTAATAGCTACGACGCAGATCTCTCCGCTGATTGCAATTAAAGAAAAGAGCCACCTTTACGAGAGTTTTGAAGTAAATTCGAGCTATTGTGTGTGTCTCTTTGAAGAATTGTAATGGCTTTAAGCTCTAAAATACTTATGATGCATAAAGTAGACTAATTTAAAATAAAGTTCAAGCTCAAAAAGATCACTTTACCTCGTAAAATCGATTTGAGTACCTACACATTTTATATTCAAGTTTAGAATTAGAGTAGGCTTGCCTTGTTACTTTAAGCTTAGGAATTTTTCGAAGCTAATTTGAAATACTTTCGTTCACTTGACGTTACAAAGAACACAAAGTTATATTGATTTTATCAACAAATAGAAAATATGTTCGAGCGTAGTACACTGTGTTACATATTACATCTTATACAGGGTGAGTCCGTTGCTTGGTGTGGTTGGCTGTTTCGTGGTCTATCGATCTGGTCTACCTGTCTACCTCTCTAGCTCACCTCCATGGCCTCGTTCTTAGTTTTTTTGCTGATGAGCTCGCCTATCAGCTTACCATTCGGCTACACATGTCCTTTTCTATTTATCTGCCTGTCTGGCGGTCTGCCCAATCGTCTACCTGTTTATCTTCTGTATCTTCAATTCTTGATTTATCTTCTGTATCTCTTCTACATCTTCAATCATTGATTAAAAGTTTCGATACAGTTTCATTATGGTCACCACACAAATTATTGATCAAATTTTGGTTGCAATCTCTTACCAAAAATCTTTTGGATACCGTGTGCCCAATTTTAAAACGAAACATAGGGAAATAACATTGAAAACCATTTATTTGCAGTATGCTGCTTGCCAGATAAACCTTTAAGATCTCTACAGTGATATCTATCAAAAGAGAATTCTTTTCTGTGTCTAGTGACAACAGAAGCTGTTAATTAACAACGGTTTAGTGTTAACAAATGCAGAAAATATATCTCTGCCGCCGTTTTAGATTTATCTGACGAGCAAACTTCAAATCAGTGATTTCTAATGTTATTTTTCTGTGTTCCGCTTTGAAAGTCGGCACACGGTTTAAAAGCCATATAAAAATTTTTTATTCATTAAAATACTTATTGAAAGGAAACTACAAGTTACTAATTTCGTAAGCGGATCAACCTTCAGCTTGTATCTTCTAGGTTTTCGTGGGGGTTCTTAATTATTATTGCATCTCTTTTATGTCTGGCTATGTATGTGATGGTAATTTTTTCTCTTCATGTACGATTATTTAGTAACTATCTATAACCTTTAATTATCTTAACGATATCAGTATTTCTCACTCTGATGTTTATTAGTGTGTCCACATGGACCACACCCCTTAAGAAGGCTCTTCGAAAGGCTCTCCGAGAGGCACCCATTTTCTCATTTCATTAACTGCAAAAATTTTTCAAACACTTTTCACTAAAATTTTGCAAAACTAATCGAAAATTTAAAGTTTTTAATTAACGTCAGGCTAATACTCAATTAATTTTAATTTTTTGATGAACTAAAACTTAATAATCCTAAAGCAGGAACGTCAAATTTAAAAACCGGCCGTGATTAAAAATAGTAAAACAATTTCAACTTTTAAAACTCATCTTTTATGTAAAAATTTGTCAAATTTTGGCATCAATTTTAAGCTTTTTCCATCAATTTAAATTCTTTTTAAATGTAATATTAAACGATAAAGAACAGTTTTTAGTTTAAATTTAAAAAAGTATAATTCGTGTATTAAAGTCAGGTACGTGTTACCAAAATTTCATATGAAAATTAGATTAAGGTGATAATCTTAAGTTTGATATTCTTAGCACGAATAACATATGGCTAAACTTATCTACTTCTTGATCCTTCCGTTGAGAAGGTTTTCTACGTCGGTTACATCATTTCGTGGATTACGTTGGATTTTATAAATGTCGTATTTGTACTAATATTACATTTTTATTTTTCTTCAAAACAACTCGAGTTGAAATTTTTCATAAAAAAATAAACGATGCTTAAGAGAATATTATTGTTCTACGGAGAATTTTTATTAGCAATTTTTAAAGCAGGTATTCATTTTTATGGGAACTTTGTTAAGACTTGAAAGCGAAACAAGGGAAAACAATGCGTTTTTTCTACACTCTTGATTTATATTTGAAATATCCTCGAATAAGATGAACATCAAAAATGGATTTTTACCATAATAGAAGAAAGATCACTTTTCAGCCGCTAGTTTTCTTTTACTGTTTTATTTCTTCTAGTAAATCATTCTTATTGCTTGCAAATGACATTCGATGAAAAAGAGATTATCGTGTTTGAGGATAAGATTATCGTTCGTTATAGACTGTAAAAATAAAATAAAATCTTATTTTATCCTCTTTTCATAAAGTTTTGACAAAGTTGGCGTCTTTTAGATAAAAAATATAAAACGTTGGAAAATGAATGCAATTAGAGAACGTCTCTTTCTACATACGTTTAAAAATGTTCTTTTGTGCTTAATTTGTGTTTAGACACCCGTAAAATGGACTCAAAAATTTATTGCCATATTTGAGAAATACGAGAAAATTTATGAAGTTCATTTCCCCTATCAACCTCTGAAGGTTATCGATTGGTCAGTTCGTTCTTTTAATAAATGTTTGTATACCTTAGGACATTTATTTATAAATTTTCTATTTACATTAATCCCATTCTAACTCTTTCGATGGACACCCACGATTGGATTGGATTGGATTACTACTGGGAAGGCTTTTAGCCAGCTAACACTTAGGCAGCTTGATCGGGCCCATTGTACAACCAGAGGCGCCTCTTTCCCCGTCACTCCTCGAGTCATCCAAACTTTAAGAAGAACTCGAGCAGCTTAGCGGGTGGAGTGTCTTTGATTCTGACCATATCCAGCCAGTAGTCACAAAGTATGGATCTTCTAGTTGATGCTACCGCAGAACATGAGCAAAATACGTGCTCCGCAGTTTCACCTTCCTGATTATAGCCTCTGCTTCTAGGGCTATAATATCGATTAGTCCCAGAGTGTGAAGGTGTTTAGCTTACAATGTCCTGTAACGATGCCCGTGAGTACTCGCAGATGTAATCGAGACAGGTTGAGGTAGTATTCTGCGTATCGTATCGAAGGATTACCAATTGCTGCTTTACCTTGTCTGCAGCCCGTTCCTTTTGACAACATATGTTTATGTTAGCCTAATATTTTTTATTTGATGAGATTGTTGAGAGTGCTGACCGCTAGAGTCAGAGTCGGTTCGGGCCCATTCGGGTAGAAGCTCGAGCTCTGCCTTGCCAGCTCATCTGCCCTCTCATTGCCTTCGTTACCTTGGTGCTTTTTGATCCAGAAGATTTCAAGAGCATTACTCGTCAAAATGCCGTTTAGTTCCGCTATGCAGTTTGAGACCAGCTTTAAAGCTATTCTGTGGCGGTTCGGGGCCGCGATAGCAGCCCTACTGTCCAACAGTATTTGTATGTGTTGTCCGGTTACTAGACTCTCTTTTAACATTTTGGTACTTTCTAGTATGCCATTAAGTTCAGCCTGAAAAACCGAGGTGAATCTACCCAATGGTATACTGATATTTATTTCTAGTTTAGGCGAGAAGGCTCCTCTCCCTGAGCCAGATTCAGTTTATGATCCATCGGTAAAGATATGGATATTAGCAGTACCGGGGACACCCACCATACTTTTTACTGAAAATTGCTGAGCTAACTATACGAGCTGTAAGTTTGCCTACGCGCCACGCCATAACTGGCACTCTCACTGAAAACTATCGATTCTGTTGTACAGAATGGGTGTTGCATCTTCTGTACAAGCAGCTGTAAAAGATGTAATGAAAAAGACGAAACAGCGGAGCATGTATTGTGTCACTGCCCAGCGTTAACTTAAATCAGAGAATCTGTGTTATATTGGTCAAATATGGTCCGTACTAACAAAACTTTACCCTCCAGGATCTTTGAATTTACCCAAATGTTGGGATGGATTCTGGAGTAACGGGATCAGAAGAGTTACTAAGGAGGTAGTACAATGAACTCTACTATTAACAGATTTTTCGTCTAAAGTGTATTGTGGAAACAGGAAAATCCGTGAGCATGGTTTTACATGTTAAATTTCTACTAGCTATCCGTAAACTGGACCACCACCTTGTATGGTGATCTCTTTGAATTCAAAAGAAAATGTGATGGGCCAACACATGACACGTTTTCAATTTTTTCTCTAGTAGATAGATTCAGGGACAAACTCATTGGGGGAGGGGAGGTCTTCTCAAAAAGATTTGATGAAGTTGGCAAAATCATGGCCTGAATTAGAAAACAGAAATGTGCGTGATTAAAAATAAAGTAAACTTTAATGATAGAACGTCCAAGCGTTTGTCCTGCCGGCAGCTCCTTCCAGAAGGACAGTTGTACAAGCCTACGGTCCTGCTGGAAGTACTCTCCCTTGTTATGGAATATGTCCTTCTCGCAGTACTGCCAATCTTCCGGCAGTACGGCGACTTTTACAGTGCCGCAGTACATATTTGATCACCCACTTTCATTTTTAAAACCGTTTAAATTTCGGACGCCACTGGCGAAATTAATAATGTCTTAAAATACCTTTTACGTATTGTAACTTCGCTCCTACTGGAGCTATCGCGATGAAACTTGCACAAAACATAGATAACTTTTTTTGCTGATTCGAACGGTTTGGGTTACGTCCTGCTAGCACTACTCAAACGTCATATAAGTCAACATGGAAAAATACGTACTACCAGCAGGACGTAACGTCCTGCTGGTAGTACGCTTGGACGTTCTATCATTAAGGTCGTTTTCACACACACTGGCATTTTGCTGGTGCCGACGTTGGCACCGGTGTGTGTAAACACGGCTTAAAGTTCAGAGACAGGTGTCTATACAAAGTAGGCAGTCTATAAAGCTGTAAAGCGAGCATTGACTATACTTTTTAAAATTAAATTTAAAAAATCAGGTTAGTTAGGGATTTGAACTGACGTCAATGACCATGCTTTGCCTATGGTCTACCCACTCATCCATTAGTCATATAAATTCGTCCCTGGATAGAACCACTATGGCCAAAATAAATTTGCTGCTCTCGGAATTCGAAAATTTAAGTCAATCTATCAAAAATGTCAAAAAGCGCGATCGCAATACTTTCCATTATACTTCGGTAAAATTGAAATATAATACCTAACAGCTTATGGTTTCAGCAATAAATTACCATTTTGGTAAAGAAAACCTTTCAACCCTTAAAACGTAATTAGTAGACGTATACTCGTATTATTGAATTCACGTCAAATCGTTTAAAAATGTTCATTTCCTACTTAAATTTGAGTTTAGGCACCCGTAAAATAGCCACAAAAATTTATTGCTATACTTGAGAAAACTTGACTTTCCAGAGGAAATTTACTAAGCTCATATATCAAGAATGTGACATGACGATTATCGATTGATCATGAACGTTAAAATTGAAAAATTTGCATAAGTGACATGAAGTAAAATTATTTTTTATTTACCTCTAACTTTATTTTTACTAACTGAAATTGTTTAATTTTTCAGAATCTAACAACTGCTAATACAACTTACTAACAATTAAAAAACCACAATGAGTGCACGCTCTAAAGATAAAGTTGCTGCTTTATTTAGAAGAATTTTTAAATCGTCTGGAAAAAGTAGAGAAGATCCGGGTAAAGCTGGAAGTTCATCGAGCGGTTCGCCAGCGCGATTACTTTTACGAGGATGTCGTGATACAGTATCACCAGCTGCACTACCTGTCGGTAGTCCGGCGTTTACAAATAAAGAACCAAAAAAGCCGATAGAAAATTTACCTTCGAGTAAAACGGTTAGAAGTCGAAGGCTTATGAAAGAATTTAAAGACTTACAACGATTACAAAATTCACGTTTAGATCCTGTATTTACTGTAGAATTAGTAGAAGATAATTTATACGAGTGGCACGTCAAATTGCACAAAATAGATCCTGAAAGTAACTTAGGAAGCGATTTGAAAGAGTTAGGAATTACATATATTTTATTACATTTGATATTTCCGGAAAATTTTCCATTTGCGCCACCTTTTATGAGAGTAATTTCGCCTCGAATTGAAAAGGGGTTTGTGATGGAAGGTGGAGCCATTTGCATGGAATTATTGACACCTAGAGGTTGGGCTAGTGCTTATACTGTCGAAGCGGTTATAATGCAATTTGCAGCTAGTGTTGTCAAAGGACAGGGTCGTATTCAAAGAAAAACAAAAGGTCAAAAAGTTTTTAGTAGGCGAACAGCTGAAGAAAGTTTTAGATCTCTTGTTAAAACTCACGATAAATACGGTTGGGTGACACCGTCGATGGCCGATGGTTAAAAATTGTCCATTTAGATAAATATAAAATGTTAAATTAACTAATGCGGTTGATTATAATTATAAAATATATTTAATTATCAAAAATATTTAAACAACGTTGAGTTCCGATAATAATGGCACCCGACGTGTCTTTTAATAAGGACTGCCATCATAATCTTATGACAAAATTGAACTAAAACTTAGAAAGAGAAAAAGTTTGCTCAATGAAAATTTTTTAAATAAAGTGGAAAGATTATTTTATAATTGTGAATTTACGTATAGATAGTTTAAAAATAACGTGCTCAATTTTATAGAACAGTATTTGTTAATGTTAATGTAAGAATAATGTGCGAATAAAACTTTCCTATAATAATAATTAAAATGAGAAAAAAGTTAGACAATTTGAGCAAACTTAAATTGCGTGGTGGTTACATTTAGTGATTTCAAAACAAAAATTGTGGGCAGATTTAAAAAAAGCATTTTATATATTTAATAAAGCAGTATTGTTAATTTAAAAAAATGTAAATAAAATGGCCGTCAAAGGGTGCTTCTTATTGAGGAATCCAATTTTAATGTTACATCGATGTTTCAACTTAGATAAAGTATCTAAATGTTATTTTAATGGTGTAATATTAACTTTGATGCCATTTCTTGCAAAAATTAAGGGTTTTTGTAATTTCTACACTTTTTGTTCATATCAACTGGAAGAACTTTACAAGGCGTAGAAGATGGCTTGTGTACAAGACAAGTTCAAATTTTCAAGCTGCGTTACATGCGTTTAGCTCATATCGCTTTCCCAATTCTTAATAATGGGCAATAGCAATAGATCTTATGTAAAGTCCGGAATTTATGAGAAGAATAGGGCGTAGCCCATACGCTATAACGAAAATGTGTTCGATGGAGGAAGAGAGCACTCGCTCCCACCATTTGTACTACACAAGATATTGGCCCCGCCTTATTATTTTCAAAAGCTACGGACTATACATTTGATTAATTTAAGAGAAAGGTTCTAAGACCAGCTTAAGGGGCTTAAGAGGGCATCCCCAAATAGAGGATGTTGGGTAAAAACAACATCCTCGTTTTTTTTTAAATAACACTAAGTTCAATTGCACTTTTCTCACTAATTAGGCTCTTCTTTCCTACATACAAATATGTCATTGCCTTCTTTGAACCTTACCCTATCAGGAATTGCGACTATTAATGATATCAACCGGATATTAAAATTGCTAACGGTTACGAGCGGAATGTCTAAAAAACAACTTTTCCGCTCATTCGTTAAAAACCGTTCTCTTAACCCATTAACGCCCAGCGTCGTCATATTATGACGACAGCAAAAAAAGACGTTTCTTATGACCTTTTGCAACTTTTGGCTATTTTAATTTTTGTGAAATCAAAGGTGTTAATTTTTTACAATAATAGTTTTTGGGAAAGGTGTTAATTTTTTACATGAAATCGCTAGCGGCTTACTCTAGTATATGTTATAGAAAAACACTATAATACTAATTAATACTCTGTCCACCGAACAGATACAGCTAATCCACTCCCCACAAATTTCTGTCAAATTAGGTTGACGCATATCAATTCTTATTAGTGCTGTAAACCGGATTTTAAAAATTCGACCAATAGGAAAATTTTGGGAGTGGCTTAGCTGCATCTGTTCGGAGGACAGAGATTAATGCTAACTGATAATAGATCATTATAATTATGTTTATTGGTATGAAGCTGAACGCATAGGTACTTAATTTTTTTGCAAGAATTACACAATATTTACCAAAGTAGAAATTACAATTAAAACAAAATGCCAGTTAAATTAGTGATTAAACAAATAGAATTTTATATAATGTGCTGTTATATGTGTTCGTTAGATACACGAATTTAGCAAGTATATATGTTGTTGTCTATGATGAGTGTAAAATTTTTGTGATATTCTGCAACGTTACCTACAATTTCTAATAGAAAATTGCATCGAGAAAATGAAATCGACAAGCTTTTTCGTAAATTATACCCCATTTGTTGATCGACATTCCCATGCAACTTTCTATTATAATTTAATTATCATTAGTTAACAATTAGATGACTTAATTAATTTTTTTAATCATAAAAATATCTACACTTAAGTACCTTCGTAAATAATGTTTACCCAAAAATTAAGTTAGTTTATTTTTAAGGCTAAACTAATTTTATGTTGTCTTCCAAAATCTTCTATATTTATGTAAATACATTTTAATATTGTTAAATCCTACTCAAAGAATAATAAATGTGTTATTAATATCAGTATTATTTATCGCTATAAAGTTAATGGTAAAGAAAGTAATTTTTGCAAGTAATTAGTTAATTAATAAAACCTAAACAACTTTTTATTTACTTGTTAAGATTTATTAGTTCTACGGAGTGCCCCAACAGCGTGTAGATACATGGAACATCTATTAAACAATTTAATCAGTAACGGATGATCATTGATCAGTGATCATTCTCTAGTAAGCTTAATTCTCAGCTATCCGAAATCGTCGTATACGACGATACGACTCGGATAGCTGAGAATTAAGCTGTATCCCGAAAACCGTAAAAACCACTTAGGTAATTCACTATCAAAAACAACAAACTATTTAGTAATTTAAAAAAATATATATATAATCTCTGTCCAGCGAACAGATGCAGCTAAGCCACTCCCCACAAATTTCCGTCAAATAAGGTTGGCGCCTGGGACGTATGTCAATTCTTATGCGACTGTTATAAACCTGAATTTTTTCAAAATTCGACCAATAGAAAAATTCTATTATCGCACTTTTTTCTATATCGCGCACTTTTTATGGGAGTGACTTAGCTTCATCTGTTCACTGGACAGAAATTAGTAGGGGATGATCATACATTACTGATCACAGTGATCACCATAGTAGCCCAGTAGTGAGGTTGTGATAATTATCACGACATAGTAAGAGTAACTATAGTTAGTTTTTTTTAAAAAGGTGGGACTACCTGCTTTGGGGTGTCGTAAATATATCCTTTTTAAATTACCCTATTGTAGTAAATTGTGAGAAATAAACACTTTTACAATAAATTCTTTTTAAACTCGGAGGATATCAGGTCCGTATTTAACAAGTTTTTAAATAGTGGACAAGAATCCTGTAAAATAAAAAAAAAGGAATTAATTAATTTATTTATTTGAAATAGCGTTTTCCAGATTTGGTTATATTTAATTCTCACTGTCACTAGTCACTGTCACTATCACACATCAATTCACTATCTGAGTCGTCATCTTCTAAATTAATTATAAGCGGAGGGACTTCTCGATCAATTCTTAAATATTTTTCTTCGATATCTGTTACATGTCTTACACTGTTTTTCCAATTTGTTGAAGTGATCTTTGTAACTTCTTCTCTAACTAACTTCACCGATTCATCATTAGAGGTAGGCGAGCAGTTATGTTTCCTTATACTACGTTTTAATTGCCCCCATATTAGTTCTATGGGGTTCAAGACGCAGTAATAAGGAGGTAGTCGCAAAACTTCATGGCCATAAGTTTTCGCCAAGTTATCTACGACATATTCTTTATTATAAGTTTTCGTCTTTAATACCTCGAGAAGTTGGGCTTTCGTATAAGTTTCTTCAAAATACATATCTTCTTGAATTAAGAACTGAGAAATTTCTTCTTTCCGGCTGCTGCTATTTGGCACCTTCTTAATTTGCCTGGAATGGTAGCTAGCATTATCCATTACTATTATGCTGTTTGGCGGTAATGCAGGCAAGAGCGAATTCTTAAACCATTCTTCAAATAGATCCGACGTCATATCTTGATGGTAGTCCAAACTGGAACTGGTGATATTCTTTCCAGAAATCAAGCATTCGCCAATCCACCCAAACTCATTTCCAGCATGCAAAATTATTAAACGTTTGCCTCTAGATACTGGCGTATCGAGACAACATTCCTGTGAGCCATCAGTCCATCCCATTGTGGTAACATCATGGGTGTCGTACCATGTTTCGTCTAAATAGACTATAAACCTATTTTGATCTCGGAAGCGTTTAATTGCCCTAATGTAGTTTCCGTGCCATTCTACTAATCGTTTAGATTCCAAAATTGCTTGCCTTTTATCTAATTGTTTAAACTTAAATCCATTGCTTGTCAACAACTTATATAGTGTGCTTCTCGAAATTTTTATGTCTAAATCTAAATCTTTTAAAGCTTCCAATAAATTGTCCAAAGTAGGCACTACTTTTTTAGAATACATTTTAGGTTTGTTCCTACAAACAGTCGAACCAGTTCAGAACGGTTCAGAACTGAACAGCGCAAGCGCACATTGAAGTTGGCAATACAAATTTCAATTTGCGCACACTCCGCCCAGTTACGAACTAGTTCGAGCTGTGTAGGAACAAACCTATTATAAACTGTTTCTCGCACTAATTGAATATCACCAAATTTTACTTTGCTACACTTTTTTCGCTGCCTTTTTTCGAACCTGCCATTCTCATTTCCAATTTGTACTATTCTGCGTACAGTTGATTCGCTAGTCTTAGTCAAAAAGGCTGTTTTTTTAATTAATTCAGTAGGTGTGCTGTTTACCTCAAGTTGTGTGAGTCCGTTGAACACATCAAATACCATTTGTTTGGCTACTTCAGGCAAGTGAATTCTATTTGCTTTTTTTGACGCATTCACATTTTCTTCAGGAAATGCTGGTCCTGCCACATTTTCAGTGGGTATAATTGCAGAATGTACATCACTGGCCGAAGGATGAAACATTTTGGCGAATTATAAGAAGTAATTAACAAAAGTTAATGTCGAAAGCACTGAGTTAAAACAAAATAATTCACAAGTTCACTATAATATAAAATAAAAATTTCACTAAAAAATATCGAACAGAAGTCGAAAGCACTGGATAAAACAAAACAATTCACAAATTCGCTAATACAAATTAAAAATTATACTAAAAATAATATATAAAACACCAGTTAAAACAATTCACACATTCACTAATACATGTAAAATTGAACGATCAAACGAACTTACCTGTTGTGAAGTTCGATCGTAATTTTATGAACCTTCAGTCCGAGACATCACTTAATAATTACAAGGTAGTAGTGTCTCTTCGCACCGATATTCGCTATGTTTAAAGCATAAAAACTCTCCGTCGACTCCCACCCAACCCCGCATAAACTTAGTCCTCAGTAGTTCAAAGGATTCCAGAGCAACTTCTGGTGGAAGACCTAAGTCCGGGAGGGTGGGAAGTGATGTCTCGGACTGAAGGTTCATAAAATTACGATCGAACTTCACAACAGGTAAGTTCGTTTGATCGTTCAATTTTATTTCCCTTCAGTCCGAGACATCACTTAATAATTACAAGGTAGATGTTTAAAGTAATACGAAGTTGCGATAAAGAGAGTTCGCTTATCTCATATAAAAGCAACTCAGTGAGGAAGTCGGACAAAGTAGAAAATATGTCAATAGGAATTTGCAAGTACATACTTACAAACAAGGAAGAATTATTAACATAACATTCTTCTACTAAAGGGTGTTTGTAAAGACAATAACATGTACTCCTACTGAAAGGATAAGTAGAACGAATAAAGACGATGTTCCTTGTAAAACTAAATATGGAAACACAAATCCCTATTTACATGTACCTCCATGCTAACCTTTAAGATTGCTTAGCAAAAGCATATTCGTCTTCTAGAGCAGTTATGCTGTAGAATCGGCTACAAGAGAAAACGAATCCTTGGTTTTGATTCTGGAAGATAACATATATTCGAACCCGTTCCTTATACGCTACTAATGTAGTTGGATGACCCCTAGAAGGGGTTTAGCAGGTATATGGAAATTGCTAAATGTGGACTGTTATAAAAATCAAAAAACCGAAGCTACTAAATGTGGATCTTTTAAAAATCAAAACACAGAAGAGATTCGTTCTTGAGAATCGACTTTGTTAGCCACAGTGATGTGAGTCCTAATTTATTGTGTTCAAGTACCGTTAATTACCATATAGTTGGACAGTGATGTACGTTGTAGTTTCTACCATAAATTAAGAATGGAGTACCGGAGTACCGTAAATTACGAACTGAATACTGTAAGTTGCCGGTAATTTACCGTTTGAAATTACCATTAGTTAAATTAGTGCAGTAATGGTAATGAGTGCAGTACTGCATATTCTTAGCGGTAAGGTACAGCGGTAATTTACCAATGTCAAACGAAAGTACCAAAAATTTTAAATTAAGGGAATTTTACATCACTGGCTACCATGTACCTTGTTCGTGCACTTCCCACATGAAGTGCCGGAAGTGAAGGTCTTAGTTGTAGCAAATCAACCTATCCCTATTATATTGCTTTCAGTTCCAAAAAATGTTTGTACTTGTTGTTGACTTCATCACGCTAATGAGTGCTTTTGTTTTTGCAATACACTCTCTACCCAGAGAGTGAAAAATCCAAAGATTTCCAGTGTGAGGGCGATTTGTAATGCCGTGATACGACTTCACCACTTTAAGTCAGTGTGGATTGTTTTATAATAATCATGATAGCGTCAACAGTTCTATTAATTAGTCGCAAAATCTTTAATTGTTTCTGTCGCTCTAAAGTAGTAGCGAACTATGGAAGTAAGTCCTCCGTGTGAATGTTTCACACTGCTAGCAGACCGATCCTGCGTTGGTATGATAAAACGTGTGATTTGATATTACAACTCTTTATCAAAAGTGTATCAGAGACATTGATCGTATGCCTGACCAATGTTCATAGAGAAAATTTTTTGTGTACCAACAGAAACAGGATTGAATCTGTAAGCATATGAGGTGACATATTTAAAGTCTGGCCTTTAACTTTTCACACTCCTTGAGTTGAATGGAACTTTGTAGTTTACGTGTTTGCTATTAAAAACACACCCAAAAAACCATTTTGCCCTGAGATATGTTTGCAGTGAACTGTGTTCCTTATTTATTTTTTATTTATTTATAAGGAACCCCAAGGAATTTAAGAGTTCCACCCTACGGTGGCAGGTATTTTGCGAAAACTCCGAGTACGAAGCTGCGACGATTAAAAATTCGTCTAGGTAATTGACGCAAAAATACCCGTTATTCCAAGAAACTGTATAAAGGGCATGAGCTTGGTAAATGTAAAAAGTGCAGTATGCTGTAGAGAAAAATCGCTCGGAATGTGGTACACAGACCTGTATTGCCCCTAGTTATAACAAGTCGTTTACTGACTTTTAAAATTGTAATTGCTCCTGTTGTGAACGTTTCTCACTTGTAGGAAGCTGTGCCTGTCATAGTGTCTGGAAAAAAGGTGATTTTATAACCCCTTATCCAGGAAAGTATTAAGAGGGCTAACATTTTATCACAGAAGAAGTGTAATCTACCAATTCTCTTCTGAGTAATTAATATCAGAAAGTAATCTCTCGGCGTCTCCCAGTCTCTGGAGATATAGCCTGTTCCCCCCCCCCCCTCTTTTTTAAGCGTGAGGGTAAGGGAATACCAATGGCGAAGAAACCAGCATCGAGTTGGTTTTGTAGTTGTAATAAAAGAGAGACGCAAAGTGGAGTAGGTGGTCCACCTAGCCCAATTTGCAAAAAGTAATGCCCTCCATTGACACCAAGGTCAGAACTTCTGCGCTCCGCAAGGAAGTGTCATCATCTATGAAAGCATAGAAAATGAAACAATTAAAATAGTGACCAGCCAGAAAAAATTAAGGATAGAATGGAAGGTTTGTCCAATATTTGTCATAAAAGTTTTTATGACTCCTTATAATTACTGTCGTCAAAATTTTATTACACAAAGTTAGAAATTGCGCAATGTTAAAGGCGTACTATGACGTATGCTGTTATCACAAACAGTAGACAAAGACTAATTAAAGGTATTGTGTAAAAGAAAATTGTTCTCACAAACAGCAAAGAACGCAATAACTCAGGGGAAATGCATACCACGATGTATACTGTTATCACAAACAGTAGAGAAAAAAGTAAGGAAATGTATTAGGTAAAAGAAACCTGTTATCACAAACAGCAAAAGATGCAAGAACTTAGTGTAAATGCATACCACGACTTATATTTTATAAAAGTTTTGCCCAGCAGTGTAACATAGCAGGGCAGTACAGGGAACTGTTAGCTCAAGCAGTGTAAGTTCTAACCTGTATCCTCAAACAATTGATGAGCTTACCAGAATCACTGGAAATCCATACTAATGTTTTTTAATATAGTAAGCTGTTATTACAAACAGACAATAGCAGTAAGTGCGCAGGGTAAAATACGTACTGTACGACGTACACTGGTAGTGTACAGGCAACCAAATCCATATTTGTTAGCATAAAACATACAGTACACTGTTATCACAAACAGTAAAGCAAAAACGCAGTAAAGGTTTTTAAGATAAAAATCTGTTATTACAAACAGACCAAAAGTAGGAATTGCGCACTGTAGAGTACGTACCACAACGTACTACTACACTGTTATCACAAACAGTAAAGCAAAAACCCTAATAGAGGGTTGTAAGAGAAACATCTGTTATTACAAACAGATAATAGGAATTGCGCACTGTAAAGGATGTACCACGACGTATAACACTGTTATTACAAACAGTAAATCAAAACCCTAGTATAGGGTTTTAAGATAAAAATCTGTTATTAGAAACAGACAATAGTAATTGCGCACTGTAAGTTACGTACCACGACCTACTACACTGTTATCACGAACAGTAAACCAAAACCCTAGTAGCGGTTTGTACGATAAGAATCTGTTATTACAAACAGACCAAAAGTAGGAATTGCGCACTGTAGAGTACGTACCACAACGTACTACTACACTGTTATCACAAACAGTAAAGCAAAACCCTAATAGAGGGTTTTAAGATAAACATCTGTTATTACAAACAGATAATAGTAATTGCGCACTGTAAAGTATGTACCACGACGTACTACACTGTTATCACAAACAGTAAATCAAAACCCTAGTATAGGGTTTTAAGATAAAATCTGTTATTAGAAACAGACAATAGGAATTGCGCACTGTAAGTTACGTACCACGACGTACTACACTGTTATCACGAACAGTAAACCCAAACCGTAGTAGAGGTTTGTACGATAAGAATCTGTTATTACAAACAGACCAAAAGTAGGAATTGCGCACTGTAGAGGACGTACCACAACGTACTACTACACTGTTATCACAAACAGTAAAGCAAAACCCTAATAGAGGGTTTTAAGATAAACATCTGTTAATACAAACAGATAATAGTAATTGCGCACTGTAAAGTATGTACCACGACGTACTACACTGGTATCACAAACAGGAAATCAAAACCCTAGTATAGGGTTTAAGAAAAAAAAAAAAAAATTCTGTTATTAGAAACAGACAATAGTAATTGCGCACTGGAAGGTACGTACCACGACGTACTACACTGTTATCACGAACAGTAAACCAAAACCCTAGTAGAGGTTTGTATGATAAGCATCTGTTATTACAAACAGATCATAGTAATTGCGCACTGTAAAGTATGTACCACGACGTACTACACTGTTATCACGAACAGGAAATCAAAACCCTAGTATAGGGTTTAAGAAAAAAATTCTGTTATTAGAAACAGACAATAGTAATTGGGCACTGGAAGGTACGTACCACGACGTACTACACTGTTATCACGAACAGTAAATCAAAACCCTAGTAGAGGGTTGTATGATAAGAATCTGTTATTCCAAACAGATAATAGTAATTGCGCACTGTAGAGTACGTACCACAACGTACTACTACACTGTAACACAAACAGTAACCCAAAACCGTGGTAAAGGGTTTTTAGATAAAAATCTGTTAATTCAAAACAAACAAAGTTGCGCAAATTAAACAATGCACTTAAGACATTGTAAGGAACTGTTAAAGCTTCAGCCTCCATCATGCTGCGACTAAAAAAGTAAAACTTACGTTTACTATGGTAGCATGTACCTATAACCAGTGTGCACGTCTACCATAATATTGCCCCGCTCCCAACACGGGCCTCTCGGGATGATGCTGGTAGTCGATGATGTTTTACGACGTATAAAATGAAATTGTAGAACAACTAAATTTATAAGAAATTTTAGTCATTTTCATCACAAGTTTTCCAAAATTGTCTTCTAAGTGTCCAAAAAGGCCTAAGAACCTTTTGGAAACCATGTATTTGTAAAACACTATTTTAAAATAACAATGTAATTAAACGCGAACCTACTAGCGTCAGCGCTAAAGACACAATGAGGACTAAGTTTATGCGGGGTTGGGTGGGAGTCGACGGAGAGTTTTTATGCTTTAAACATAGCGAATATCGGTGCGAAGAGACACTACTACCTTGTAATTATTAATGGCCGGTTGCTGGTACATTTTTGCTTAGCTCTAGCTAACTTAGCTAGAGCTAACTTATGGAACCCATAACTCGTCAAATCGGGTTGCTCGACGGTCGGCTAACATTTAAAATTGTCGTGTAACTTGGATAGAAATAACGTCATTCTGTTTTTCGACAATAGATGGATTGTCAAAAGAATAACTAATTCGCGCTCGTTTATAAATAATCGTCACTTGATGTTACAATTTTTTTGATCAAAATATACGTATAAAATAATTATTATTTTTTTAGAGATAGCCAATTAATTAATAAATATTAAATAATATTATAAAATTGACTATTATCTCTAAAAAAAAATCATTAAATACCTAAGCCAAAAAAAAAATAATATTAAATATGATTAATTTAAGTTGATACTTTGTATTCTTTAAAATTAATTAAAAAAAGCACAAGAAATGCAAATTCCTGTAGGCCGGTGATTAAAAATGTAGAAAAAGAAACAAATTCTCGAACCTTTTAAAATTTTTTTTAATTCAAAGAGAAGCTTAAAGAAATATTTTGCATACATCAGGTAAAATAATGGGCAAAATTTTTTTTTAACAATAGGCACCCAAAAACAGGTAGAAATTTTGTACATTTAAACGCGATTGACAATAACAAACAAAACAAACACCAGCGCCACGAGCGTACATAACTTGACTTAAGTTAGCTCCTGCTAAACTAACCGGAGAAAATCAGTGGTTATAGAATGGTTAAAGTTGACTGGCCATCGAGAGACAGAATGAATAGATATCTATTCGTCAGTAGATAACTCTCTTTTCAGAAACTCGCAATAAGTGATGTCTCGGACTGAAGGGAAATAAAATTAACTATAAAATCAACAATCAAAAGCACTGATTGTTTAGACAATTCAAATAAATCAAAATCAAAATTACGTACCAAAGAATATTGAACGCGTGACTATAACACTGGTTAAATTAAAACTATTTTTTAATAAAAATATGAAAATAGCCGACTTCACTTGTTTTTAATAGCACTTGAAAATCGAAATTATTCAATACCACAAATCACAGCGCACGAATGTTCAAAAAAGAACTAAATGAAATCGAAAACGAAAGCTAATTTATGTACAATAACTGTAAAAATAACGAGAAATAATAAATTAGCAGAGAAGGGTACAATTGTTAAAAGGGTGTAAATAGGTAGGTATTACTTAAATAGTATATTGTAATACATGTGTATAAGAAAGACTTTATCGCATTAGCGACGAAAATTAGAAGCACGAGCTTGCGAGTATTATATTATACACGAGTATTATACGCTATTTTTTATTATAATTGCAACTAAAACCTCTATAAAAGAGAAAAAATCTGTATTTAAAATTTGAAAATTAAGCGTGCCGATTTTGGATATATTTGTTGCCACAGAGATGCTTTGTGTTTACATTACAGAACAACAGTCGCACGACAGTTAATATTATTGTTGTTACCTAGACGACTTTATAGAGCACTTGTGCTATAAAGACGATTTTATGAACGCTTTTTAGTGTGAAATTGGCAGATTATAATGCAAGTATAATAAAAAAGCTATTAAATTATTATTAGGATTTCTTAGAAGAATTATAAACCCAGTAGTAAGTTTTTTAAAAGCCTAAATGTAATTTATTTTACAAATAAAAGATACCATTTTCTAAAATTAAAGAATTTATTATAATGTTTTCAGCTTAGTATTGTTTATTGAAAATGTAGAGTACTTTTAATAAAATTTTGATGCTTTATCGTCGGGCGGTTTAAGCTTTAAGTTTTAAATTTAACTAAATACGGTCCACCCACTAAACCTTTGACAAGTTGTCACAAGCACTTACTCCACACAATGGCTTTGTTATAGGTAGGTGAGGCATCCTTGCCTTAGGCGGTTCATACTGAAAAAAATTGACTATAACATACCTTAAGGGTACGTTACCTTACAAAAAAATGGTCATGTAGTTTTGAATTTTGAATATGTTGTATGTACTAGGCCTTTATTAAAAATCCAAGTTTTGGATTTCGACGCGCCTCGCATGTCCGCGCTTAAGTACTGCTATTTTTGTGGCACTTCTTTCGGTTTTTGGTCAATAACTCTTTACTAGTGCCTCCTACAAAAAATATTAATGTTAATATTTTCTAGAGCACAAAATTTGCTAAAATTTATCCCAATAACATATTCTTTTAAACCTCATAGTTAAAGGTGGTTCACACTACATGATTTCTCATAAGAGAAGTCATATGTTTTCTCCTATGAGAAATCATGTAGTGTGGCCAACCCTTTACCGAAATACAGAGCTTCAAAGAACAAACTTTTTCAAAAAGTTAGGGAAAACTACCACAAAAAAGACAGCGTCCATCATCTTTACGGTTTATTTGTTCAATATAAAGACAAAAGAGTATAACACTCTGTAGCCATATGATAGATATGTGCATAGAAATTACAAATAAGACTATAATGGCCCATCCTGTATATACAGGGTGAGTCAGGACTCAGGAGGAACGCACCAAACGCCAAGGGTTTAAATTTCAATTAATTTAGAAAACATACTTTTTTAACTTTCAAGCTCTGTATTTCGGTAAATATGAGGTTTAGAAATACATATTATTAAGGTAAATTATAGAAAATTTTATGCTCTAGAGAAAAGGTAACTTTAATATTTTTCGTAGGACGCACTAGTAAAGAGTTATCGAGCAAAACTCGAAAGAAATGACACAAAAGTGTTCGTACTGAAGCGCGCGCAGGGGCGCCGAATTCCAAAACTTGGATTTTTAATAAGGACCTAGGTACATATAATTCAAAATCCAACACTACATAACCTTTTGTAAGGTAATATGTACTTGGCCATTAGGTCGACTGAAAAAATTAGCTAGGTGAAATTTTTTTAGGAATTTCCTTCAAATTTCGGCTAGCAAAAACTAAACAATAAAGGCCCCTTTTATCTTTATAGTAATTCTCACACTTTGTCGTTTTAGGAAGCATATCAGTATCAGCATTATTACCTCTTAAACACATCTACTACAGTTTTCAATTTTGGAAACCTTCTATGTCATGAATTTTTGATGAAAACTGGAAAGTAATTAGAGAAGCAAAAAGTTACCATCAGTATTATTTTTCTTATTACACCCTTCTGACCACCTGCGTCGTTAACACCCAGTATATAACTTACAATTGCTCATTTTCACAATAAAAATTATTTAAATTTCAAATTTTTTGAATTTAAACCTAGTTGCTAGTTTCTTCAATAGATGACGCTAATTTGACAGCCGATTTTAGTTTGAGGTTTTTTTAACGTCTTGTCACTACGTTCATAATTTTGTAAGTGCAAAATACTAAATTACAACCCAAATTAAAATTAGTACAATTATCTATTTACAGAATTTATATCAGCCAAACGTGAACAAGTTTAATTTAATTTAGTTATAAATTAAAATATTTTAAAGATGTTGATTAAAGTTAAGGTTAGTTGCTAGAGGTTATTATGCCCATTTAATTTATTTATATTACAATTTTTTTTTATTTGCTAGACTCTGACTGGTAAAGAAATTGAAATTGATATCGAACCTACAGATAAAGTAGAAAGAATAAAAGAAAGAGTCGAGGAAAAAGAAGGTATTCCTCCACAACAACAACGGCTTATATTTTCTGGCAAACAAATGTAAGTACACGATTACAACGACTGCTTTTACTCATTACAGTCTTAAATTGTCCTTAAATTAGTTTATTTAACTATTTTTCTTAATTTATTTACTTTCGCTTTGAGTTTGTATCGATGATCTTTTTTAGGAACGACGAGAAGACGGCACAAGATTATAAAGTACAAGGTGGATCTGTTCTTCATTTAGTTTTAGCATTGCGAGGTGGATACTAAATTATTACTATGTTCATCGTTAACTATGTAAATTTAATCTTAATTTAATTCGTAATAAACTTTTTATTTTTACTCGAACTTGTAACACCGAAAGCTTTTGTGTTGGTATCCTTTTGTAATCGGTTGCAATTTTATGTAACGAAGGCCTTTCGAAGTGAAGTGGGTAACTAAGAAGTCTGTAGTTTTAGCTTTCTAACCTAAGTTTTTGTGCCTAAAGTAGCAGTTTGTTGTGCACACATTTTATGAATTTGCAATGGATAAAATCGAAACTAGTGTTGCGAAGCAATGTACAAGTGAGGAAAAATTAACGTATTTTAATTGTTTGTGTGAATTAAATGCTGATAACCCAGCTGGTAAGTAGAACAGTCATTTGTAACTTTTTAACCTCGAAACATCACTAAGTTACAGTTTGACAAGTAGTTAGTTAGACGTCGTACCAATAGATGACGCTACAAGTATTGTTTGTTGCAGATTGGCGGCAAGAGTTAAATTTATTGCTTTCAAATAACATACAAAATTGTTTATTCAAATTAAATAAAACTGAAAGTGATATTAAAGTTTTTGATGAGTTTTTAATTAAATTAAATCCTGATGATGATTCCGAGCAATGGAAATATATTTGTTTAAACTTCTACTTGCTTCATTTAATTAAAGATTTTGAATTGAGTGTGCAACAAATTTCATTATTGAAAAACGTGATTAGAAATCTTGTTGCAATTGGAATTGCATCTAATTTACATCCAAATTTGCCTTATTTTGCTAAACTTCCTGGTGAAAATCGTGACTGTTCCGCGATTGTCGGTCCTTATAAGAGACTCTTTGGAACTATTTATGGATTTTGTGGAATTTGCAACACTTGTCCCACTTTGAAAGGGTTAATTACTTCTAACTACTTGAAATGGATTTTGTGTGGTTTTTATCAAATTTTACACTGCCCTTTGAAGAAACCTAGCAGTGAAGTTGAAAAGGGCCAATTTGTAATGACTGAAGCAATGTACAAGTCGTTAATATTTGAACGTGACTTCTTGAGAGGAAGTTTCGAAAAGTTAAATTCTCAAATTCACCCAGTTTTGTACGTTCGTGAAACTATGATGCTTTCGAGTAAAACTTCACCAAATTGGCTTAAACGAGCAGTTTCGAGTAACTTAAACAAAGTTATCTCTCAACCAAAAGGTTTAGAGTGTATCGCAAGGGCATTATTAGATGCAGCCCATTTGGACGACAATACAGAATCTTGGAAGGCTTTAGATTTAATTGGTAAAATTGTAATAGATTTCTATAAGTTGGGAAACTTTAATGAGAACATCTGCGCTCAACTTTTAGGCTTGTTAAAGTTACGCGATGGTGACTGTAAATCGATAAAAAATTTTGAAAGATTATTTAGTTTGTGTACGAAATTGGTATTTAAAGAAGATGAAAATTTATGTGAAAAACTTTTAATCGATAAATTATTAGAGCCTCTTTTGTGTTTTACTAAAAGAGAAACGAATATTTGTGAAAACGAAGTTATAACGGAATCGATTTCTCAGACAATAAGAATTGTGCGTGATTTAATTGTGGAAGATGATTTTAACGTATTTTTAATTCCTGTTCGTGTCTTATTTAATTCTCTTAATGTGATATTTCATATTTATTCCGTTACATTTGAAAACGATAATTTTAAAGAATTAAATAACAATGTAAACAACTTACTAGCGAAGGTTTTAACTGAATTAAATCCACAAGTAAAGTTTTCCGTTTTAGATAACTTTTTGTTCGGTTTTCCTTGTACGAATTGTTTGGAATTGCAAGGATTTTATTTTTGTGTAAAAGATAACGAGTTGAGCGTAAATCGGAGAGATTATTCTGTAAGACTAGGTCCTTTGGATCGTGGGAAACTCGTGGGGGAACTTATAAAGAAAGACTCTGGAACGAAAGCATCATTTTTCACTTACCTTCTTAATTGTTTGATTAATCGAGAAAAGTATTTTCGGCGAGATTTAGTAAACCAAGACTTATTAGAACTAGAATCTCAATTTGTCTTGGATGAAGTTGCTGAACGTAATTTGGTAGTGTGTAAATTATTATCCGATTTGGCCGAAGAGAAAGAAGTACAAAAGAAAATAATTGAAAATCCCGCAGATATTGTCCTTTATATTTGTGCGGTTTTTAATAAAAGCGTAAACGATAAAGTACACAAATCGTCCGACTCTGAAGATTTCCATGCTTTATTTCTTATCGTTATGGTCTTACAAGCATTAATTGAAATTACCCCTAAGGATAATTTAAATTATTATGATCAAGTAATTGAACATGTACGTGTTTTATCGCAAGAATCGGCTAATGATGAGTTGAAAAAGTTGTGCAAAAAGATTTTATCGACGCTGTTGAGAGATTTTAAAGAAGAATCCACTTCTAATTATTCTAATGGTAATTTTACAACAAACAGCGAATTAGACAAGGCGATTGAAGATATTTGTGATCCTTTACTTCCTGTTCGAGGACACGGTTTGATGACTCTTACAAAACTCATCCAAAAGAAAGATAAAAATGCTTTAGAACGAAAACATTACATAATGACTATATTCCAGGTAATAATTAATTGCGTTAACGTTTGAAGAGATTTATTTTTTTTATTACAGGAAAATCTTAAAAACGAGGATTCGTTTATTTATTTAACTGCTATCGGAGGGTTAGCTGCTATGGGAGACGTATTTCCTGATACAATTTTAAATGTTCTCACCGACGAATATTGCGATTTTTCCCAGAGGGATTTGGAGAAGAATCAGGAAATTCGAATTAAATTAGGAGAGGTGTTAGTTCGAGTAACAAAGTCGTTAGGTGAGATAAAATCTTGTATATTAGCTTTATTATTTTAAACAACAAAGTATGTTTCACTACGTTTCAAGGAAGAATTTTCTTTTACTGTATTAAGTAATTTAATAGTAATTTATATATCAACTTCTTAGCAGGAGATTAATTAAACTAATTTTTCTCATCGTTCTTTTTTAATCACATAGTTATAATATAATTATCCTATTGTATACGACATTTCGCTATTACATATTATTATTGTAAATAATTAGACCGTGCAGATTAAAATACCCATCATAACTGTGGGGGTTGAATTTGAATGTCATTTTTATATTTCTTTCCTCATAGTCACAAAGTCGCTGATGTAAATATTTTCCATCAAGTTTGGGCTTCTGTAAATTTATTTAATTATATTTCTACATAGCTCAATTCGATGAACCTATGTTAACTAAGAAGAGATGACCGTGCTAAAATCGCATCATAATTTTCATTGTGTCCCCTTTTTCATGCATACCAACGCTAGTTATTACCTGGTAATAAAGAGAAAGATTGTAATAATTATGCTACTTATTATAGGCTAGGTTAGTAGTAATTAAAATTAACATTTGTTTTAATTTTTTAATTACCGTTTTTATACAATTTTTATTGTAAAGAGCTGTCAAGATAAAATTCTTTCAAGATCGAGAAAGATTGGATATGTTTATAATGTGAATACAATACATAACAATAACAATACGTAACAATAAATAAAAAACAATAGTAATATAACTAGTCACAATAAAAGCAATTCCAAAGCATCCAGATACGGATGGATACAGATAAGGCCAAGCTTATCTAGCATTATGAATATGGCTGAGAATTATATGCACTAAAATGTTCAAAATATGCTGCATATACCTATGCTGTTAAATATAGCGGAAATACGCTGTATATTTTCCAATATGTATATTTACTCAAATATTTTTCTAAATTAACATTTAAAAAAAAATGACACTGAAATACTTAATTTATTACTTGATGATTATCTACCAAAAATTAAAAATTATAGTAGTATTTTTTTTTGTCAAAACATGCTGATATTGACTAAAAAGGAAAATATGCACAAAATTAAAAATTATATTTTTTTTGTCAAACTATGCCGATAGACTAAAAAGGAAAATATGCACAAAATTGGAGAAACATGAAAATATACGCACTATTTTTTGTAAAAATATGCCGATATATGCACTAAAAAGGAAAATATGCCTAAATGTATAAAAATGAAGAAATATGCAAATTATGCACTATAAAATTTGGTGAAGTTATCATAATTAGCTTAATTCTTCAAGATCGTTCTATTTCAACATACAGCATATCAGCAAACAATATATGCAAGTTTATATAATTCTCAGCCCTACTTATGAA
The DNA here is from genome assembly GCA_963924605.1 of Malthinus seriepunctatus. Taxonomy (NCBI): domain Eukaryota; kingdom Metazoa; phylum Arthropoda; class Insecta; order Coleoptera; family Cantharidae; genus Malthinus; species Malthinus seriepunctatus. The sequence continues at coordinate 17,001,834 of OZ004600.1, forward strand.
GTTGACCATGCGTCGGAGGGCACGTTAAGCCATAATTGCGAACTAACCTAACAAAATTTTGCTTAGTGTTTTTTACATAGATACTATTTCTCCATCTCTTCCTCGGTGTTCTTCTCAATCTACTTCCTTGTCGTGAACTTATCGGTTTTTTACGATTTTCTTCTATTCTATTTGGGTATGCAAATAGAACATGGGTTTTGCAACCATGATCTAACCCACAATTATGTAGTTTTCCACAAATTAATAAAACAGTTGAAAACGCTTTAGTAAATTTGCGTTTTGAAAACATATTTTTTTAGTAGATAGTATCACCATCACCCATCACCAAATGTTAGTTAAATTAATTTCGGTTGTTGTAGAAGACATCATAAAATGACATTTTAAAACGAAAATGAAAACAAGGTGTGGGTTAGATCATTGTTGCAAAACGATCTCCATTTATACAGGGTGTATTTAAAATAGCGCCAAATATTTACATAGCGCAATTCTACGTCGAAAATCAAGCAAAAAACTCTGGCAGCAGTTTTCTTAAAACCCATTGGTGAGGGTGTTATTAATGGTCGTAGTTTGAATTTTATTTTGACTATGGCGTAGAAATCTATTTCAATGGTATCGGTGATACATAGTTCAACAACTAAAATAAATAACCGAATATAAATTTTACAGTTTCGGTAATTAGTTTACTTGTAATTTAAACTTAAAAAATATGAAGTCTTTGCTACGGATTATTTTGCAAAATGTTGCAACAGTGGATTGTAAAAAATAAAATTAGATAGGTAAATGAAGTCTGACAGTTGTCATTTTTGACGATTTTCGTCAAGCTGCTGCTGTTCCAGTTGCAGTTTGTTGCCAAATTTAAAAACTTTTAATTGCTTATATTTAAAAAAATATTGGATTAAGACTAAATTAGAACTGGAATTTTTTGTTTAGTTTTTGATGATGAATAGCGTGATGTAAATATTTGGCGCTATTTTTAATACGTATGTATGTTTATTGTTTAAGTCACTTTTTTCTTCTGTCTATAGTCTACTCTGTTACGTTGTAACTCAGTAACTGTCTCTGCTTCACCAAAGGGCTCAAGTGCTTGGCAGTCTTTGATCCCTACCCCTATTAGTGCACCATTGTCTTCACCTTGTTCTAAGATCTCACACATCCGTTCCGAATGCAAGAAATTGTGATACCTATCTCAAAAACTCTGAATTTTGACATCTGCACCCCTCTCAAGGGTTGATTATTAAAAATCCTGTCTATCTTGTGTTCCATTCTCTTATAAAAATAGTTTTGAATTTTAATTAGGGCACGATTGTCTTCATCCCGTCCTAAGATCCTCGCATATCTCTTCATCCAAATGTAAAAAATTCCTATATCTGAATTTCGAATTCTATCTGACCCCATAAGGCTTAGTGGTAAAATACAGTATATCTTTTAAATGTCCCCGATCAAATCTATTTTTAAATACTAATGACTGCATCAATTTCTTCACCCTGCCTGAAAACTTTCGAAGATCTCACTGCCCTTTCCAGGTAGGGCTTCACGCGAGTCTCGCATCGCATTAGAGATCTTACTCTCGCCTCGCAAAAAGTTGCATTGCATTGGCGAGCATGCGAGCTCTATTTCCGGGGGCGCAGCTAAGCAGCTGAGCCTACTCTGGAAAATTTTAAGCCTGTTCTAGCCAGAGCTAAGGATTTCGCAATAATAATAAAACGATAAGTTCCTAATTGGTCCCGCAGAAGAAAACATTGATTTAGAGAGTCAAATTTTTGCAAACTTTGGACAAAAAACTTCCATCCTGAGAAGAGGTTACAGTGGTCAACAGATTTATACAAAACTAGAAGAGAAAAAAAAACCGATTTTAGCGTTTCATCTTCTCTTGAAATTTTTTGAGTCTGCTCTGATAACACAGTCTGGCTATAGCACTGATCCTTCCCAAATGTAAGAGGTGTGCGACTGCGCGTATGGCCTTGTTTAAGTCAAAATATCATTTTCTACTCAAAAGTTGTATTATATTACGTAATTCACTCTTTAGTTTCAGAATAAGCATTAAAAATCTAGTTTAGTAAAGCGGGGATTAACTATATATACTTAAAATTTACACTTACCCTGTAGTTCCATTGAATTATAGAGTTGACTCTAAAAATATTTAAGCAGATAGGCAAGCTATCGATTTAATTCTGCAAACAGAAGGTTTTGTTACTGCTACCAATGAATTTGACGAGATCGTTAACATTTAATGAAACACGCTAATCTCTAATTTTTAGAAATTTGGCAACTGGGACTTAGGGCCGTTTTACATGAACTAAATATCGTTTTAACTTGTCAGTACTGAATCAAACTCAAGGAGCAAAATCACGGGAAAGTTAGTACGACATAAAGTCCATGTAAAACAGCCCTTACAAAATTAAAACTCAGCTGTAGAGAAACATAAAGATATAAGAGGGGGTCTTTCACTATCGATAAATATTTTTGTTATGCTTCTAATCCTTGATCCTTTAGACTACTATTAATTCCAAACTCTGAGTGACTCTGAATTCCAAAACTTGCTGATTCGCTGAATTGAGATGCGAAATTGTAAAAATCTACTTACATTTTGAAGTGGAACTTCCTAAAAAAGAAATTTCAAACGTATCAAAGTTTTACCACGATCAACGTGACCATTTTAATGCAAATTTTTCGTCACTTCCAATAACTTTACTTTTAAATTGCTTCTTAACTGCTTATTAGTAAAACCTGCGAGAATTGCTGTTGTTCATCACATTATTTATTTTTATTAGACTTACAACTTAATCAAATCGAAGTTTTATAACTTGCAATTTGCATAATTATTAAAACTGAATTCTTTATCCATCATCCAGCCATTAGGAAGTGAAATTTAAAAATGAAAAAACTCATCATACGTTATCACTTAGACAACCTACCGTAACATAAAAGTTGTTACAGTTATTAACGTCATTATTGATTAATATTAATTACTAATTAGTTTATGGTGATACAATAGAAGACCTACTTTATAATTATTCTTTTTATCTTAAGAGAGTTCCACACCTTTGTTTAATGCACGTCCTTTTTAAATTAGTTCAGTGTTGTTATTATTTTACTAATTAACATACATTTAAAATTGTTCAATATTTTATTTTTTATGACATAGATATGTAACATTTATTATACTTTGAGTATGAGATGTTCAAACCGTTAGTCGGTTTTAATAATAAAAAAACTTACTGTACCTTCTTCTTCTTCTTCTTCTTCTGCATCACCTTGGCAAACAAGTTCACATACTGCTTCTTAAATTCCTCAAGGTAATTCTTTGAATATCATTGAAACTGTTATTTTATTGTCATTTCATACTTATTAACATTTTTGTTACTGGTTTGTTGTGTCAATCAATCATTTAATATAACGCTCATCTTTGAAAATATTTTAAAAAATTCTCACGACGAATTGAGCGAATTTAATGTTTATTTTATTAACAATTGTAAACTTGTTTGATGAAATTATTTTCTTGTAAGGCTATTATACTTTTAGTCAAGTCTTCTTTACGTCGAGGCCATATTATACTGAGACTAGTTGTAGGGTATTAGCGTATTAGGTATTGGGTTTTTAGCCTTAAAGAATATAATAAAATTGTAACTTGAAATGGAAACGATCTTAGTGTAATTAAACTTAATTTTAATTAATACAAATTTATTTCAGGCAAAACTGCTCCAAAATACAAAGCAATTTTACTAAACGCATTTTTGTTGGGAACAAAAGATGATGATCATTTAATTAGAGCTTCTAGTTTATCTAATTTAGGAGAGATTTGTAGGGTGTTGGGATATAAGCTAGGTACTTCAATTACCGAGGTAAACTATTAATAAATTCGATTTTAATTAGTTTCTTAATCCATCTTTTTCTTTTAGGTTTTGGTTTGTGTTCACGCAATTATTACAACTGATAAGGCACCTGAAGCACGTCGTGCAGCAGTTACAGTTATTAGACAATTATTTGTAGGATTGGAACAAGAAATGATTGTGTTTTTAAAAGACGAAATACTTCCAATATATAGAACGTTAAAAAATATTTACCACAACGATGCTGACGACGTTATGAAACTTCAAGCGCAGCTGGCTTTGGAACAATTAAATGAAAACATGAGAGACTTTATATTTCCCAATCCTCGGCTAAATACACAAAAAAAAGTTATTCTTCTTTAATTAAATTATTTAATTGGTTTTTTAATTGAACGAGTATTTAATTTAAAAAATATTTATTAAATCTTATATTCTAATACACCGGTAGTTATTAAGAATTATGTTATTTTATTGCATACTATACTGGGTGTTACTAAACAATACAAACAAAAGTTAATTTTGTAAATATTTCTTTATCAAAACACCTCGTATATCACAGAATATGCAAAAGAGTTTCACGCCTGTTTCCAATGCCCCAGTTCAGACTTAAAAAACGACTCTAAAACGATACCGTTTGTTTGACGTATGCGATTCCGTTAACGTTACGTTAATAACGCACGTCATTTCTCGTCTGTTCAGCGACATTCGTTTGACGTATGTAATGATGTGCGTTATTTTATTTCTATTCTCATTTAGAGCCGTTCGTTAAGTCTGTCCGCAGACTTTTTTTACTTAAATTCCAGTTCTTTCATTTAAACCAATAAATAAGCGTTATCACCCAAAGCGTATCACTGCCGTTACGTTAATTGGCGTGTTGGATTTTATTTAACAAACAATAGAATTGAAGAAATTGTAACGACGTTTTAAAGTTTATGTTTGTTTGCAAGTCGAGATCGTCGAAGTTTTGTTTTAGTTTGAATTTCTTCCAACTTTTAATTTAAAAAAAAAAGGCAAGAATTAATTATTTTAAACGTCGAGAGTGCGATTTCTACGTGGTAAAGTGTTCTCACAAACCGTTTCAAAATCCGTAGTTGTAACCGAACTACCACAAGATGCTTCTGAAGATGCTATCGAGACGTTATCCAATTCTTTAGCTATGCGTTTAGTTCCGCATTTGATTGCAGCCACTAACAACGCTATCAAACCGATGGTCATGAAAATTGCGAGAAGTGCTATTGGAATCGATTTTTCGTTTTGATGAACACTTCTCTTCATTTCCTCTTCTTTTGTTACTGAAACATAAAATTGAGATTTTTAGTAAAGATAAAAGTCTTGTACTTATACAATTTTAATTATAAACACTTTAATTAAATTTAATTTAAAAAGACTCCTTGTTCACTAATGGTCTACGTATTTTTGCTTTATTTATAAAAGCAAAAGATAATTTAAGGAATATTACTTGAGCTCCAAGTTACATATTGATTTTAAGATTTTAACTGTTACTTATCATCTTCTTTAATATTAATATATTTTAATTTTGCCAAGAAACTGCACAATATACAGGGTGCATAAATTATTGTTTTATTTACCAAAATTCATGTTTACTGCTCAGAAGACTAAATTAAATTAAAATTTGCAACTTCTACTAAAAGGTGTAAATATCGTAGTCTTATTCACTTTGGGCATGTCGATTGATAGAAGAAGTGACGTAGTTTTGATATAAGTACTTATTCTCCAAACCCAAAATTGTAGATAGTGACTCATTCCTAATATGGGTTTACAACCTTTAGCTAACTATAGAGAGGTTTCTATTGAGATAGATGCAGAAAACACGTGCCGGTTTAATAGTATGACGTGCTTTACTATAATTTTAACGAATCCTGCTAGTATAGAAATGAATCCGAAATCATAATGCTGTACCTACCGAAAAATCTCGATGTAAATCTACTCTTCATTTGATCACTGACACAACTTTCTAGATTTGTGGTATTTTGGTATAGACAAAATTGTACGAATGACGAAACTACTGAACAGCTACAAAATACACAAAATAAGGAAAAAAACAGCTAGAAGGATAGATTTGACAACAATGAAATGTTTTGCATCAACGCCAGTTGTAGGTAATGGCATAAACCTCCCTAAAAGCTCAGTGCAGCACAAGGATCCGTGGAGAGAGCTGCTCTAAATATTAAATTCAACCAAGAACGAAATGAATGAATTAGAAGCCGGAACCAAAGCTGCAGTAATTTTCCAAAAGCCTAAAATAGGCCACGTGGCTAGGATGACCAACAATAGATGAACTTGTAGATTGCATAGTCATCGAATAAAGGTCACGTGTTAAGAGAACACTGGGTCGCCCTCCAAAGAAGATGGAAGGACCACGTTCTAAAGTTCGTCGGACGTGACTAAATCGATTTGGTAAATAGACGAGCACGGAACGAAATGAAGGGGCTTACATCATGTTCTAGTGGATGTAAAAAAATCCAATGATGAGTGATGAGTCTGTATATTATGTATAAGTTGATCAAGGAAGTTTATAAAACTATTCGATATTAATTGAATTTGATTAAAAAATTGATTGATGATTTAGCATTTTCGCAAGTTAAATTCAAGTAGCTACATTTTATAGAGTGTGTGTTGTAAATATTTATAAATTTGATACTGTTAGTTAAAACTAAGCAATTCTTTAATAACGTCCCGTATTTAACGGTATATTATTGTACGTGGTTAATTTTTAAAACATGATTTAATTCGAGTGTTAAATACTACAGCTGTTCGATGCGTCGTTTTCTAAAAAAAATTTTTAATTAAGCAATATTTTTTATGTTTATTTGTTCATAGTTTACACTTCATTATAATAACAAAAACTCCAAATTATAATATTCAAATTATATAACTTTTTGTCAAATCAGTTATAAGCGGTAACCGCAAATAATGGGAATAATTAAAAATTCTTTGTAAAAAACATTTAACTTAATTGTAAAAGTTAGTATTTTTACTAAAAAGAAAACTTTTTGGCTTAATGATAAGTTGTACTTTAAAGTTTAAATTGCTAGCTTATTTATTTTTGACAAGTTTATTAACTTGTAAATTGTATAGTAGTTTGTTCTTTTAAATTACTGGTGTTTATATGAAATTATACATTAGTTAATTTTATCTCGGCCAATTTAGGTGTATGAAAACATCATAAACAGTCTTTAAAGTTATGTTTTAGGCGTCTTGTTGAAATTATGAGTTCTTTACTCCTTTTTGGAACTCTATGAGGTCAACGCAGTACCTATTTAGTTCTACGATATGTTTTGGAATTTTGGTTTTAGAAAGGTTTGGTTCATGCTTAGCTTTGTGGAACTGAATCATGAGGATGTCAGGTAGAGGTTGTCGACGTTGTCGTCGTTAATACTGTAAACGCACTACCACTAAGTATGATGAAAAGTGGGCTAGATCTTCACATATTTTTTCTCAGAAAAGGCGATTTTAGTTATTCTCATGTCATAAAATTGATAGCATTTGGGAAAGCATTTTATTATTGAAAGATGGGACATCTCTGTCACTGACAAAAGAGTTTTAGATTTAGGTGTTCGGGTAGTCCCAACGAAAGAAAAGCCCACCACGTGATTACCGTTAAAGTTGTGCAGTAGTTTTGTACTGTCGCCAATTGGCTCTGAAGCCATGCCTCGCGCAGATTTAGTCACGTGGTGGTCTTTTTCTCGTTGGGACTACTCTATAAGATCTCTATATGTGTAGAGATGGAATATCAACAAAACGAAGCAACTAAATATCACGAAATTAGTGTCACCCCCTGAACGAGACTTTAGTTACTAATTTTCTAAATAATCGAAAAGTGAATACAACTTCATTAGATAAAAGCATCCAATAACGTTTCCGAACTCCAAACGCATCCAAACTCACAAGTTAGGGCTTACTATTTAATTTTTTTAGTCGAAATAGCTCTAGAGCTTACAGATTAAGTGGGGGTTACCTAAAATCGCAAAAAGTTTAGGGATTTGTAATATATTTTTAAGTTGCACAAATAGCCCATTATACGTTTTTTCATTTTCACCTCTTATAGTGTATAATGTCTAAATTGGCGATACGTCTATCAGTAGAATGAGCACTCTCATGGTAGTTCAACCGAAACTGAGTACCCCGGAAAATCACATGTCCGTCATTTAAAACTTTCCAATAGGTAGCTGCTTACAAAATATCCGTTGTAGGCGATTTCTTACACTTGCAACCTCAATAGGTGTGGTTTGTAAGTCAGAAACTTGAAAAAGAAAAAATAATTTTGCTTAGGGCAAGCATTGATTTTTTATGGGCATTTTCTGTCCCAAACTAATTTATAATGTAGTAGGTACCTACATTAAACAGTTTAGGGATAAGTTCGAGATTATTATTACTGCCTTGAAGGTTTAAAATCTATTGTTGAGAAATAATTGGCTTATAGTTGCATGTACATTAAACATTATAATTTGTCTTTAAATGTTTAAATCACCACAGCACGTAAAGGATTAGTGGGTCGATAAATATAATTTTCAGTATACATAAGCATAATTTACCTAAACTATGCTTATAGTTTAAATTAGGGTTGCTTGGTGCTTATGTGTATTATTATAGTAGGTAGATGAAAAAGATTTGTACAGTGAAGATAATTATTATATATATGGAGTAGCGGATTACCTAGAAGGCCACACTAGGTCATAACCTACGGGCGTCTCGTTTAAGAGATAGATTTCTTTTAGTATCACTAGCTTCGAAGTAAAGTTGAAAATAAAACCGCTAGTGTAGTGGTGTATGTACTATGTACAGGGTCTTCAGTCTTCAGAAATACACTTAACCCACGTGACCAATTTGCTCGGCAACCACTAACCAAACGTTATGAAATATGGTGGCTGCCTACTGCCTAGCCAATTGGTCACGTGAGTTGAGTGTATTTCCGAAGACACTGTATAATCGTGGGAATGCTGAATAATAACTGAGTTTCATGGCTTCAAGAAGAACAAACACTTTTCTATTATTTTCACGACCACGATTTGCTAGACGTTTGTGTAAAAAATTAAAGCCGAAATCTAGACTTTGTGGCCACTGGTCAGCTCTCAGTTATGTTTTTCGTGACACTCTGTTGTATTAACAACGTGTAAAATCATCTCGGATTTTTTTAAGTGGCGTAGGTACTTCTTTTTGTAACTGTAGGTAGCAATAGCAGAGTATTTTGTAAAACTCCAAAATCCTGATTCCATACAATAGCTGAAGCCTACACGTGTCTTACTGCACTGATGAATTAATGTATGCGCAACACACATAATTAATCCGCCCCTGTATGTAGGTTACCCAACAAAATTATAGAAGAAGCTTAAAAAAGAAAAAAGCAAATGTAAATTTACATCAGTTATAATTTACAACTATTATTGACTACAACTCCCCTTCATTAACAGTAAATTTATTACCCATTTTTCTTCTTCTAAAACGTAAATCAATTATACACGTAATAAAGTAATAGGAGCCAATTAGACATAAATAAAGTAAAGAAGATAACTACATGTATCTAACCATGCAGAATCATGTAAAATGAAAAACGTAACATCCTTCGACACTTACATAAAAAGGCTTTACTTTTTTTTTAGAATAGGTAATAATAATAAATGAACTTCATTGCGTAATTTTTCATTAAAATTATATGCAATTATACTTGATAATAGCGATATCTAGCTGATGTAACGTTGTAAAACCATAGAAAACGCACAAGTTTTATTTCGTAGAAGAACAAAATATAAAACGAAAGGCAACCAAGAGTTTTTTCAGCATGAAATATTATAAAACATAAAATGTTTTACGAGTCGAATAAAAAGTCTTGGAAGGGTGCGTTTAAAGATCTTTCAGTTAAAGAAATGGAAGAAACGCATAACTGGGAACTACCCCACACAATAATCATATAAAAAAAGGAAACTCTTTTTGCAGAAATTATTAGCAATATTACTTAAATCCGGTTTGTTGAATATTTATGTAAATAAATGTAGGTACGCCTATTGCTTTTTACAATGATCGAGGATGAGTGCTTTTTATACTTTTACTTTATTTTTACTTTAGTTTTGTGAAATGAGCAGATTAAATTTTACAATTCAATTCTGATAAGTCAACTAGTTGTAAGTTTGCCTTCGAAAACTATAGAATAATTATTATCGGGGTCCTTTAAAAGGCAAAGTATACTCTTCCGAGTTGGTCAAATGAAGAACAACAGAAGATGAGCAACATGGTTTAGATAGATACACAAGGCAGCTATCAGACCAGTAGTAACATGCACAGCAGAAACTACATAGACCAAAGACAGCTAAAACAAAACTCCTTATGGAAACTAATGAAATGAAGATTAGAAGAACAAGAAAGCCATTAATGTATATGAAAAGAAGTCAAAACTTCTATTCTTGACGTATATGTTCGTCAAGGTAGCACGAAACGACAGAATGCTCAAAAAATAATTTATGAAAGAATGGCTCCTGTCTGGTTGGGTAACTGGGGTCTCATACTAAATCTAAGTCCTTACAGAAGCTTTTCATCGCCAAAAAAAGACCAATGTACAATTTTCTTTAAAAAACAGCTTTCTTGCTTATTGCACATTCTTATTCCCACAAAACACCTCATGGAAAGCCATTGTTTTCTGAGAAGTACCCACAGAAGTTGTAGAGAAATATTTTGCAGGGTCGCAGAAGAATATTTTTCTGATCGTATGTAAAAAATGTTAAAAATACAGAAAGTGTCTAAGTTTTGAAGAAAGTTATGTAAAAAATAAAGGTTTTGTTTTCATATCGAGCAGTTTCTTGGCTTCTAAAAGAGCAAATAATTTTCTCCAAAGTATAGATTTTCAAAAAAATATTAAATATTAAAACACTTTAAAAATTCTCTTGTAAAATAAAAAACTTTTGTAAAGCGCTCCCTTAATTAACTAATCCAATTTTAATTATAAATGACAGCTTTAATAGAAAATATTTAACCCGAGATAATTTGAAAATTAAAATATTTAAAATTTCCAATGCGAAACAATTTATCAACATATTTTTGCTAAAAGATAAGCGCTTTGAAAAGACGATTTTAAAGTAAATCAATTAAATAGTCTTGTTTCGGGTGGTGATGTGTGTGCACGTGTGAACTTTTTGGAATTATTTCCTTTAGAAAAGGGCAAATTGTTCAACGGGGGCTCAAATTTCAACTTATATTAAAAGGTAAGATTATTTAATGTCGTTTACCTGTTAGTTTAGTTTTTGTAATTACAAAAGTAATGGTTTTAACCTTTTAACATAAATTTTTGTAATTAGGAAAATTTTACTATTTGTTGGAATAGCTGTAATTTAGGTTATTGCAGTTATAGTGTGACTAGCTACCTACATAATATGTTATAGCCATGTCACGATATTTTCTAATTGTTTTATGTAACTATTCTTTAATTTTCTACAACATTTGGAGTTTTATCATTAAATTCATGTTCAGACGTGTTCAGATAATTTATATCAGGTATCAGGACTTGCGCGATGCACCAATGGGATTTCAATGGTAAATTTCTAATGTTCGATTATTTGCTCTTCTAATTAATTTAGAGCCAAAGTGTATTTAGTTTTTTGGTACAGAAAAAATATTGCATCTACACAGAATATACAGAAGATTATTTTTTACATTTTTAAATTTTTAAACCGTTAAATCAAGAATTCGCAATTTTTACAAGAAAGAGTGGAATGATCAAAACAAACCACATAAATAATGGTACATTGATAATAATAATAATTTTATAAACGTTGTGGTTTGTTTCGATAATTTCATGGTACTACCGTTTATGGTAAAATTTGCAAAACCCCGTCCGCGTCCGTAGAGTGGCGTCTGCTAGTCTACGCCAAAATGAAAATTCTGAATAACTTTTCTATTCATTTTTTGTAAATTTCGACGTTCTCAGTATCTTTCGAACTTGTGTATAGTTATCGTTTCCTCTACATCAAATCGATTTTTAAAATTTCAAACAGTTGCCCTGTAGCATTTTGTCTTGACAAGCCCTACCCGATCGTTTAATTGTCTAACTGTTTCAAATTTTGCTTTCATGGCATTTTCATCCAAAACTCGTTTAAAAAAAAATTGTGCAGTGAAAAAAATATTTTAAGGACAGTCTAGACTTCAGCCTTCAGCGGCTTGCAGGTATTAATCAGAAGATGTACCAGAGCCTCAGCCAGACAAGGTATGGTGATTGTTTTGGAAAAACAGAGTGGTAAAGTTTAAGCCCCTTCAATTTGTTCATAGATTTTGATTAATTACTCGTATAATATTCAGTTAATATTTTAAAATAACTGCGTTCTTTTCATTTATTAGGGCCTTCTTACAAGGTTTTAAAAGATGGTAAGGAATTTTTTACTTTTTTTTTCATTTTTAAAGAACCTGTTGCATACGTGGTGACCGGAACTCTTGCTCATAGGGATTTAACGCGCAAAATCATACTTCGGTGATTTACTGCTTCCCAATATATTTTACATAAAAAACCTTCAGATGAAAGTTTTAGAGCATAAAATTTGACATCTAAATCAATCCCCAAAATTAATTTTGAATGCTTAATAATGGCTTTAAAACTCATTTAAAAATATCGAAAATCAGCAGAAATAACATTTGTGTATAAAAAAATCTTTTTGTTTCATAAAAGGAAATTTAATGCTCTACAACTTATTTTCTGAAGACATTTACCAGCCAGACAAGATGTTGATTATTTTGGGAAAACATAGTGTGAAAGTTTGAGCCCCTTCAATTTAATTTGTCCATGGAATTTTGTTCTGGTTACTATAGTTTGCTTCTTACAAGGTTTTAAAAGATGGTATAGAAATTTTTTGGCTTTTTTTTCATTTTTGAAGAACCTGTAGCATACGTGGTACGTGGAACTCTTGGTCATAATGATTTAACACGCAAAATCATACTTTTTGGTGATTTCATGCTTCCCAATATATTTTAGATAAAAAACCTTCAGATGAAAGTTTTAGAGCATAAAATTTGACATCTAAATCAATCCCCAAATATAATTTTGGATGCTTAAAAATGGCTTTAAATTTCATTTAAAAATTTCGAAAATTAGCAGAACTAACATTTGTGTATAAATAAAATCTTTTTGCTTCATAAAAGGAAATTCAATGCTCTACAACTTGTTTTCTGAAGACTTTTACCAGCAAGACAAGATGGTGATTGTTTTAGGAAAACAGAGTGGTAAAGTTTGAGCCCTTTTAAGCCCCATCGATTTTTGTTCTTAATTACTAATTTGCTTCTTACAAGATTTTAAAAGATTTTAAATAAAAAAAATAAAAATTTTCGCTTTTTTTTCATTTTTGAAGAACCTATTGCATAGGTGGTGACAGTGACCGGAAATGACCTCTTAAAATCTGTATGGGGTTGTGTATTAAAAATTATATTGGTTTCACGATAAAAGTAGTAAAGGAAGTTTACAACTTCTTCAAGGTGTTAGAGACAAAAATTTGAAAAACGTAAAGCCAAATTTTTTTTTCATGCATTAAGGATTTTTGCGGGCGGATAGCTCGAAAACTAAAGGAATAGCGAAAAAAATTCGAAACAATTTTGTAGGAAATTTAATAAGCTTTCGTTTCGCTGAGAATACTTTTTTCCTTAGGACCCATCTTTTTCAAAATATAAGTGAAAACCCCCAAAAACGGGACCTTTCCACCCCCTCCCTACCTTAGCTACGACCGGGAACTTTTAGTATTTTTACTTCTAAATACATTCCTGGAGAAAACAATTCCACCTTAGAACATAAAGATCCGGAAGGAGGATTAGCAAACGTTGCCTATTATAAGATAAAATACGCCGAAAACGATATTTTTGGAGTCAGTGAATGACTCATTCATTCCGTCGAGTTTACGTTATCTTTGGCTGTCATGGTCTTTCTTTGTAAGTTGGAGTGTAAGCAACCATTTCTATTGGAGAAATTGTCCGGAAATAGCTATATTTAAACGTTCATTGCGATCCATATTATTAGCTAAATGACTCTTTCGTGATAGAGAAGCGGCTATTTATTCAATGCAATTCCACCCTCTTCCATGTCCTTTATAACCCCTTTGTTAACTAGACTATTAATCTTTTTGGTTTTTTGGCTGTATTGTATTACGTATTCTGTGGTACTTCTCCCAGGTAGTGTTTTATTGAACTAATATTTAATATTCTTTTTAGAAAAACAATCATAACTAGAGCCCGGATTTTAAGCTTTTTGCTTATGGCTTTAAATCATAAGCAGAACAAATTCCTTTTGGATCTTTACGTTTCTCAAAAATTAGTGATTTAAGCTAATGTTGATAATGCTTATTTTGCTCGAAAGTCCATTTCGTGCTTTTTTGAACGTTTTTTCAAAGTTTCGTGATTTTTAAATTAAATTTATTTTAAATTTTGAATAATCTGGATAAATTTCTTTTGGATCTTTACGTTTCTGAAAAATTTAAGTTATTATAGCCAATGTTGCTAAAGCTTAATTTGTTGTTTTTTAATATTTTGCTTATAAGAGAAATTTTCGTGCTTTTTTGAGCTTTTTTTTTCAAAGTTACATATAATTTTATAGGCTAATTAATTTTTTTTTCAAAATGATAATTCAAATTTTGAATAATGATGCTTAGTTTTGAATTTTTAGTGCTTCTTAAGAATTATATTTTACTTTTTAAAAGCTTATTTTTAATTAATAAATGCTTATAAATCCGGGCTCTAATCATAACGTACTCGATCTTTGTAAAGCTTTTCTTTTCTTTTTATCAATTTAAACATTTTGATTTGTAGTTTCAATTAATTTCGTTGATATCACTTTTCCATCATACAACCTATCTTTCGCTTTTAATTTTCCGATTATAATAAAGTGTATTTTGGAGTAAAATCCCAAAATGAAAATTTGATTTAACGGTAATTACCTATGCTACTTCGCACTAAAAAAAAAGCTTTCGATACCCAACGTCAATAGAAATTAATCCCTCTTACAGAAAAAAGAAAAGTTTTATCCAATTATTATTTATTCAAAGATATATTTTGAAAGCTTTTTGATCATGTCCAAATTGAATTTGTATGGTTTAAAATCTTTAGCTTATGCATCTTTTCAATGGTTTGACTGTCATAAAACCATTTTCTATGACGCCGTCAATTTATCAAAATTAAACAGTTAATTAAAACTTACTTAAAAAAAATCTTAATATAGAAGAAGTAAGATAATATCTGTCAAAATATGTTTATATTAATTAAACCGTATCTTGAGGCGTCTTGAACTGAATATTTCAATTAAAATTTTAAGAATGCTCACACCAATTTTAATTAACTTTTTGACATTTATTTATCGTTTTTTTAATTTATCGCGAAGTTGCAAATTTTAAGTTTTTACCCCTAAAACTTTTAAATTTTGAAATTTTGATACGTAACAATTATTTCCGTATGCATCATAATTACACGTTGTTGGAAACAACGCAGTTTTATAATAAAAGTAGTTCAGTCGAATTAATTTCCTTCTAGACTTAAAGAGCATTATGAATAATACCTAACAACTGTAGAAACTAGATCAAGATGTTGCTTCTATCAACAGAGCGTAAACTTATAAATAATTATTATAAGAGAAAGTAATAAATTTGATGTAACTCACCTAAAGCTTCTGGCCCTTGGAGCAACTTAGCAGGTCTTAAATGACGCGATCTTCTCGTATTATCGTTTTGATCTACGGGCACGGCTTGCGATTGCCCTTTCGAACTTGTCGGAAGACTAATACCAGCACGTACCGTCAACGTTTCTGGTTGAAACGAACATAAAACTAAAAATCTTCTCGTACTGTGTGTTAAAATGGGCAAATTTTCTTGTACGATTACGAATGTAGCGACCGTTGTTTCATTAACTTGACTACCACATTCCGTGTGGTTAATTCTTAACGTATAAATGTCTCTTTGGCTTGTCGGTTCACCATCGACACCGCATCTTTCGCCATCAGCAGCTTCGACTGCTATACGTCCTCCGAAATATGGACCGGTTGAAACTTCAATTATGCTCGCGTGTGGTAAACATTGCGTTGCTCGTGCGGAAACTGCAATAAAATTTAATAGTGAACAATTATAAAATGTTTAAGGTCGCTATTGTTTTTAAAATAACTCGCGTTTTTTTGAAGGAAGTAAATGGGTGAGGCTAAAGACATTGATGGGGTATTGCATGAGCGATAAAGCGTTTCGCTATACGACTTATTGTTTGCTAATTAAAAATTTCTACTTACATCCTTTCGTCGGTATAACAATAATATTTTGGTTATCGTCTCCATCAGCTCTATCTTCACGGTTACCGACTTCTTTCTGCGGTTTAATTTCGAACGAATAGGTCGTCGCCATTCTCAAACCTTCGATATGAGCTCCATACTGTTTTGAGCCGTCTTCCGTAATTGAATTGCTATCTTCGGGTTCTGCCACCCTTTGTACCCTACATCTTTGTACACCCCACGATTGCAATTCACAATAACGCACTTGGTAGCCATTTGAAGGAACTTTTTCGCTTTCGGATTCCCAATGTAATCTCACTTTACGATAATCGGGTTCTCCAATTAAATTTCGGACAGCTGAAATAAATATTGTGGTTTTATTTATTTGTCCTTTTTTTTATAACTTAATAATAATTGCAATTAAGTTTTGTAAACAAATTTAAGAGAAATCGGACCTTATTGAAGATATTGAGGTCGTTAGTTTGTTAATGAAATTAATAAATTTTCATTTTAATGCACTTGTTATTACTAAGAGGTAAAACCTACTTTTTGTATTAAATATTAAAAGTGTTTAAATAGCTTGCTTTCTAAAGTTAAGATGTACAAACGCTAATTAAGCATCCCTCAAGCCTCGAGGTTTATTTAAATTTTTATTAGTTCAAATTAATACATTTTTATTACTGAGGACAGTAAAAGTAATACGATGATTAGTAAATTGTTTTTTAGGACCTTTCTATTTCTCGTGGGACACAAATATTTAGTAAATTACAAAGAACAAAATTAACTTTTTTTTATAGATAATGATAAAATATATCGCTACCTGAAAGCAACAGTGGGATATCACGAAATTGAATTTCACTGCTAAAGACTCAATAATGCTATTTTCGAGTTAAATAGTTTTATATTATAATATCTTAGTGTGCCTTTTTTATAAAATAAGTCTTTATCAATTATTTAATTCAAGACTTATTTCAAAATCATATTTTTCCGAAATATCTCACTGTTGCTTTCAGGTAGCGATATCTGCTTATTCACAACAATAATTAAAAGTATTAGGGACTGAAACTTCTGTTTTGCTACCTTTGGCGCTTCTGTGGTTATGATTTTATAAACTTTTCTTATACAGTACCACCAAGCTTACAAAAACCCAGGAAAATCGATTCAACACGAGCAGGCATTCATTCAAGTACACTCTTACACAAAATTATTTGACATAAAAAGATAAAAACATAACCTCACTTGATTTTTTGCACTGTCACAAAATCTTAAAAACTATGACATTTATTGACGTGTGATTACGAGTACTTCTTCATCTGACTGTACAATATACGATGTTTGATCCCTAAGACATACCCACTTGGGGCTTTTGTAAGCTTGGTCAAACTGTAGTACCCAAATTTTTCTTAAGATTTAGTTTTCACCTCGTCACTAGACGTAGACATACTTGGGACCGACTTGGAACCTATTAGTGAACTTGAACTTAAGCTTCTGACCTCCATAAGTTCAAAAAATACTTTTATTTGGGAGAAATAAGCCAAGGAAATTGGAGAACTAATATTTTGAAAGCATTTCTTTAAAATGTATCCAGTCCAGGTGTTAGAAGGAATGGAAAGCTTTAAAGTGTTTCAGAAACACTGTCAAAAGTCTTGCGAACTATGACACTTGACGGGTGATTACGAGTACTTCTTCATCTGATTGTACAATATGCGATATTTGATCCCCAAGACACGCCCACTCGGGGCTTTTGTAAACTTGGTCAAACTATAGTACCCAATTTTTTTTAAGATTTGGTTTGCACGTTATCAGTAGACCTAGACACTAGACATGCTTTGGAACCGATTTGGAACTTATTACCTAAACTTGAACTTAAGCGTCAGACCTTCGTAAGTTAAAAAAATACTTTTATTTGGGAGAAATAAGCCAAGAAAATCAAAGAGATAAAATTTTGGGCATAGGAATTTTTTAGTTTTGTAATTTGCGAAGATATGGAATGCTTTTTTTTAGAGAGTGTCCAGTCCCGGTGTTGAGAGGAATGGAAAGTTTTAAACAAAGAAGCGCAATGATGCACGGAACCAGGGCGGTAGGTAGGTGGGTTTGAAACTCGTGCGCTCTACATAAACGTCAATATAAAGCATCCTGTATGTAAGAGGTCCTAAAATAGTTAATAAATAAAATAGTCAAAATCCGGTGAAAATTAAACTCATTGTAAGGGTGAAAAAAGTTCCTGTAAACGTTGGTTGAAAATGTAATTCCTCAGGAGTACGACTTAATTGGGTTCTTGAAAATTTTTATCTACAGAAGTTGTTGAAAATGTGCGCACGCTTCCAGCCATCCAACCCTAATTGTTTAGCAACCTTTCTAGTGTATTTCTTATTGTTTGAATTGATAATTAATTTAGAAGGGACGAATTTTTCAATTGTCGTTTCACCCTTACTTAAGACGAGCTAAACGGTCCCCTGATTTTTTATCAACTATTTTATGGAGGTGTCTTCCAACTTATCAATCTTAGTCACTAATATTTCAAAATTGCTCTGCCTACAATCCTTCCTCCATTTCAATATCTAAACCTCCCCTAATAAAGTTTTGGTCACAAACATGACCTTCCTTTTTCTCGACAGTATCCGAAACATTATTTTTCTAGGTAGTTCAACTCTAGACTGGACTCTATCTTTGGTATAACTAAGTCTAACTCAAATTTTGGCAATGTTTTTGACGAAATCCTACAAATGGTTTCATTTTGATTTCCCTAATGATGGTGGATTCTTCTTATGTAATTTCTGTTTCCCTTGTTTGGGGTTCTGTCCATTGTGCTTCGTATGGTGAACAATTTCTGTAGTTATTAATGGTTAACCATACTTTTCTTAAACAGACTTCTTTAAGGCTTATTGCACCTTCTACCATGTCCTCATTCCAAATACAATTGGTATTCCATGTAGATATCAATCACTGATGCACGTAACTACGGGAGGGTCAGAGTGGCAAAATTTTATTGGACCACCCTTGTGCCCACCCTGAAAAATGAAACTAATAAGCGAAAGTCTAGGTATTTTTGCAGTATAACCTAAATTCCAAACAAAAGATTTCATTTTAAAGAGTTTTATGGGGTTATTTTATATACTTGGCCCACCAATAAAAATTTGTGCCCACTAAGTGTCCAGGAAGGACGTTTTAGGGACGAGTTACGTACCTGATCATTACTTCTTCGAAATTTAACTAAAAAAATTTAACTAAAATTTTATTGGCCCACCCTTGTGTCCACCCTGAAAAATGAAATTAATAAGCGAAAGTCTAGGTCATTTTGCAGTATAACCTAAATTCCAATCAAATGATTTCATTTTAAAGAGTTTTATGGGGTTATTTTATGTACTTGGCCCACCAATAAAAATTTGTGCCCACTAAGTGTCCAGGAAGGAAGTTTTAGGGACGCTAGTTACGTGCCTGATCATTACTTCTTCGAAATTTAACTAAACTAGCATCGTTAGAGACTGGAAACACTACACTACCCCAAATGTAGTGGTTGCAAGTTATAAGACGAAACAGTTGAAACACTCGAAACATTCTTCCACTGTAAAATCCACAAAAGGATCCCTATTAGGCAATTTTTGACTTGATGTGGCAATTCTGATGTTTGTTCTCCATGTGGGATGACTCGAAAACTTCTTGGATATTATTAAAAACGACTATAGTGACTTAAGTGTTGTAATTTGACCCCTTTCTACTTTAAAATTCAAAATCTATCATTTGGAATAATTTGGAATCAATTACAGGCTTTTGAAAAGAGCAGAAAAAAATTTTAAATAGCAGTCACTGTTTTTATTTTTTATCCAAATAATATCCCATCTATTAAATATTACTAGTTCATCTTGAATTTGTATTGTAAACGAAAGATAATTGATCGACTTAAACGATATTGGGTATAAAGCGAAGCGAATGCGTACTTAGTATTTAAACCATCTCTGCTAATAAACTGTAATTGAACGGTTGCTAAATTATTACCGTAAAGTTACAATAATTTAATGTTACAGTTCATTAATTTCGTGTGAATTATTTTAAATTAATAAAATATCCTCACGATAGTGTATTTTCATGTTAAACCGTCAACAGACAGTTATTTAACTCAAATTTGTAAATCTACACTACACGTATAAGCCATTACAATAATTCTACAGTTACTTACATAGAATGACAGAAAGAAGTGTTGCATTCTTTTTTTGTTACAATTGAAGCATTTATTTGAAAAACAACAGATGTCCATTTTGACCAAAAATCCACTTTATGCATATTTGTATAATACATTGGATTCTTTATATGTACCAAGTATTTGAAATTATAAAAAGAGCTGTTGTCCAAGAAATAAATGATGTGCAAATATTGTAGGTT
Organism: Malthinus seriepunctatus; assembly: GCA_963924605.1. Lineage (NCBI taxonomy): Eukaryota > Metazoa > Arthropoda > Insecta > Coleoptera > Cantharidae > Malthinus > Malthinus seriepunctatus. The sequence goes on from OZ004600.1 coordinate 17,022,270, forward strand.
GTGGAAAAACAACGAATGTCCAAGCGGTTTGTTGTAAAAACAACAGAGATCCGTATGAGCTTATCAGTTATTACGTGTTAATTCGCTCCTAGTAGGCCTGATGCAATCTTTTAAGATTTTAGTTGATTTTAGTATTCAACAAAATGTGATTGCGTGTGCTATCAATTTATTACTTTTAATAAATATTATTATAATAATAAAATAATAAAATAATATTAAATAGTTTTTTTGATTTTCCCAAAGTTTCTCTTTTCGGACATGTGGTATTTTTCAAATAAATGCTTCAATTTCAAGCATATAAAGCTACCTACTAAGAGCTTAATTAATGACCTTTTACAAAATGAGTTTGTAACAATATTTCCTGATTGAAATTGAAAAAAGCACAGAAAAGCAGTAAATTAATGTTAAGTTTTGTTCAACAAAATCCCCATGGAGGTCTGCACTCTTTTAAAATATAATTTTTCACCGTTTCAATGAATAGTGAATAGCTTCTTGAATTTGAAAATTAAAATCTTCAGGTTTCAAATGATTTTTGTGAATTAAAACTTGTTGGTCAGGGTCAATTTAGGCAAATATTTTAGGGATGAACTACTCTCAACAATAACATGAATATAAAAAAATTTGAACTGTTCATTGACTATCTCAATTTGTTCTTAGGTGTAGGTTGTGGAAGGGAGGGTTTTTAAGAATCGTCTTCCATAGATTTATGGCCATTTCAAATCGCTTGAAGCACTCGGAAATTTTTCCAAAATGGAAAAGGAATTGAGAAATCTTTGAGAACTCATCACCTGTACTTGTCAAAATCTGTTCGGGACCTTTATAGTCACACTGGTGTTGAATTTGTGCAATCAACTTCTTCTTCTTATCAAGTAGGTCTTACGACCTATTTATTTCTAACACTCCAATCCATTCTATTATTTACATGATAATTATTTTAAATTATTGGTCTAAGTATTCAAATTTTATAAATTTTGGTTGATCTGGTCTTATCCCACACGAGAACCAACTCCAACGTGACCCTATCCGATTATAACTCTAAATTTTATAAACAAACAAAAACCAAAACGCCAAGAAGAAATTCTAACTGTAAATGTAAAATATAAATAACTTTCGCTTAAAATCGGTAACAAAAGTAGATTTTATCGATGAATTATTTTATTTAACTTTCTATTTGTTTTTTTAAGCAAGTGCATCGGAAGAAGATTTTATTATACTGACATCAATATTTAGTAGAAAGTTGACACACTACGAAATAATATAAATATAAACCAAAAGAATAATTAAATGAGTCATAATAAAATTGAAGTAAATTAGCTTTAAAATTTCAATTTATAAATGATTGTAAACTATTATTACACCACGTATAAATGGTCTTCACCTGTACTTGCACATAACAATAACGATAGCCGATGGCCTAACTGTAATTTAAATAAAGGTGGTAGAAATATGTAAAAGAAAAATGGAAATAATACTTTTATTAACTTTTTGTTAACTTTTGTTGTCAAGGTGTGATTTTACAACAGCAAAAATTGTAAAATTTTGAAACATTTACAACTTTAGCTTTTGCTTAATTTAAAATTTATTTCTTTGAATTTCTTGTATTGTAGAAATATTTCTCAACGTTTTAGGTAATTTGTTCCACTTCTAGATTATTGTTATTATCCGTAATTTTCTCTTTGAGTAATTTTGAAATTGTCTGGATTTCATGTGGGTTTTGGAAAGTATAAATAACGGCTCGTAATTAATCGGTATATTTTCCCTGAACACTCGATACTGTGTTTATTCATTAAAAGCAATGATTTTAAATTATATCTGCAGATTAATATCGATTTAAAATTTTCCATTTGACAGCGCTTAATGCGCCTATTAAATTTTATCAGTGGGTATAATACGGTATAATATTATTCGAAACAATGGTTAAATGGCCACGATCGAATATTAATTTTTTTAAGATATTGGATCATAATGGTATCCAACGATGACCTAGTTGGAGAAGTTCAAAAGCTTTTGGAATGAGCCACCATGACCCATGACCCATGACTACAACAAGTCGTTTTATATTAATTCAGTAGGTACTCGTTTAGTGCAGAATGATAGGTGACGTTTTCTTATAGATACGTAAGATATGTAAGACCACTTTTGTTTCACTTTTTTCGGTTTTTGCTCGAGAACTCTTCACTAGTGCGTCCTACAAAAAATATTATTCTTATCTTTTTTATAGAGAATAAAATTTTCTAGAATTTGCTTTAATAACATGTTTTTCTAAACCTCATAGGTACCGAAATATAGAGCTTCAAAAGTAAAAAAGTTTTTCAAAAATTACAAAAAACTAAAAAAAAACACGTTTATTTAAACAATTTATTCTACTAACGTTTGGCAATGACGTTATGCATTTTTTCATTGGTAGTTTATTGTGCTTGTATGGTGTGAGTTACATTGCATTGCAATGGCATCTTTCATGTAAGAGTGTTTGATATGTAAAAAAAGTTTGGCCGAAGGTAAGATTATTCTAGGAAAAAAAGGAATTAATCTCGGATTTAATAGACTTCGAGCTTCTAGTACTAAACGGAAAAACTGTGAAAATCATATCTTAGTTCAAAATAAAACAAATGAACCGTTAAGAAGATGGGCACTGTGTTTTTTGTGGTATTTTCCCTAACTTTAGGAAAAATGTTGTGTTTATAAGCTCTATATGTCGGTAGTTATGAGGTTTAGAAAAACATATCATGCTAGTAAATTGTAGCAAATTTCCTGCTCCACAAAGCAGATAAGAAAAATGTTTTTGGTAGGATGTACTAGTAAAAAGTTATCGAGCAAAAACTGAAAAAAGTGATATAAAAGTGACTGTACTCTCGGTGCGGCTAAGTAGAAATCTTAGATTTTTAATAAGGGCCTAGGTAGATCCATACAACATATCCAAAATCCAAAACTGCATGACCTTTTGTCAGGGAAACACTGGGCTATTAAGGTTTTCTGATTTATTTCTAAATCAGGCTAAACAGGCAATAATCCAGACTCCAGACTATGACCGGTGCGCTGTTGTGGTCACATTATACTGATATAGTAGATCAAAACTGGATGAGCTGAAGCAACATGCTATGAGATCCTCTAGTATTATTTAGAAATTCTCTTCTTAAAGCACTATGACCGAGTATTTCGGAAATATTCAGCCTTAGTATTTTTACTTTTAAATTACCCCTTCTCTCTCTCACTCTTTCACACACACAGAATATTTTTACTCGTTTCTATTTATGTCGAGTTTCTCTAACGTTATGGATCCATAACATACCACAAATTAACTATTTTCATTGTTTGAAACCGGTTTTGGAACACTAATAGAGGGTATCTATTCGTTAGTAGATAACTATCTTTAGAGAAACTCGCAGTTTGTCTGTTAAAAAAGTTAGTCTAAAAGACCAGCATGTAGTTCACAATGCCCTAAGGCTTTTAGGAATTGTAAATCAACGTCCGATAATCTCTACAAAATCTTTCACTAATCCTCGTCTATTGTTAATGAATAATGATGTATTTTAAATGGCAACAGATGGAAATGCGTAAGCAAAAAGAAGATTCAATTAAATTAACATAATACCATCCGCAAGTAAAATGTAAAATCATCTGCCATTAATGGTTAACCATAAATTTGCACAAGATAAATATTATATTATGAGATACGGGCTACTGTAGTATATTATGCATGCAAAATATTATAAATTGATAATAAGTGCAACCACAATCTACTTATATTAACCACTTTTAGAAATTTATTTTCAATTTACTAAATTATGTGTGAGTTCTAATTATCTTTCAATTAAAATTAAATTGTATGCAAGAAAAAGGCAGTTTTATCAATAATTATAAACAGCATGAGGATGCTATAGTTGTAGCATGGCTCGTCTGGTGGTTGGTGACACGTTGCCCTTAAGGCTCGTCTACACACACAGGTTTGCTTTCCGGTTTGCCTGTGCAGGCGGCCAGGCCACCTGAACGCTGTCCACACGCTCCGATTTGGTCTGTGCAGGCCGCCTGAACGCGATGTCTACATGCTCCGGTTTGGCCTGTGCAGGTCGCCTGAATTGTGTCCACACGCTCCGGTTTGGTCTGTGCAGGCCGCCTGCACAGGCAAACCGGAAGGCAAGCCTGTGTACGTAGACGAGCCTTTAGTTACTGCAGAAAGGTCAAAGCATGGATATAAGGTCCAGCAATTTCTTTAGAATGCTCTCCATCTTCAATACTATTTGTGATAATGATTACTCAATCATTTTCATTTACATTCTCAATATTGGGGTGGTCAAATTAGGTCAAACTCCTTAAAATATTTATTTAAAGATTAAAATCCGACCATCAGAGGAACCGTGCACTGCATTTCATCTTAACCTCGAGCAAGGTTAATATTTAATATTTAACCTTGCCTTCCAACAAGACGAATTAAAATTTGACCATCAGGGAACTAGACTCTGTCCAGTCCGTGCATACCTTTTCTATGGATTTTCTGAAACCTGCGCCGTGGTAATGATAATAAGAACCTTTAAGCATCTTTATGATCGTGTTTTCTAAACAACATAGTAACTTGTGATATAAAACGATTTTATGCTAAGCTATGACATGTAAGATGCCTGTCTTCAATTACAAATTTACTCCTGAGCAGTTCTTCAACCCATATTTTCCCACTTCACTCAAATTTTAAAACCATGAGTTTACCACATACTCGATCTCTACTACGTACTCGTGATTCTAAGTAACGAATTTACAGTGAGGACCTGACTTAATTTTCTATTCCGTTAAAATTCTTTTATTTTTTATGCTTAGAATATGTAATTGTAATGACACTATTACAATGAGGGGTTAAGAAATGAGACTATAAAAAGACGTCGCGTGTAAAATCGTCTTGGCAGGGAAGTTCGTTAGTATTATAAAAACTCATTACGTAATTGGTTCCACTTTCCTAACGTTCAAAGTTGGTCATTGTAATTTAAGCATAAATTGGAACGATTTTGACATTAATGATCATAATTTGATCTTGAGAAAAGGAGAAAAGAAGCGTCACGTTATTATTAAGATGGTAGATTATCATTTGGTAATAACGTATTTTGTATAATCTAATATTTATGTGTTAAAGACTTTTGGTTTTTTTATCAAAGTTATAAACTTTCATTATTTGAATTTTTGTTATATAATTTTTAATACATCATTGGGTATGAAGTAAAAATTCCTTATTAATTTTACAATTCAAGAGAAACTACAATTTTTCAATAGTTGCCACTGAAGATGAGCTAAAAAGAAGATTTCTGATATTTTCTAAATCTAAAAACTAGATTTATGTTAATAATCTTCGAGTGATGATTCATTGCCGTTGATAGGAAAGTATCTCTATTTTATGATCCAAATATGAAATCTATTCAATATTAATCTTCATTTACTGAATCATAAGAAAAGTTCAAAAACAACAGATGTAAACGACCTCGAGTTCTCATTAAACAGTAGAATGGAAATTGAAATAAATCTTCTTTACGCCTTCTGAGTCACTCGAAAGTACGT